>JAHVAK010000223.1:1800000-1990000 GCA_019845155.1 Luehdorfia chinensis
TCTATTGGTAATACAAATCGCTCAATAGTTTTACTTGTTCCTCATTGTTATTTGTTTAATTATTTTCAAAGGTGATAAGCAGTTGATTTGATGTATTTTAATTTAATTAATCAATTGAAATGTACGATAAAATTAAGGATTAATATTTTATATGTTAAATAAGTTTATTACGACGTACTGAGTGATTATTATGAATTTACTTTAAAGTTAATTTAACAATCGCATTTTTTTTATAATGATTTCAGTTAAATTCAGTCTATACAAAAACAGACCTTCTAAAAAAATGGTACAAAGATATTCGTATAGACGGCTTCACCCAGGGATCTATACTTGTGGACTATTTTATAGAATTGAATAATGTTGAGGATAGAATTGATACTTTACAACTAAAAAGATTATTTCATAAATCTCTCCATGAGGCCAAGGCAGGTTCAGTAATTGAAGAGCAAATTATAAATGAAGAATTTGATCCAGATGTAATGTTAGGTGATCAACCAGATGAAGACAAAATGAAAAAGAGCAATGAAAAAATGACAAAGACATTTGATAAGTCTGCTGGAAAATTAGAAATGGGAAAATTTGTTATGGATCCGGCTTATACAGAATTTATTGGTAATTTGTTATATAAGTTTTAAGATATTAGTAATTCATATTATTTCACTAAATAATATTAATGTTGATAATTTTCATCGCAGTATTACCGAAACGAGAAGAACCGACTAAAGTTGAACAAGATGATGAAGCATTCTTACCCCAATGGGGTATTGCAGTTATTGTTATTGCTATGGCTTCACTACTCTTCGTCGTTATTTTTGGTGTTACAGTTGTATGTATTAAATAAGTATAAAATTATGATTTCTTATATTTACGCGAACACTACACATTTAAATGAAACTAATTTTACGGATTTTATATATGACATAAAAATAAACTTTTAATGAATAATGTAAACAATATTTTAATTTTTATAGCTTGTTAATCGTCAAAAAAGTGCGAAAGCGAAGCAACCCATACCTTTAAGCGAAGACATGCTTCGGGAATTAGATAAAAGCCATATGGGAGGCTTTGATGAAACGCATCAAATGAAAGACCGAGATTTGCCATATCTACCCTCAGGAAAGGTGAGTTTCTAAAATGAAAAGAAAATTAAACTCAGTAAATGTATGAACACTCAGATGCATTTACTAAGAACTTAATTTATTTAAAAAATATCCTAAATTTAATAGAATAGATGTGTGGGTACTACCGCCGGCTAAGTATTTTATAATTATTAACTTACGACTTACAAATACTGTGAGCTCGTTTTGCTTAGATGGGACCAAAATTAAAAATTAATATTTTTACATTACATTAAACTTTAAGATTAGGGTTCTATTACCATCGATTATTTTTATCAATCGTATAAACGATTCGTCTCTGCTTACATCGATTGTATCATTGTTTAGTAGTAATGCTTCATAGATGTTTAAAAAACGACTACTTACACGCTTAGGTCTGTCTCATAACGTTTTCTGTGTTGACGACATTAATTATATTTTAATTGGTATATTAAACAAATTAAAAATATTTATTGATTAATAATTATACAAGTAAGATATGCAAAACCAATTTAATACAATACATACATTTTATATCAAAAATATCGTTTTATGTTTTATATTAAACAGAGAATGTCAACGGCGTTCATAGAACAGCTTGCATATCCAAATCCTGGTGATTCATGGCGATCAGAATGGACGCCCCAGTTGCACAAGTACATGCAACATTATACACCCGACTCTGGTCGTGGCTCGCAGGTATATGGAGCTACTGGAAATGGTTACGGGTTAGTATGGTATTAAATAAATAAAATCAAAATTCAAATGAGAAAAATTATCAATAATGATATCACAATACTTTTTATTGTTTTTACAGTCACGGAGGGTCTCAACTGTATGGACAGACAGGTGGTGGATCGCAAGTATACGGGTACACTGGCGAGTATCCTCGTTCACACTACTCGCGCCGTCGTTCCGATTACGATAGCAACTTTTAGATAAGCTTAAATATTTTTCGAATACTCACTAACTCGGACTTGACTCTCTTGAAAATACCATCCCTTCGACCTTCAAGTGTAGGGTTTAGTGAAATGTGTAGATCAGTCATATCTTCTAGAATTTCATTTGTTCAGTAGATACCGAAGACCAGGTTGTGAGATTGATAATTTTATGACGATTTTGTCATACAACATGATAATTTTGTCACATCGACATCGGAATTTTTTCGATTTCTACATTTAAAGTAGATTTACGATTTTACATAGTGTAATATTTTTAGTAGCTTTTAGTCCGGCCTATTTAGGACTGCATATAGTGCCAATCGTGAGACTTATTTTGCTTTTGACATTTTTATAAATGTAAATGTCTTTTCCCGGCTTATATTTTGAATGAATTATCGGTAATCAATGTTCCCTTGTGATAGTGAAATTTAATTAAGTAGTAAAAAGTATTATAAAAATCCAATTTTAATATTATACTGTGTTATAAGTTATTGTTCTTCATAAATATAATACATACGACTGATTGCGGGTGTAAATAAATAAATATAAATACTCACCCTTATAACCCGATACTTGTGGTGAGGCTATATTGTATTTCTGTAGATATCTCTCTGCATACCTATATTTGCTCAGAACCAGTAGTATTGATAAAAGGCAGTGTGTGCATGCAATGCGTAATTGTGCCAAATATTAAAGCATATAAGTGTGTAAATACGGTGAAATCGTAATTTTTTTGTGTTCATGACATACTCGTATATTCATGTTATTTTGGGTGGCGTACTGCCAATATTGTGTCACTCAATAACATTAGGAGAAATCAAATTGCGCTAGGATATATAGGATTGCTCTAGACACAAGAATCTAATCGAAAACATAAAGGTGCAATCAAAAATAAGTTATAGTGCGTGTCGAATAAATCTATTATAATAAGAACTGTTTTATGAAATACCGTCAATTTAAACTAGTGTGAATAAGATTTGTGAATGTTGAAAAAATATAATTTCCAGTTTTTTTTATTCAAAGAATCAATGAAAGTTTTAAAAATTAATTATATTTTCTGATTTTTCATGGAAGCCTTAAATTTCAAAATAGGTGTTAAAATTTCTAATATGTCAAAAGTTATTATATCTACTAACTAATATAGTTTTAAATATGAATGCATGATTCCTGTATATACAATTTTTGTACATTTAGATCCATAATTTAATCGTAATCATAACTGACAAATAAACCTTTAAGATCCTTAATATAGATTACATAATATGCCTAAATGTTGTTGTTTTATTTTTATACTATTTCAAAAAAATGCTTTTCGAATCCCTTATTGGTTTCTTTTCCATTGTCTATTTATGTAACATAATAAAAAATGCGAAGGTGAGTGCACGTGGTATAAACAATATCAAATTACAGACTTGCCTCTACATGGTATTAAACAACTTTTGACGGTATATAGGTCGCGATGCAAGTCTTTGCAATATTTTTTACAATTTAATGTCCGATAGGTGTCCGGCAGACTAGAATAGCACCTTCCTCTTCCGTACTGAGGTGTTGTAAGAGGCGTCTAAGGTATTGTACGCGCAGCCTTGATTCGTGCAGAATAACACCATAATATGCAATGCTGTCAATATAGTGTTCGAGGGAACACAATGGGGTGTAAGATTTTTTTTGACTTCTACCAAAATGGCGGCAACCAAAATGGTGGTGCGCCACCCTTCAAGTCTTGTTTCCCGCGGCGGCAAAAAGTGGGCTACAGGTGTAGCCCCAGCCTACCCCTTATATGGGAAAGAGGCGTGACTGTATGTATTAATGTGTGTTTAATATTTTTGATGGGATTACTATATCCAATATGGATGTTGTTTGGTTATCCCTAAGACGGCACCTTTATTTTGAAGGCAAGTGGTGGATAATTTTTGTCTAAAGTACGTAATGATCTATTACAGTGAACCTGTTCTAAAATGTTAACGTTACATAGTATTAAGTCCAGAAGTTTATTGTAATAACTAAATATGTGATTGAATTATTTCGCATCATTTTAAGTAATAAAATCAGTTTAGCTACTTTGGTATTACAGTTACTGTCGGCTACTATAGTTTCGAATTATGCCCAAGTAAAACTACCTAAATTAAAATTACCGCTTACGAGTATAATAGTAAAGTTAGTAGGGGTCTCTAATACTTCATTGGCTAACATTTTATGGAGAAAATGTCGAGGCGAGCACATCGTTTTTCTGATGGTAAGTCAACATCTTCCCATTACAGATGCTGTGTCACCCGGAACATTTCTGTGTGGCACGACACTGCGGCAGTCACCTGCGATTTCAGTTCTTAAGTCTCATATGCCCTACAAACCGAAACATAGTACTGCATAATGGGAGAAAAGATGGCACTGCAGTGGTACCCTCGTACGACGGAAGGCCTAGGAATCCTACTACCAGTGAAAATTCCTACAACCTTGGTATGACTTTAACTAGTATTACAAATTTTACACTCCTCCGTGAGCGCCATTTGCTTAAAAAGGGTTACAAAGTTTTATCGTCGCGTCATTAATACACAGAAGATATGTGGAAAAGACTTGACTGCATGTGTGTATGTAGTAATAATTAAAATTAATTAATACTCGGCAACAAAATGACAACTGCAACATCAAAGTAGTCATCTGATCTATAGTCTAGTCAGGTCATCTTGATTTCTAATATGTCGGTACTCCACTTTTTAATTTTTCCGCACATATAAGTGTCCATTTTTACCCCAAACAAATCAATAGTTTGGTTCTTTTCATTATGTTCGTGCTGATTTGAGAAGGGCTTTCATTTTCGGCGAGAGGTGTTCGGTCACTAAAGTTCTTTTACAATTATTAATTTTGAGGATACTAACAGTATCTTCAAAAATATGTTTGCTTATTTTCAGAACACGAGCGCAGTTATCCGAGTGCTAAAATTCTTAAGCAAACAGATATCAAAAGCCCCAAAAAATAGACAATAAATACATAACAGAAGAATCTATTAAAAAGGCTGCATTTACTTGTATGTAAAAGACCTTAAAGGCCGATAAAAAGAGTGAACTGTTATAAAAGTGGCGATTTTGTTTAGTTTACATTTATTTAATAATCAGTTTAAATATAATTTGTAACTGTCATTTTCATTTGTGTCGCGTTGTGAGATCTAAAAAAAAATTACGACGAAGAATAGCAACTAATGTAATAAGCTGTAACTAGTAGCCTTAAACGATGTACAAATTTTTATTTTAGTTTGTGTATAATGATGTACAGGAATGTAACGAGTCAAACCTTAACCATCTTAGTAAAACCTTAACTTTTATTTTTAACTACATTAAGTTAAAAAGAAAAGTTAAGGAAAATAATTAACCTTTTTTCTATCCCCAGCGTCTTCAGAAACCGAGAGTTAATCACAGAAATGAATACCAGAACTTCACCTTTAACATTGCTTTGACAAAAAAACAAGATCGTCCATCAAAAGGTTACACTATTACCATTCATATACTAATAACAAGATTTTATTTAACAAAAATTTAAAGTGACAATAAAGGGGTATATTTTTATTAAGCGGTACATTCAATACCAAAAGCTTGTCGAATTATTTTCAAAAAGGAACATTATTCGATATCGCATTACATCAATCCAGTTTCATCAGAGATAATTAAGGCGTGCATGGAAACCTTTTGATAAATAAATGCGGTCAGTCGTAAATCTGAAGGGAGAAGGTAATTAAACTCTCGGATTGCTAATTGTGATAATGGCACACTAAATGAACGTGGTTCACTTTGTACTGGTTGATTAAATTGTTAATCGATCAATAAATATCCAGTTCAATCCTTTAAAGAAAATTAGCTTTTTTTTTAGTTAGCTATTTTTTTTTCAAAACAATAAGCCTTCAGATTTAAAGTCCTTCATTACACTGAATGATTTTTTTTATACTTTTACTTTGTATTGTCAAACATAGTTCCATTTCTGGGCATCCACATATCATTTTATCAGTCGTCCTTATAATTGAAAGAGAATTAAAATGTATGTTTTTTTAAATAAAACATGTTGAATACGAACAGAGTAAAAATAGCGTTTTGTTCACGTGTACTTTGCATAGTGACACTAAAATCGAGCTCAGTGGAATCATAAAAAAAATGTGTGGAAAGTAAAATATGCTTAAAATACTAGTTTAAGGCAATGAAAATTAATTCTATTCTTTACCGTCACCCTTCACTTTGATGATGCGATTTTCTCTTTGGGAAAAACACGTCTGTTTACGTGAACCCTGATTTTGTCGCGCGAAGAAAACATGCAATATTTGCCATGCTTGCATTGGTAAACATTTATTTTGTTTCAAAATATTGTAATACAGCAATTTTACTTGTGGGCAAGTAAAGACTTTTCCACTTTCCACAATTCTTAAACATCTTTTTCGCTTCATCTTGTTTTACGAGTATTGACCTCTTTAAACGTTCTCATTGGTAAATGGATTAATGATTTTTGTCAGTCAGACAGACTGACAAAAAGTCATTAATCCAGTTTGCGCTAGCATCGCTTGAAAATGGCAGGGTCAAATTAAATAGCTCATAGACTAACTTAAAACATAGCCAAGCTTGAGCTCTCCGGGCAATGCTCTTCCATACGACGTTTTATACAGAGTCATGATTTTCTGGGTATTGCGGACTACAATGATACTCCCGCAAGCATATATTAAGGTTTTAAATTGTGCTTATGTTTATGTTATTATTAATTTCTGCTAGTAATTTTAAATAATTTTCATTTTTATTGCACCCTTCACAATTTTAACTACGCCCACGGGTTGACTGGAAGAGAATACCTATAGCCATTGCGTCCGCCCTTTGTTAACCTTTTAATTAAAGTGTGTACAAAAAATTTGCCCGTGTGGCCGTCTTAAGTGGAAAAATGAAATCCAGGAGATGGGCAACAGCGTCTTCCTGGGACAACATAATAAATAAACTACCGTTTCCAACCCGCCTGCCAACCGTGGCAACTATGGCAAAATCTCCCAAAATGAGAGTTACAAACTTTTGTAGCATCCTTGGGAGGAGGCCTACGTTCAGCAGTGGACTAGTGCTGAAATGATGATGATAATGACAAAATATTTTAATAAATAAAAATTAAATTAAATTATTTATAGCTGTCCATATAATTGTTCTCTACTTAATGCCGCTATTACGACACCATAAAACTGCGTCGTAAGCGTTTTAAGCTAATAAGTGATCAATGTAGATTCAATTTATTAGTGCTCTATCCTGTAGTGTGCAACTAGTCTTGCAATCCGGCATCGTGATCGATATGCGATATACAACTAGCTTATAAATTAATTGATAAGTAAAATAAACATAACATGAACTAAGTCGCGAGCATTTGCCAGTAAATACTAAAACATTGATTCGCCATATCACTTCCCCTTAATCGTTCGAGCATATCATTGAAAAAAAAAACAAGACTTTACTTGAACTTGTTTTTGTCGTGATAAAAAATAAATGAGGTTATTATATTATTGTTGTTCACGTTGTTTATTTTCCTTTTACATCATATGGGGCAGTGCTATTAAAACAAAAAAAAAACGAACCTATTCTGTCCTCTAATTTAGTCTTATGCGTTGAAAATAATTGTCACTGCTAAATATACTTATTACTTACTATAAGACTATTGTTTAATACAACAGTTCTGTAGATTATCTTGAAAGTACCCTTTTCCATGCAGACAAAGTTAAGCTTTTTGGGATAGTTAATAAAACCAGTCCGCACTTTAAGGTGATACGAGTACAATACAAAAAAAAAGAGTTTTTTACTGGTGGTAGGATTCCTTTGGAGGAATTCGTCTAGGTAGGTACCAACCCAGGACCAGTTATTCTGCCGTGAAACAGCAGTGTGCAAACATTACTGTGTTTTGTTCTCAAGGGCACTGAGAGCTAATGTAATCAGTGGACACATGATGCTTAAGAGCTGACGTCTCAGGGTGACGGGCCCAGTGTGGTGCCACAGACATATTCTGGGTGACACAGCGTCTGTTATGGGCAGAAGTTGGACTTACCATCAGCAGAACGTTTTGCTCGTCTCGTCACTTTATCCAATAAAAAAAGTGAAGTGATATGTATTTCTGGTAACTCAAACAATGGTGTCCACATGCTCAACTCACTGCGAGAAAATGCTGTAAGATAGATTCAGGTAGAGGTATAACTTCGATCGCTCTTTACAAATTAACGTATACAGTGGTAAATGTCGACTAAAGACCGCGTGAACCGCCATGAAATGCATTTAGTTTTTCATGGCTTCTGACTTATGAAAGAATGAAGTCCTCTAAGACAATTATCGACCACGGCGATAACTTCCGAATACTGTCGAATGCTATCAACTGTGAATGAGATATTATAGTGCCACAAGTATATGCACACTACTATGTAACGCTCATGCGATATGATCAGAGGTAGGCTAGAATGCATTTTCAGAGGCACGTGGACAATCACAACACAACCAGAACCGCAAACCAATATCTTGTGTTTTTGTCACAAATGTTGTAAAGTGAAAATTTGTTATAATAAAGTGAAAATTTGTGTCTTCACCTGGGATTCGAACCCAGGACCTGCTGCGTAAAAGTCAGGTTTTCTAACCTTTGGGGCACGCGGTCGTCATGACGGAATTACCAACTGTAAAGAACCTAAGTATATATCAAAAATACTAAGTACGGTGACGACAGAGGCTTCTAAAATACGAGTTGCTTAATTTCGAATTTTGCAAATATGGTTATAAAGTAAAATACTAGCTGATGAAGATAATTGCAACATTTATTCTTGGAAATTACATTTTATTGTTTTGCATATTAAACTATACAATGTCTTTTTTCTTAAATACAAAACAATACATCTAAAGAGAATGTAATTAATCGATTTTTGCTTTATTTATAGAGAGGAGCCACGCTGCAGACTACATACAGCAGCTTCCTCAACCGTCATCAATGTCCTCGCGTTTGCAGTTATGATGCTTATATTACGTTATTAGTTACGATTTCATACAAAGGTGTCTTCGACTAGTGTTCAGATGGCGTTATAAAGAAAAACGTAAATGAAATCACAAAATGTCTTATTACTGTAGATGTTGCTATCACGATACATATTTTATATACTGATTTAGTAAATTGTAGAAAATTAGCGTCATGTGAAAATATACTACATATTTCAATTACAATAACTTATTCTAAGAGATTGCTATAATTAAAGAAATGTGAGGACTGGTAGGGATAAATCGCAACATTATATAGTAAGATAGAGGTCAAGATAGTATTGAATTAAATAAATGAAAACTGGTCATTAAAAATTAATGTTCTTAAAACTGCTGCTACGAACTTTAGTTGCATCTCATATAAATATAACCTCAATTATATTTATTTTTTTATTAATGGAAATTGTACTATTCCACACTTAAATTTCTCGTTTGTCGTGGGTGCAATATTGCAGACATAAATTGTAAATGCACAAACACTCAGACCAGGAACAAATATCTGTAGGCCATTGAAATACACTCACAGGCACATTTAACCGTCCACCCTATAATTCTTGTAGCTTGCCGAAACTGTGAAATTTTACATACATTTGATGGATGGTATGTTGAAAGCAGCGTGAGAAAAATAAAAACATTTATACAAGGTTTTATTCCACAAAATCAAATTTTTCAAGAATTTACTGACTGATTATTTTTTTTTTTTAAAGAAAAACGACCTTTTTTGTCACTGACTCCGAACTTAATAATGTGTGCATGTTTGTTGAAGTCAGTACGTCTATTATAGATATAATTGCACCTCAGTTAACCATAATATTTAATTCTAGTATTGAACTAGTTGTATTTCCTGATTTGATGAAACATAGTAAAATCATACCTTTACTTAAATCTGGTAGTACATCGGACCCCTCTAACTTTAGACCTATTTCTACTACCAACATTAAGTAAAGTTTTTGAAAAAATTATTCTTAATCAAATGTTAAAACATTTTAATTTACGTAAATTGTTTCACAAAAACCAATTTGGTTTTACTAGGGGTCGTTCTACAACCGATGCCGGTGTTGAACTAATTAAGTATCGATGCCTGGGAGAATTCACAGGATGCCTGAGTGTTTTCTGTGATCTTTCTAAGGCCTTCGATTGCTTTCATCAAGAAACACTCTTCAGGAAACTACATCATTACGATATAAGAAATTCTGCACTTAACCTTCTAACTTCATATTTGAGCAATAGAACGCAGAAAGTAGTTATTAATAGTACGAGTTCTTCCGGGTCAGCAGTATCTATACGTGTGCTGCAGGGTTTGATTCTCGGCCCATTTCTATTTCTAATTTACATTAATGACTTACCTTACCTAGTAGGGGATAACCATGATATAGTATTATTTGCTGATGACACATCATTGATTTTTAAAATAAAACGTCAACTGTTATTATATGACGAGGTAAATAATGCTATTTCAAAAGTAGTACATTGGTTTAACGTTAGCAATTTGCTTTTAAATGGCAATAAAACTAAATGTATAAAATTTACAACACCAAATGTTAAACGTATTAAATGTACTCGTAAACGGGGAAGATTTGAGCCTTGTGGATACCACTGTCTTTCTTGGAATAACTCTAGACGCGAAACTTCAATGGGGCCCCCATATATCTAAACTAGCAAGTAGACTTAGCTTTGCAGCTTATGCTGGTAAACAATAAGAAACTTGACTAATGTTGAAACGATTAGTTTATTTTAGTTATTTTCACAGCATAACGTCTTATGGTATTTTGCTATGGGGAAATGCGACTGACGTAGAGGCGATTTTTATTTTGCTAAAGAGGGACATAAGATCTATTTATAATTTTAGCTTTAGAGTGTCCCTTAGAGACAAATTTATAGAAATTAATATTTCTCTAAATTACCTTGACCTCTCAATATGTATATGCAAACGTTATGTATGTATATAAGAATATTAATCACTTTAATAAAAAAGTGATTTTCATAATGTGAATACCAGGAACAAGCACAAATTAATTATGCCAGTTACCCGACTTCACAGAGTCAGTAACTCTTTCATGGGGCAATGTATACGTTTTTACAACAAAATCCCAGAAAGTGCACAAAGTCTTTTAATAAAAAGTTCAAACTACTTGTTAAACAAAGACTTTTTAAGAAGGGTGATTATAATATTAAGGAATACATGGATGATGATAACCCCTGGGAATGAGGTGATCGCTCCAAAGCTATTTATACATCTTTATAAAACTGCTGTAATGTATATATAAAATGACTGAAAATAAAATAATCCTGCTGGGTTTCTTACTGGTTCTTCCCAGGAGAGAGGCATTGCTTTGCGAACCAGTGTACTTTAAAAAAAATACGTTCAATAAGTATTATGTAAATGATCTACATATATTGCATAAAAAATATTCTATTCTATTCTATTCTACCCATGACGTCCTCAATGACCAACTGAGGGATATTGTGACACTCCTTTACCACAGCGGTATTGAGCTTTCCTAGTGTTGTAGGCAGTGGTACTTTTGCCCGAACACGTCTTTTACGGTGGTCCCAAGTATGTTCGATGGGATTAAAATCGTTACTACGCGCTGGCCATGGCAAAGTTTGCATACAGACTTCATTAAGGTATGGTGTGACAGATCTAGCGACGTGGCCACGTGCATTATCATGTAATGACCCTAAAATTTTCTCCAATAAATGGAGCAAACGGAACGAGATGGTCTTGGAGAACTTCTTCCACGTACCTCTGAGGATTCACACTGCCCCTTTCAAAGAGGACTAGATCGGTATGGGCCTCATAATAGATGCTTCCCCAAATCATTATTAATCCGCCCTGATAACTCACAGTTTCGTCCATAACGCAGTGAGCAAACCTTTCATTTTTACTGCTGACGCCCATGTGGACCTCTTAAGGATATTCTGCTATCATTTGAAAACAGTACGTTCTTCCACTGCTCCATAGTCCTATCTGAATTTACTCGTCTCTGAAGTCTAGCTTTAAGGTGCTGTGGGTGAAGTTACGGGGCACGAGCTGGGCGAAAAGCCCTTAAATTTCTTTCTGCCAGTCTTCTTCTAATCGTAAGTCTACTTACACTGACATTTCCGACCTCAAAGAGACGCGTACGAGCTTCAGTAGCAGTGCAAAAGCGATTTGTCAACACGTTGCTAACGATAAAGCGGTCGTCTCGGGTGGAAGTGCAACGATGTTTGCCTTGACCTGGCCGCCGGGTATATAGGCCAGTCTCCCGATATCGTCTAATGGCATCTCGTACCGTGGTTCGAGGCACACCAAGTATTCGACCGACACGGCGTTGGCTGTACCCAGCATCAGCTAAAGCGACAGCCCTAACTGCACTAATTGTATCTTCTGTTTTATGGTTTAAAACTGCGTTAAGCTATACTTAATGCATATGAACAGGATGATAAAAGTAGTATGCGGGCGGTTAAATGTGTCTGATTTGATCAGAGCGAGAACGAATCGAAAACGCGACCTGTAGTGCAGAAGTCAACCTATTAGCCATTGCCCCGTCCCATTCAAGCCATCGGTTAAATAAAACCATATTATTATAGAGAACAATTTGATAGCAAATATTATAGCTTGTGCATAAGGTTTAAAAAGAAAAATTTGTGTTTTATTAACTTTTTAAGACTAAATTTGTATTCAAAATCACATAAAGTTATGTTTTTCCAAAATGTATCAAGTAGGAGTTACGCAAAATTTTAATTAAGATACGAAGACCAAATAACCACTAAATTAAATATAATTTTTGAAGTGAAACTTCTTTGTCTTCTACTGCGTCAGTAAGAGTAAAATTTCTAACGTACGACGGGCACAACACAGAAATGTTCTAGGTGACACAGCATTTGTTATCGGCAGACTCGTTTCGTCACTGTATCCAAAAAAAAAAAAAATTGTTTATATATTGTGAAATTAATTTACAGTGAGAAATATGTTTGTTGATTCATGTTCTTTTATCTTAATCAAATTTCGTACATTGGAGTACCACGACCTCACCGAATACTGGCGTAAAGTAAAAGTTTAACATACTTCTGCGCTTTGCTTCATGAGTTAAGGTTACCGGGGGCCCACCTCCCTCCAACAGCAAACTTGGTGGCTGCGTTCAATAATATATCCCTGGGGAGTACCAGCACAAAACCTCATCCCCTTACCAAACTCGCTGTTGATTTCTGCAATACCAGGGGATTTCATTACAATTTTGATACCGTCCACTGCGATCTAGAGACGGCGCGGCCAGCTTAGTTTTTTTTTACCGAAATGTAGATATCATATCCGGCGGATACCTCCTATCTCTCCTACCCGACGTTGTACCCCGACTCTCACTACGTCCAAAAAATGTTAACTTCAATAACTGATCATCATCATCATCATCATAATCATTATTTCAGCCTATCACTAGTCCACCGTTGAACATAGGCTTCCCGCATAGATTGTCAGTTTTTTGCCCTCATTTGGGTGGGGCGGTGGGAATTTTTTGGGCTATAGTTGCTACACCTGGCAGGCGGGTTGACCACCGTAGTTTATTTATTCAGATGTCCTAGGAAAATGCTGCTGCCCATCTTCAGGATTTAATTATACGTAAATATAAAGTACTGTCATTAATTAATGTAAATAAACATATCATTTGTAACATCACGTAATACAAGACTTCAGTTAATAACATTGATACATTTAACACTGTTCATTACTTAAGAAACCAACATTGTTTAATACTCAACTAAAATGTAGTCCCGTTTGAGAAAATTGATAATTGTAAGTTACTATGTGTGTATGGCTGTGGGAGTGGATTTATACGGTTGTTTGAGGGTGTGTATACTTCCACACCTGCGCGCATATGTGCGTGCACGGGAAATTTTTTATAGGAATAATTAAATTTGTGGGGTCAAAAGGAAGAAGGATAACATTATTCCTTAATTTTGTAGTAAAACCATTATCATCATAATTTCAGCCCATCACAAGTCCACTGCTATAAATATAGGCCTCCTCCATAGTTTACCAGAAAACACGGCCCACCTGAATCCATGGAACGCAAAACCGTGCAGCCCATCTAATATGGGGTTTCACTACGCTTATACGAGGTTGCCGCTTGAAAACCTTCCTTTGCCAACGGGTATCGGTTCTACAACAAATATTCTGATCACATAGGTTAGGACATTGCAATTTCAGCTTGTTGATCCTTGAGGCTATAACGGTTACTCTAGATCTGCTTCGGATATCATCGTTACGGTATCCATCGCCGAGCATAGCCCTTTATTATAGCTCGCTGAGCAAGTTTCCTCATGCGGCCTGCAGTGTAGGACCACGTCTTAATTAATGTTAAATAATATCTATTAAATGCAATCAGTAGGCTTGTAGTAAGATACAGTCCGATATGTTGTTATGCATATAATAAAATCTTTTTTAACGTTATTTGCTCTAAGTAAAATTCTCAAATACGTTTTCAAATATTCCAAATTTTCATATTTGCGCCTAGACTCTTTAATTCTATAGAATGGAAGTTGGTAAGAGTAAATAACATAATCAGGAGCACTGTAACAGTATTTTAAATTATATTGCATTATTAATTCCATCATAAATGCCAAGTAGCTTTTAATATTTTAATTAACAGAATCGGGCGTTACTTCCCGGAATTCCATGACAATAGGGAAAGATTTTAAATATTTTAATATTTTGCCTAATAACTAAATTAAATATAGGTAATATATGTATAATATGACAAAAATTGCTATATGCTTTATTAAAAATACTTTATACTAAATCATCTGTTTATTATTTAAAAAAGAGTAAAAGCGACATTGTTTTAAAAGGGCTCTAATTTACCTGTAGAAAGAGACTCGGGATTCCGTACAACCAAGTGCAAAGACACCCCGTCTTTGCACTTCGTTGGATACACTGAAAGAGTTCACGGCTGTTGCTATACATGCTTGAACGCTTTGTCATTCGAATGCGTTTCTACCAATTGGCTACGGAACATTTTACCTACTTTCTACTTCAATGATGATTCAGTCATTAAAAAATTATAGTTGATGACATATTAAAATTAATAATAGTTTTGATTACAATTGAAGCAGTAGTGTGCAATCATTACTGTGTTTCGGTTTGAAGGGCACTGAGAGCCAGCGTAATCACTGGGCATATGAGTATCAGCAGTAGGTTGTAATTCAACGACAATATTTTTTTTTTATAGTTTAGCAATGTAATAACCTAAATACACAATAGCCAAGTTTCTGTATGAATTTATACAGTACAAGAGCCGTGATAGCTCAGGGACTAGGCACTCACTATAAATTTCCGCTCTCACTATAGTATCCGAGTGATATGGGTTCGATTCCCGGTGCCGGCACCACTGAAATTACCCGCTTTCTCGATTTATAGTCAAATTACCCGCTTTTCGGGTAATTACCGGCCAATTGGCAGCACTGCACTGCTAGCGAGGCTTTAAAGCGCGCAGAGTGTAGAATATGCTAAAACAACAGAGACTTGAGAAGTAAATTGTTTATAATTTTATGTTACTTCTATTCACATCATTTAAATATCTGCGTGAAGTGAAGTTGGGAATATTGTTTTGAACAATTGCGAAATTCAAAAAAAAATAGTATAATCGTTAATCGAGTAATTTAATTCCCGTTTGAAACCTGAAAATTAGAACGTATCAAAATGGGGAACAATATAATTATATAATTACTCGTATATAAATAAATGGATTTTTTTGGACGTGACGTTATTCATAATTGGTATAACATTCCGGCACCTACCTATACCGAGCCTATAGAGGCTATACCGAGCCGTTTTAGCACATGGAGCCGTGGTAGCTCAGGGGCTAGGCGCTCGCTTTAAATTTCATAGTACGCGAATGACCTGGGTTCGATTCCCGGTGCCGGCACCACTAAAATTATTAATTGCAATTTTACGTGCTGATTTACCACGTGCTCGGCGGTGAAGGAAAACATCGTGAGGAAAGCTGCATGTCTGAGAAATAAAAAAAATTTATCGAAGACATGTGTAGTCCGCCAACCCGCATTGGAGCAGCGTGGCGGTGGCTCCTTTGAGCTTCTAGCTCGGGGAGCTAGAATATTAGACACGCCTTTGGGCCGGGACATCTGAGTTTTCCGTGGTTGTCCGAACTGTTAATGCTCAGGTAAGCGAGGTACTGTGCCCTGCGGCATAATCATGTGGTCGGCATATTTCACACGGGTGAAACCGCTGGGCACAAGTAGTATCTCAAATTTTTTTTTTTAATAAAACTTCATTATCTTTATTATTAGCAGAAAACACGCTGGTTATAATTAAAAACGAATATAAAGTAATATGATTATGTATAAAGTTAAACATAAAGTTAAAAAAAAAAATGTAATGATTATAGCGAAATTGTCTACACTTTCCTCGTCTTCTTTTTCTTCTTCATCTGCTGGGTTACAAAAACATCAAGCAAAATTTCTACTAGAAACTTCGTCATTTATTGGCCTACAAAACAAATTTATCCATTAGCATGTGCTGAACTGTGTCCCGTCATCTTATAGTCTCTAATTAACTCAATTAGTAATGCGAGAACCCAATAACAATTTCTCGCAAAATTAACGACCAAGCATGTTCATTTATTATCAGCTTTTAAATAGATATTAATTATTCGTGTTTTATGGGGTTTGACTTAAGTGTTGGGCATTTAAATTAAAATAATTGTAAAGTGAAGTGTTTTTTAACAGAAGAGGAGGCGACGAGCAAGCGGCTGACCTGATGGTGAGTGATCACTACTGCCCATAAACATCTGCAATACCAGATGAATTCTGTGTGCGTCGCCGGCTTTTGAGAAAGGAATAGACCCTTTTCCTAAGGGTCCCTGAGTCGTATCGGTCCGGAAAAATAGTAAGCAGCAGCAAATTCCACAAAGCGACCGTACCTGGCAGAAATATCCTTGAAAAAAGCACTGTGGTGGAGTTTTGAGTTAGCCGCTACGTGTGATAAAGGAATTCAGCGGCTGGAATCAATCACAACAATTCCTCAAAATTCCTCTTCGTATTTTTATCGTATGAAAAAACCCTTCACTGCATGCAACACCTCTTCCCAAGTCCAGTGGGTCACGCCGATCGGAAAGTATTATTATAATATATTATTAGAGATCAGTGATAAATGGCTGCCAAAGTGAACTTTTCTTCTTTCTGCTATAACTAAACTTTATTCGGCTATTAATGTTCCGTATTCGATGGCAAAGACTTTTTATATGCGGATAATGTTATTTTTTTTAAATTGTGAGAAATCTTAGACGTTGTGTTTGCGACACTGTGATCTCTATTACTACTGCTGCGCTCTCAATTAGGAAAAGGGTTTGGAGCCGGAAACAGATCGCCACGCTGCTTCAGTATGGGTTGGCGGACTTCACATTTCGCAGAAATACCTTTATTTTACAGAGCTATAAAATTTACATCGATCGTATTTATATTGCAACAAAATAAATGATAATTAAACTACATACATTTGAAAATAAAAATCATATGCTTAAAGTTAAAAATAAAAAACACATTTATATCGATCTTAAAACAAATTGCAATGCTCATTTAAGCCCAAAGGCGGAAATAAATCTCCTACGTGATTAATAACGATGACCGTTTAGATTTACAACTTTAGATTTTCCTTAGCAGTTAATACGGCTAATGGTTGGTAGTCGTAAATTAAAAAAAAAAAACCTTTATTTACAATATATTGGTCCAAAAATACTCTAAAATGAACAAAAACAGTTGATTATAAAACGTAAAAGAAAAGTAAAGTTTCAGCCTATAAATGTCCCACTGCTGAGCACAGACCTCCTCTCATTTCTGAGAGGGCTAGGGAGCTAGGAAGAATCCGCCACGCTGCTCCAATGCGGGTTGGCGGACTTCACATGTCTTCGAAATATTTTTAATTTCTCAGATATGCAGGTTTCCTCACGATGTTTTCCTTCACCGCCGAGCACGTGGTAAGTCAGCACTTAAAATTGCAATTAACAATTTTAGTGGTGCCGGCACCGGGAATCGCACCCACGTCACTCGCGTACTATGAAATTGAAAGCGAGCGCCTAGAGCCCCTGAGCTACCACGGCTTTATAAAACGTATTGACGATAAATTAAAATTAAAATAATAAAACGCTCTTTAGAATTTATAATTCATGTACATTTTTATTATTTAAACTAAACCTAATTGGTTTTTGGAGATATTTTAAAATATAATGGTAAATTTGACTTCAAAGTTATGAAGTTATTACCGTCTGTGTACAAATAGATACATTTTCAATAATTTATGGCATCAACACCATTATTGGCTTGCGGCAGTGTACTGCTAGTCATATTCAGACGCTTATCCCTAGTAGAGCTAATTACCCAATAAGTGTCTTCGCGTACATATTTATTAATAAATAGCTGTGCCCCGCGGCTTCACCCGCGTAAAATTAGCCGACCTCTATCTTCTGAACCCAGCAAGATATCGTAATGGAACATACATGAAAACTTAAGTTAAATATCCTGTTTTAATCCCTAAACTTTTCATTGAATCCGTTGAGCCTTTCGGAACCTAAAAGAGACAAACTTTAAGACATGACATGCAAAATTCTGAAGAACGCTTATTTATCATTAGGCATCTTATAAGTAATAGATCATAAGAGGCCTATTTCTTTTATTTTTGGGAGGAAAAATCCGTAAAGATTGCACCATGATTCTGCTGTGCAGATCGCCAAACTTTACTAGTCGTCGAAATATTTTTTATTAATAACTATTTCGGAGAATGGAATTTTATATAGTTTAACAATCACATGACATTTGTTCTTTAAAATAAATGGATATTTTAATTGAATTTATTACACGTTCACGCATAGATGTTCATTTAATATTTATTTATTTACAACGACTGCGTGGCCCAGTGGTCCAAGTACCAAACTTCTACGGCGGGGGTTCCCGGTCCAAATCCCCTTGGTGCTGATTTGATCGTGATACATTCGCCTTAGTCGACACTTACCGGCTTTCCACTCATAAATGTAATTCGTCAATCGTCTCTACGTGTCCAAACCATCTTCCATCCCTTTCTCTATCTTTGTCAATAAATCTTCTACCACACCGCAACGTTCCCTTATCACTCTGTTAAATACAGTACCATAATTACAATAATATTTAAGATGGTGGTTTCCTTTCAATGATTGCCTTCGGTATCATTATTATCGAAGTTACGAGTCCGTAACAGCTCAACAAATGTTTCTCCAGGGTTGGGAGGATTGGTTGTAATCGCAACAAATCAACAATCTTAAACGCTGATCGCTGTCACCGGCTTGTGTATCTTAAGTATGGTATATGTGAGAAGATTCTCATCTGTTGGAGACCACAAAATTTTCATGGCTGACTGAGAGTAAAGTGAGTCAATTTTTATAACGTTCATTTACTCGATAAATTTCCTGTAAATATTACATTTAATGACATCCGCAGTTAATGTGTTCCAGACAGGTTTCTATTGTTATGCCACTTTCCAGTGCCTTAATTTCATTCAAGAACAACATTACGATTAGTTTTAGTTTTCTAAATATTTAAGCGTTTTGAAAACAAATGTTGCGTGAGCAAATTGAAAATATCTTTAATATTTATCGTCATCATTATCTTTCAGCCCAAAGACACTCCACACAAGTCCACTGTTTAAACCTTCCCCATAAAACACGGTTCGGAGCCACCATTGAGCTCCTGCAATAATGGGGTCACTCTAGACTGCGTTTGCCAGGTACGAGGTTGCTACTCAAGAACTTTTCTTTCTCAATGGTTATAGCTTTTATTATAGTGACAATTATTATAGTAACGAGCGACCTCGGTTCGATTCCCGGCCGGCACCACAAAAATTGTTAATTGGTATGTGCTGATTTACCACGTACTCGGCGGTGAAGGAAAACATAGTGAGGAAACCTGCATGTCTGAGAAATAAAAAATATTTCGAAGACATGTGCAGCCCGCCAACCCTCATTGGAGCAGCGTGGTGGATTCTTCCTAGCTCCAAAACCCTCTCAAAAATGAGAGGAGGCCTGTGCTCAGCTGTGGGACATTTATAGGCTGACAAACAAAATGCTGGTTTAACCTACTTCTAAAAAGGAGAAGGTTCTTAATGGACCTGTTTAATTTTTTTTGTTTTTTTTGTATCTTCAGGCATAACTTCTTTGGTTATGAACCGATTTTAATAGAACCAATTTTATATTACATTATTAAAAAGGGGGTACCGTAAGAGTGGTCACGTTCTGGTTGGTCAAGTTCTGATGACGGGATCCATGAGAAAATCATGAAACTCTTAAATTCGCATAAGCATGTTTGGAGCTTCAGCGTTCATATCAGGTTTTTGATTAAATAATTTAAAAATCGAACAAAAGATCTATTGGAAGAATTTTAATTCATTTTAAAAACCGATTAATAACAGATGATGTCAAAACTCAAGTAGCCAGTTATAAAATCGTACATTCCATAGGTTAGCAAATAGTCCTTTAGATGTTTATTATAACTACGAATACCTATATAATATTTATAAAATGTACGTAACATTAATATTAAAACAAGTTATTGTTTTGTATAATTAAATAAAGAAAAAGTAAGAAGCCTTACTTTCGCTTCCGCGCAATAATTAGTTAAACTAATTAATAAATGTAATTGCAATATTGGTATGTACTTCGATAATAATTACATTTTAATGTAATATTTTGCCAGAGAGCATTCATTTCAGAAGACAAATTCTATTAATTGTGGGTTTTGTTTTAAATGGGTAAATAAGAATATAGAGACTGAAGTAGTTTGTGCAAACCCTCTTTGATAGTTGAAAAAATAAACGCTGCAGAGCCTCGTGTGCTTAAAATATTTCGTCATAAATTGTCTAAAGGTTACAATTCCTAAACAAATATATTATTTTAGAGGATAAGGACTTTTTATTATCCTATCTTTAAGTCGCGCGATATACAACAATCTTAAGGAATCTTAATTTGTTTTAAATATTAATAACAGAAATATTTATATGATTTTATGCAACGGACTAGATAGAAACTTAAAGTACTACGTTCCTTTGGATAAATTGTAATTAGTTTTTTTTTATAGGTTATCGTGCCCACTGTGGGATATCAAATGGGGCTGGACAAACAGTTAGCATATTCTCAACTAAAAAATGTTTTGTTTCAATGCCGCGATATTTTATTTCTTTTCTACTTTTTTGTAGTAACTTTGTTATAAACCAAATCCCTAGGCCACGGAAAATACGAAAATTAAGGCATAATACAATTTTACCACATACTGCAATTTGCGTAGAAAGCCGCATTTACTGCTGTAAGTGTTATTGCCAACACATAACTCATTATTCCTCACCCTTCTGTGTCCGATGAAACGAAGCTTAATATATTAAGAAAATCGATATTTGGAAGGGGGACAAATGTTCGCTTTGGTCGTAGTAATAACATAATTAATGTTCCTGACCATTGAACCCCCAACCGAAGTTTGTTATTTAATCGTTAAATTGAGTAATAAATAATATTTATTTACTTCCTTCTATAGTTCTTACTTAATATTGTTTAAAACGTTAGGAGATGAAGAAAAATAATCTGATAACGTTGCATATACAATAACAAATTTAATGGCAAAATAATATTAAAATTTTTTTGTTTCATTATTGAAAAACATTATTTTCTCTATTTGGTGGGAAAACAAACAATGTTGTTAATTAAAGATTACTAAGATTTTAAAATTTAATAAATGAAAGACTTTAATATATGTTTCCATCTCGTGCTCTAACAAACGTTTCGATCCTTCTGGGCTTTCTGCGAATTATGTTATCTATTGTATCTTGGGACAAGCTCTGCCACTCTTCAAGTAATGCGTTTTACAGTTCTCTCATGTTGTTGGAGGGCGGTATTCTGGATTTCACACTTTTCTTTAACAAGTCCCAAACATACTCTGTAGGATTCATATCCGGAGATCTTGCTGGGCACTGCATCACTGTTATACTCACATGGTTTAGACATACTTGGAAGCGAGCACTATAAGCCCGAGCATTATCTTGCATCAGAATAAAGCCATTATAGGGTCAAATGGCACAAGGTGTTCTTATAATCTTCCTGGCCTTCTTATAGTCTTACATCGACAAAAACGATGTTCGCGTGCAATGTTTAACCGATGTAAACGATGGTGTCTCTCAAGTTTTGGAGCTTTGGCCGATACATACGAACCTATGAAGACACAAACTTCGCCTCTACAAGACTTGCATAAGACCCGTAATGGCCTATGCAAGCGTCGTTTTCGCTCACGCGACGGGAAAACATTTAAAGAAGTTAATCGATTCTTGCGAAATGCCACCGGAGGCGGTTGGTATCAACACAACGTAGATAACAACATACAAAGAATTGCTAATGTCATGATTCTCCCCTAACACAAAGCAAATCAATAATTTTAATCTTCATTTCACTACAGTTAACTGAATTTATTGGTGTATCTTCGTATGTCATCATCATCTCAGCCTATCACTATCACTAATCCACTGCTCAACATACCCCCCCCCCCCCCCATAGATTGCCACAAAAGTTAGTAGCTCTCATTTTGGGGGGATTTTGCCATAGTTGCTACGCTTGGGAGGCGGGTTGGCAACCGCAGTGTATTTATTCATGTTCTGGGTGTATTTATACATGTTAGATGAGCAGAAGCATCTTCTTCTGCCCATCTACTGGTTTTAATTTTCCCTCTGTCGACTTTTACATACCCACGCTATGAGATGGGGTGGTAGATTCTCTTAAGCCGCCACCAGCCGGCACCGGCCGGTATGTACTTTACGCCCCGGTAAATTAAGAAATGTTTATTTTGGCTTTTTCTACGTTTTTCACATTTTGCTTACCTTGTACTAACACACACAGACAGACAGATCTAAAACAGTGTAACAGGAACAATTATACGTTCTAAACATATAAACCATGAAGTGTAATAAAAACATTTAGTAGAGTAAGCCGTGAATTAACACAGATGGATAGATAAATCACTACAGTGATCAACTTTAAATAAAACATACTTTGTAAAGTTTTAATAAAATAACCCTATAGATTATAAATTCTTTCTTTATCGAATTTGAATTTATGAATATAAAACTTTTATACACTATTAAAAATAAAATACACTAAATAGGTTAATTTTCAAACAAGATCTTTGTTTGCAACAATAAAATCGTTTTCTTTAAATTTTTTCTTTTCCAAAATATAACTTTTAAATTAAAACTGGAAGCACTACCCCAAGAATTTGCAAGTTTAATTTTGGTTGTCATGCCGGTAACGGTCTACACCTGCGTTTTACGACTCAAATATTATCCTCACGGAGAAAAAAACGGATCTGTCAGAGCATATTATTTTTGCGATTTCTGTATTTATAGTAAAATTAAATAAGAGTCTGTAAACGTCCGATTCTTGGTGAAGTTCGAATTCTCTTATCAGTTTTTAGTGTCTATTGGAGCTGGGAAGAGTTCGCCGCGCTTTCTATATCGATGTGTATGACACACATTGATCACTTTACCATAAGAAGGAAAACACCGTGTTTACAAAAAAGTTACAGTTAATAATTTTAGAGTTGCTAGAGCCAGGGATTGAAATCAGGTGGCTGGCGTACTATGCAATTACAGTTGAGCACTATGTCCCTCAGCTTGCAGAGCTTGTATCTGTTAAAGTCATATTTGAATAAAGTTTATTTAACATAAGAAAATGTAAATAACAACGCATTTACCTATAAGAGCACTATTTTTTAAGGAATACTAACAATGCTATTAACATTAATAATATTACTGTTAACCACTCTAAGCTTACAAGTTTGTGCTGTTTGTAGATATTGGTATATAGTTCACGAAAATAACCGTATGGCGGGCTCGATCCTGTGACGTCAAGATTCGCTGACCGTTCCCTAAATGATTAGGCTATTGCCGGTTACAGTACTACATATTAATGGATAAAACTTATTAAAACTATAAAATAACTTATGCATTCAAATACATAGAAGAAGAAGCAGTTAGTATTCATTTTGGTTTTGTCGGTAAAGGATCGGAATGCCATTATTTTAATCAACATTTTATCTTCAGATTACTACTGAAAGCTGTAGTTTACAGAAAATATGTTTAAATAAAATGGAAGGTAACCAAAGAACAGCGGCATGTGAAATGTAAAGTCCTAATCCAAAATTTTCTCTGCGACTAAACGCATCTGATTATTTATTAAACATATTTTTTAAAGAATCTATCCAGTTAAACATCAAGTAACATAACACATGACGTGGATGTTATTATGTGAACAGCTACGTAACATATGTAACTTTACGTGTTAGTATTTACGTTCTAACATTTTTAATAACAAAAATATTCTAAATGGTCTTACCGAAAATTATTAGTGCGCTCAGTAAAATAATGGTCAATATTCTTAGTTTGGTAGATTTGAATATGTTATGCTCGCTTTATTGTCTCGGTCTTATTACTTAGTCCGTTTCTAATTAGCAACATAAATTTTGCAATCCAAGCTTTAACGATATCTTTCGAAATAATAAATACTGGAAGAAGAAAAATACTGGAAGTTATTAGCTGCTCAGGATATGTATATGTATATCCTCACGATGCCATTTGCGTCGGAATGCCACGTTAAACTTACGTAGATGGTTTAGTTATACACGTAATATCAGAGATATACAAAACAGAAAATTGTTTATGTCAAAATTCAATTAATAAAATTAAAACTTCTTCAATGTAAAATAATTTTTTTTAACTTAGATACTGATAAACATAGTTTATTGAAATTCTCTTGGAATGTTCATATGGAGGACGAAAGGGAATAATATATAGATATTTGATATCGAAATTTATTTCGTTCGTATTTGACTCGTCCAGTACGTGCTTGCAATCCTAATGTATTGTAATAAAACAAATGTATTAAAATAAAGGCAATAAAAGATAATGCATTAAATTCAAAACACCAAATGTTAAACGATTAGATGTAAATGTCCTTGTGAAAGAGGTGGAGTTGAGTTGAGCCTTGTGGAATAACTCTTGACGCAAAACTTCAATGGAGTCCCCAAATATCTAAACTAGCAATTAGACTTAGCTCTGCAGCTTATACTGTAAAAAATTAGGAATTTGACTAATGTTGAAACTGCTAGATTAGTTTATTTTAGTTAGTCTTATGGTATTTTGCTATGGAGAAATGCGACTGATGTAGAAGTGATTTTTGTTTTGCAAAAGAGAGCCGTAAGAGCTATTTATAATCTTGGCCCTAAAGTGTCTCTTCGAGATAAATTTACAGAAATTAATATCTTAACTTTGGCCTTTCAATATATATTTGAAAACGTTTTGTATGTACAAAAGAACAAAAACCAGTTTACTAAAAGAAGTGATTAATGAAGAAATTAATAATGCCAATTACTCGACTTCACAGGGTCAGTAACTCTTTTATGGGGCAATGTATACGTTTTACAATAAAATCCCAGAAAGTGCACAAAGTCTTTCAATCAAAAAGACTTCATAAAAAGGGTTATTATAATATTAAAGAATACATAGATGATGATAACCCCTGGGAATGAGGTGATCGCCGCCAAGCTATTTCTAAATCTTTATAATATGTACTGCTGTTATTATTTATTTATTTTATATGTTTACATTATTATAAAAATGACTTAGAAAAATATCCCGCTGGGTTTTTCACTGGTTCTTCCCAGGACAGAGACATTTTTTGCAAACCAGTATAGTTTAATAAATTAAAAAAAGACTTTCAATAACTATTAATCTATATTGAATAAAAATTTATTCTATTCTGTTCTAATCTACTGTAAAATTTTTGAGTTTTGTGTTATTTTATTAATTTTTTTTCTTAAATAATATTGCCTCACATTTTCTACCGTATCGTGGGAGCATTTTATAGGCCATGCAAGAAGCCCATATCTAGAGCAACAATCACAATCTGTAGGTGATACGAATATTTGTCCCGAGTGGGAATAGAACCCGTGATTCATGGGGCAGTAGCTAATCGAGTAGCTTCTGTGCAGACCGAGCCGACGAAATTTGCTAAATAAAAGCGTAATTTCAAATTGTATAATAACTTTGTAACCTCATTTAATATGAAATCGTTTGTCACCCCCATCTCGTCCTGTTGATATTGAAAAATTGGAATTTTGTGGCGTCTGCCATAGAGCAATTGTCTCAAATTCGTCAGATATAAAATATCTAGATAGGTGACGGACACTGAGAGCAGTGTCTAACTAAGGTCTCGTAGCATCCGGAACTGTATGAGTCAATTCGTCTACCAAGCATGGCGATTCAGATAATTTCTCCTAATTTAGGAGGATATTTCTGTGTGACACCACACTGCGTCGTCACCCGTCGCCTTCAGACATCAGTTCATCAGTGATTAGCTCTCAGTGCTCATCAAACCGAAATACAGTAATGTTTCACGGTAGAATAACTGGCCCGCGGTGGTACCTACCTAGACTAATTCCTGCATAGAAATCCTACCACCAGTAAAAGTACTGACTTCTTTGAATCATTTTCTAATATAGTGTACGCTTTTACACAATTGTGTTTTATTTAAATACTAAAATGTTAGTATAGGCACACCACAAATATTAAAAGAAATATCCGACAATTCACATAAAATTCTTATTTCAAAGGCTTGAATTTCCGATATATAATCATATCGGCTACATACTTAAAGGGGAGAAGGGAAAGGAAATCACGATCTAATCTTTTATTACATATTGACACATAACCTTTTCCAATTCAATTTTCCTGTTACGTATAATATTTTAACAATTCGGCATGATAAAGTTAAGCAACCGTCTATGAACGCCCCACTACTGGGCACAGGCTATTATTTAATACATTCATACAATCTCGCCTTTTTCCAATATAAGAGGTAGGCAGAAACCACACCCGCACCACACTTTTCGATCCCGCGGTAAACGAGACGTGACGGTTGGCAAATCACCATATTGAATACGTCTAAGACATGCATTGGTGGCTGTGTGGTGGCGGCCGGAGAATCTACCACTCCTTCTCATCCCGTGGATGTCGTAGAAGTCGACAGAGGGAAAATTAAAACCCGAAAATGGGCAGCAACATCTTCCTGGAACATCTAAATAAATAAACTGCGGTAGCCAACCCGCCTGCCAAGCGTGGCAACTATGGCGAAATCCCTCCAAAATGAGAGCTATAAACTTTTGTGGCAATCTATAGAAGAGGCCTTGGAGGATGTTTAACAGTGGACTAGTGATTGAAGTGATGATGCAGATTTATTTATAAAAATCATCATCGTTTAGATGCTAAATCAGTACTTAAAATCATTTAACAATTATAGTAAGTAAAGAAAATTATAAAAGTGAAAAAGTGTCCCAAAGTACCCTCTCTACAACCATCAAAATTTTAGTAAATGAATTAGATAGAAAATCAACTCAACTATTTAAAATGCTTAGCCGTAATTTGTGTTGGTTAAATGTTTAAATGTGTGTTGGAGGTATGTTTAAATATCGTCGTCTATTCAAAGAAAAATATTTATCAATAACTGTTTTAGATGTTGCCTCTACTTAAAAAAAATAGTATATAAGAACCGATGTGAAAAAATACACAAGATAACGATGACAATAAGTCTGTTTTTTTCGTCCAAACAATCGAACTTCAAAATTATTACAAAAGAATATTTTTTTGAGACGAAACGAGCAAAACGTTCACCTGATGGTAAGTGCAACCTCTGCCCCTAACAAACCGTCACCTTGAGACATCAGTTCTTAAGTCTCATATGCTCAGTGATTACACTAACACTCAGTGCCCTTCAGACCGAAAAACAGTCATGCAGAATAACTGGCCCTAGGGTGGTAACCCACCTAGACGGATTCCTGCATAAGATTCTGTGACAATAAAGCTGTTATATGCTGGTTTAAGCAAAATAACTCTTATTTCTTCATTAAATATGTTTGATTACTGTGAACACAATGTCCGATACGGTGAGGCCAATCAATCATCCAATTCACTAAGCGCAACCACCGTTCCGACCGTTCTGTGAATACGATGCAGTATAAACCAAATCAACTGATACTAACCATATAGTGTTAGTATAAAGTTAGTCGTGTTAGTGATTTAAATAGTTTAATAATTTTCAGTTCCAAACATTTCAATATATCTAATAGCATTTAATTTAAGCACGATAAACAAGAGAGTCTATCTTATACTTCGTGATCAATTTCGTGATCAAAAGTGCAGTATAATTATTTAATTAAAAAACCGACTTCAACGCATCAGCTCCTAACAGATTTTCATGATTTTCTCATGGGTCCTATCATCAGAACTTGTCTATATAGGACGACCCTTACGATATCCCCTTCTAACAAAAAGATAATTATTAAAATCTGTTCATAAACAAAGATGCTATGCACATAAGAAATATACAGATATATATATATAAGACAAAATCTCCTCTTGTTTTGTTGTCGGTTAAAATTGTTTCCATTACGACATTCAATATTATGTTGTCTGTGTTATTCTGAACTCATTCAAGTATGATGACTTTGAAATTAATCAGTTTGTAATAATATTTGCGTAACATTTCTTTTCAATTTTATATACTCGTAATTTTACGCACCCGCAAGCCTATCATGAACCAAATGTACGTTGAAAACATTTCGTTTTATCTTTCATAGTACATCAATCCATGTTTTTGTTATTATTAATCCACTCAACTTACGACAACGGTGCGAAAAAATAAATGAGGAACCTGTCAATGCTTTACTGCTGAACACAGGCTTCATAATCATCATCATCACTTCAGCCTATCACTAGCCCACTGCTGAACATAAGCCTCCCCCACAGATTGCTACAAAAAATTGTAGCTCTTATTTTTGGAGGATTTTGCAATAGTTGCCACGCTTGGCTGGCGGATTGGTAACCGCAGTTTATTTATTGAGACGTTCCATGACGATGCTGTTGCCTATCTGCTGGATTTTATTTTCCCTCTGTCGACTTTTACGACACCCACGGGATGAGTTGGGATGGTAGAACCTCTTAAGCCGCCACCACACGCACCGCCTTCTATTAAACCTAAATAAACTATATGATTTTGTAAATAATTATGTGGTAACGAAAGATAAATTGTAATTTAATATATTTTTTATGTTATGACTTTATTATACTTTAACAGGAAGAAAGCCAACGTTATCGTTCATTTTAACTTGATAGAGCCTCGCATCACCGAGATATTCGTTTTGTATATCGTAAAGGTCTAAAAACTGTATTTAGATACTAAAAACAAGGTTTTCAGCGGTCTTCACAAATCTATGCAATTAATCTACGTTAAAAAAAATTACGTAAGAAGAAGAAAAAAAGAAGCCCTATTTTCCGATAAATTGCTTATTAACTACCACGCAATGGAGAGGCTTTAGTATTTACTTTAACTCTTAACAACAACCTTGGTCTATACCTGTTTAATTAACTACATTTGCAGCTAGTGACGCACGCATAACATGATCCTTCGAGACATGACAGAACGAAAAATACCCAACAATAAGTCACAGTAGTATTATATGCATTGCTGAAGTCAAGAAAAGTCAGTACAGTACGTTTTTGGTTTTCCATACCATAACGAATGTCGTAGTTAATTTGTAGTGCTGTAGTTGTGCTATGGCCAGGATGAAAGCGGAATTGCAATGGATTGAAGAGATTGTATTTCAGAAGGTAGGAACTTAATTGCTTGTGGACTAGACGTTCGAGAATTTTAGATAGGAATGAAAGTAGAGAAATAGGCTGCTCGTCGGAGAAACTGGAGGAATTTGTCTTTTTTGGGTGAGGGATCACGTTGGCTGCTTCCCAAGCTGATTAACGTTACGTTAAGCACCAAATTCGTTGGTAACTCCTTTATACTTCAGGCTGCACTTCTCTGGAACTCCTTGCCCGATGAAATCACAAAGTCTCAAAATAAGACCTGCTTCAGGATGTTGTTACGGGAGCATTTATTAAAGACTGCTGATAATGTTATTTGTTGATTAATTTTACAAAGTCACTAATAGGTACATTCACAAAAAAACCAATAATTCGTATTGCACAAATAGGATTCCTTCGCTAGGATTCTATAGAAGTATTCACGACTCAGCTGGTCGGTATGCTAACCACCGATATACGATTATATAATATTACATCACAGATTTTTTCTTTTACCATGTATGGTTTACGAACCATATTTCTCAAGTTTCTCTGATCCCTCATTTCTTAATAACGCATGAAAATGTGTAATTAAGTAATCAAATTACATGTTCAAAGTCTATTAAATGTAAATAAATAACATTTATGGTTTTGGTGGTTTTTAATCATGTTTAATATGTAGCATGAAACTGGTGGTGAATAATATGTTACAGCCAAAGTCATTATTTATATATATATATATATATATATATACGAGTATATATGTATATATATAACTTAAGACCATACTGAATCAAAAAGTAATGAAAATATTGGAAGCTGAAATAAACTTAAAGCAAATTGAATAAATTATGTTTCCATGGAAAGGCAAAAAAAACTTTATTATTCTTGATATTTATTCAGAAACCGACGAAGCGTATGATAGATCAGATTGGAAAAATCCTTCTCCAGCTTTTATTTATAAGGAAATTACTGTATACATTGTATTTAGTTAACAACATGATAATGATTGTAGGAACTAAGATGAACTTTGTGCATAAAGTTTTGATCTGTCCGGCTAAAATTATTAACAAGCAATGTTTTTGGCTCGCGCCACAAGACCGAATAAATGTTTATTTCGCTCCATAACATAATCGGTCTGGATATTTTAGGTAGCATAATATTTAATATGGTCTTTCCACCTTCAGTATGAAGCTATTTCCCTTAATCGACTATAAAATGGCATATATTATAGTCGATTGAGTCAACAGATGAGATGGAGCTCTGTAGAATCTCTAACGTTGCTTGTGTTCAAATCTACAGTAAATTATACATGTCGGAGCGGAAGACTCAGGGTTATTTTTTTGGGGAACAGTACTACTGCCCCCATTTGACAAGGGCTCAGTTGTACTGTCCTTCTCTTGATCCATTGCAAAGAAACGCCTCGATTTATCACTTACAAATGATTTATTTGTTACAGATTTATATTTCTCACAATAGTTTACAATTTATTTAAAGTAATACGCTTAACAAACGCTTGCCAAATACACAACCTTCACTGGCAAGCTCTAAAAACACAAGTTAACTAGGTTGTCGTTAACACCCCTTTTTATATTACTATTGTACAGGCCAAGCAGCCAAAAATCCTCCCCACCAGTCAATATCAATCTTAATATAATTCACAACAGTTCACTGGTAACGCATAGAATAAAGTGTGCCTGACGATAGATTTATAAAAGTTAGCGATATAGGGCACCCCATAAATTTCAATAACCAAATGCTGGTGTGACTAAATAATCTGACAAGGTGACGGAGGAATTAAGATTACGTTGTTCAGTGGGCGCTTTCACAGTGAAACCTCAAGTGGCCGATACAAGCATTATAAACAAAAACCTAACTTTTAACAAAATGAATGATTTACAAATAAATAATACTCGTGTGATAAAAGAATTTAAAAGGCGACGAAGTAGTTAAGATTATGTTGGTAAGGTGCGACACCTCTTAACAAAAGTGGCCAATACAAGGCGGTTATTGTAAACTGTTAAATGATTTAAATACAAAGGAATTCTTATGTGATAAAAATATTTAAATGGTGATGAAGGAATTGACCACGTCGGTTGAGAGTGCTCTCACGGCGACATACTCGTACATATATTAGATTTATTAGTTACTAACTGTACTCATTTTTAATGAAGTTGTCGGCTCGGTTGGCGCAGTTGCTAAGCCCATGGCTTCTGCGCCGCGGGTCGCGGGTTCGATTCCCGCACGGGACAAATATTTGTATGGCCTACATATAGTTGTTCCGGGTCTGGGTGTTTGTGCATGTGGAATTTATGTCTGTAAACGCACCCACGACACAGGAGAAATCATACTGTGGGGCACCGTTTTTTTTAAAAAAAAAAGAAGTAGTGGCGAACAAAGTGACCCCAATACATTTATCTTTTTTTGTATGATGCATTTTTTACTTTGAATCGGTTTTATATTATGCAGTATACGATCTACATTTTCTTATCGAAACTTTCACAGTTGTGACTCAAAATATTATAATATCTCGTCTATCTGTGTATGTCATGATAAAATCACTTGAACAAAACATTCCTTCCACCTTAGTCCAAAGTTTCCCAAAAGCAGTTGACTTTGTTATTAAGTTGGGACTTAATGGTGTAGTGCTTCTTAGCTATTCTGTTGATTCTATATGTCAAAACTAAGTTACACGTAGTTTGAGGTATTCAAGACACAGTCTAGTTACAGTAGGCTAGAGCCGTGACATTGCTCTTCATTGGTCTGCTTTTTTATAGGAAAATGTGACGAGAACAGGCAAAACGTTCACCTGATAGTAAGTGCAACGCCTGCCCATAACAAATGTGTGTGTGCCACCAAGAACATTTCTGTGTGCCACCACACTGGTGTTGGTTGGTATCTACGTAAACAGATTTCTGAATAAGAATCCGCCAGTAACCCAGCTCTTGAGTGGGGTAAAGCAAGGGTACAATGGTTGACCTGACTCCCCGCTTTTTCCTTGAAGTTTTCGTTCAATAAATGTAGCTATACACGTCCTTTGTGTATGAAAGACAATGTAGGTTTTCGCCAAGATGCTTTCCCATATAGTCATAAACTCAGTAGGCTAAGTTAACGTAATCAAAAACTATCTGGCCATGGCGGTTACTGCATTAATTACTTCTCTACCTATAATCGAAGAAATTAAAATTTAATGTTGAATTAATGTTATTCTCTATATGGGCCCTGGTAGCTCTGGGGGTAAATGGTCTCTTTAATTTTTATACTGCGCCAGTGATCTGGGTTCGGTTCCCACTACCAAAATTGTTAATTGTAATTTTAAGTGCATTTGTTTAACATCTGGTGCTTAACGGTGAAGGAAAATATCGTGATGAAACTTGCATCTCTAAGAAATATACAAATGAAACTCTGCCAACCCGTAATGGAGCAGCGTTGCGTACTCCTCCCGGCTCCAAAACCCTCTCAAAAATGATAAACCTACGCTCAATAGTGGAACATTTATAAGCTGTTATTTTAATTTACTGTATTCTGTATAAATACACAATAATTTATCTAAGCTCAATCAATTACAAAGTACTTTATGTTCATAACCGGAGTACAACCTTCAGTTTCAATCTCACGATAATATTCAATTACTTGATCGCTTCGGGTAAATTGCTTATCGATTATTCATTACTATCTTAGATGTAGTGTGCATAAGAACTTTTCATATGAAATAGACGTACGGTTTACTTATATGATACAGATCGTCATCTTCGTCATCATCATTTCAGCATATCACTAGTCCATTGCTTAACATAGACCTTCCTCATAGATGCCATAAATGTTTGTAGCTCTCATTTGGGGCAGATTTTGTCATGGTTGCCACGCTTGGCAGGCGGGTTTGCAACAGCAGTTTATTTATTCAGTTGTCCCAAGAAGATACTGCTGCTCATCTCCTGGGTGTCCGCGCAATACCATAGTCGCCTCTTACGACACCTCGATAGGAAAGAGGTAGATGCTATTCTACTCTGCCGGATACCTATCGACTCCTATGATACAGATTTCGTGAACTTTATATTTTTAGCATCTAAGCAATAAACACATAAGTAAGCAAAATAGCGGCACGGTTCAAGTTTAGATTATTCAATTTCCGTAATCTTTTCATAAAAAAATATTCAAATGCAATAAATACAGTGTGTAGTAAGTAAATGACGCAGTAAATTGTGGCACTATAATATTTCCTGCGAAGTTGTTAGCTTCCGCTTATTCGGAAATTGTTGTCGTAGTCGAAAACCAGTAGATCAACGTAGTGGTATATATTACTTCCATTTTATTGCTTTAGTCATTAACGCAGTTGTTAGCATATCATCAGTATTTTGAATTGAAACTTTGAAAAACTTGTAACTGTCTAAATTCGATTTCCAACCGATATCAGAAAACAAACATTCTCTATACCAACCATCAAATACGTATCTTTTTTAAATAATCATCATCATTTCAACCTATCACTTGTCTACTACTGAACATGGCTATGTTATCCCACATAGATTGCCACAAAAGTTTGTAGCTCTAATTTTTGGGAGAATTTTACCATAGTTTGGGTTGGCAACCGCAGTTTATTTATTTATTTATTCTTTATTAAACCATAAAAAAGGAAGAAAAGGCGGACTTAATGCTAAAAGCATTCTCTGCCAGTCAACCTTAGGGCAGTGAGTAAACAGCGATTGCGGTTATTAAAATAATATTATTAACTAAATAAACGAATATACACATACATATACATAGATAAACATACCTAAATACTATATGACAATATACGAATACATACTACTAATACAATATAAATAATACATATTATTCTAAACAAGGATACTATATACTAATGATGATGATGATGATCATTATTAGGATAAGATTTATAATAGGAAACATGAGCAAAGATTTTCTTTTTGAATGCGTATTTGCTGAAGGGTTGTCTTAGATTTTCAGGCAGCGCATTCCATTGTCGGGCGGCTTGGACAGCGAACGACGATGAAGACAATCCAGAGTGGTGAAGTGGAATAGACAGAGTAAAAGTCTCTGAAGAACGAAGCTGTCGGATGTGAGTGTCGCACAATAACTGAAATTTGCGTTTAAGATAAGGGTAGTTGTTATCAAAAAAAACAGAGAAAACTGTAGAAAGTATCCTGAAATGTCTTCGTTGACGAATAGAAAGCCAATTGAGCTGAGAGCGGAAAGAGGAAACATGATCAAACTTGCGAAGGCAAAAGATGAAACGGATACAGTTATTATTTATTAATATGTTCCCGGAAGATGCTGCAGCCCATTTCCTGATTTTCATTTTTCCTCTGTCGACTTTTACGACACCCTCAGAATGAGATGGGGTGGTAGATTCTCTTAAGCTACCACACGGCACAAACTAATATTAATATTACAAATACAAATTAATTAAATGTATTTATATAATACATAAATACATTTAATTAATTTGTATTTGTAATATTAGTCAATTAATACGTATTTGACTGATATTACAAATACAAAAGGAAAGAATAACAAACCAACATTGTAATGGGAATTATTTCTTATGAAATACATTATTTATACAGAGCACGAACCGTTCATGATGCTAATTGCTATTTTGCATTTTCTTATTTAATACTTTATTGTAGAAATTATAACAGATATGCCTATAAAAGATATAATTTTTTGTAGGAGAAGGAAAAGAAACGAGCAAAACGTCCACATTGTGGTACGTGCAAAGTCTGCCCACAACAAATGCTGTGTCTCTCAGAACAAAGTGGCAAATGTTACAGTGGCAGTTAAAAGTGTTACACATACCATACTGACACTTAAAAAGAAAAGTATGAAGAATACTTCTGTAAATTCTATTAAGGACACTCATATACAGTGTCCATACAACTGTACTGTGACTTTAACTTTAAACTTAATAGGGGACCTTTTTCGATACATATCAAAAAACATTTAATAAATTCCTATGAAACCTTTTAAAGCTTCAAACGAGAAACATCACTATCGTTTATATATCGTTTTTTTTTGTCTTTGTTAATTATTTTGTTACGTAATCACAATTTATTTGAAAATTTACTTGTTTTAGTATACGTATTTTTGATTAGATTTTTATACGTAGAATTTTCCCTGACGGTTTAATAAAATTGAAATTTGGGCATTCATTATAATTTTATGATATCATCGTAATGTACACAGAATTCGAATTCAAAACGTTAATCGCTTTTTGTTAATGTAGCTCATATTTAACGTGAAAGACTTACGGCGTAACTTTGTGTTAAAATTGAATTTTGTCAGTCTTATCCAAAGTAAATACTTTAATTACTTGTGAGAAACTGTAACATGTGTTATAATTACAAGAATGTTTGCATTATCTTTCAAATAAAGGATTGTCATTTAAATTCAGTTACTGAATTAATTGCTGATTGGAATTGCTAAAAGAAAATCAACCGCCTCGTCTCATCCTGTGGGTGTCCTAAGAGTTGATCCAGAGAAATGCCTGGAAAGTTTCTTGGTTACAGATAGGAGACAAAATAAACATCTCGAATGAAAGACTAAAAATACACAGAAATATGATGGGCAGCATCGTCCGAGGGGATACCCGCCTATTAAAGAGATCACTTATCCGCTTTTTTTTAATTTACTGTATAAAGTGACGAAACGAGCAAAACGTTCACCTGATGGTAACTGAAACGTTTGCCCACAACAAATGGTGTGTCACTCAGAATATTTCTGTTGCACCACAATGCGCCCGTCACTCTGAGACATCAGTTCTTACGTCTCAAATGCCCAGTGATTACGCTAGCACACAGTGCCCTTCAAACCGAAACATAGCACTGCTTCCACACTACTGCTTCACGGCAGAATAACTGGCCCTGGGGTGGTACCTACCTTCCTGCACAGGAATCCTATCCGCTTGCAGAGCATGGTGATCGCATAATTATTTTAACAGAAATAACGAATATACGTATATTTGAATGTAGTTAATAATCCCTCAACGGAGATAACATTAAGAATAACACAGAGATATAGATTAAAAACTAATTCGCCGAAATTCAAGGGGCAGGACGTAAGTTTACCATTATTGTAAGACAATATAGAACTTCATGAAATTCTATATTGTCTGCTGGATTTCTTTCTGCTATCAAAATATAAGTATCGTTAGTTATAATTAATCTCGCAGTGATCTAACTTAAAGATCGCCCGGAATGTGCTTGTTTTTGCAAAATGAATATTATTTTCAAAGCGGCCGAGGATCCCTAATGTAATACGTCTTAAGACAATACTGTGGGTGTATGCATAATAGACGTTTTTTTATAGCAGAGTGGGAAAACGAGTCACCATATGCTAAGTGATCACCGCCGCTTATTAACATACGGAATACCAAAGGAATTACGATTGCATTGCCCGTCTTTCAGAAAATAATTGCTGACCGGACCTATATGACTTACGGTATGGGTCCGGAAAAACCGCTGCCGGCAGCGAATTCCACAAAGCGGCTGTACGTGGCAGAAAATTCCTTGAAAAATGCACTGTGGTGGTATGCCAACCATCAAGATGATGTGGATGGAATTTTAAGTTATGCCGCAAGGTAGGCGCGAACAATTCCTTTTAACACTTCCTGTGGTATACTCGTTAAAAAATGCAAAGAGCAATCATCTCTTCGCAAGGCCATCATAAAGTATCTGGTCGTCAACGAATCGAGCCGCTCTTCGTTGAATGCGGTCGAAAAAAGAAGCTGGTACTGGAGTGTCCCTGCTTTGAGATGAGAACAGTACTACATGTGAGGCCGAACCTGCGCCTTGTAAAGTTGCAAGCGGTGGGCCAGAACAAAGTACTGCCGCGCTCTATTGAGTATGACGAGTTTTATAGAGACCGATTTTAGCCGTCCATTCCTAGTGACCGCTAACTGAACGTCACTAGATATGTAAACGCCAAGGATTCCGATACTGGTTGAGGCAACGAGGGGAATGCTACCAAATGAGGTGATACGACAAAGAAAGAAAGAAAGAAAACTTTTATTGCGGAAAGGGTTTTTTTTTTAGCGGAAAACGCTCAAACTTGTGTGTTATTAGTGTTGAACTGGACTAAATTTGGTTGACTACAATCCGAGATTTTATCTAACAAAATCACGACTTCAGACACAAGTTTCTTCCAGTACTCGTTGACGTGGTTTCGAGAAATATTTACACGGTTGGTGTATAAGGTCACCACTGCTGTCATCCGCATAACAATGAATTTTACACATTTGTAACATATCATTTATATGCAGAAGAAGCAGGGTTGAGGAAGGCACGCAACAATGACGAACACCAGCATTCACAGACTTAGAATCCGAGTATAAAATGTCAATAACAACTTTGATGCTCCGGTCTGTGAGAAAACTGGCGGTGAGTGGATAATTTCTCGGAAAGCTCATAGGAGGGAAGCTTTGAGAGAAACGCTTTGCCAGACCCAATCAAAGGCTTTTGCTATGTCCAAATTAACTGCCAGGGCCTCCTCCCTTGGTCTCGACTGCCTCCGCCATTGATGAGTGAGGTGGACTAGAAGATCACCAGCTGAGCGACTCCGAACGTCGGAAACCATACCGGCAGGTCACCAATCAGCTGGTAATCCCGAATCACCGATGCTTTACCCAGGTCTGATAACACTGCTGCTTTTAGCAAGATGGCATTCTGCAGATGCCACCAAACCAAAGACGCGATCTACATCCGATGGGCACCATAAAGGATGGAAGAAGAGTTCCATTCCCTGCGTACCACATCAGCGACAGACTCGGCAACGACGTCGGGATCATCCAGCGAGAAGCAAACTCACTTTTATGGGTAGGATGCAAGATAGACCGCATCCTATCCCAATCCATCGACCTGTAGTGCCCCACACGGCGGCAGCCCATAAATCGCACTGTACTCCGGGTCAGACCGTGGTACGAAGAGCCAAAAAATGCCATCGAACGAGACCAGATAGCTGTTTGGATATGAGGTCAGTAGAAGGTCCAATTGGGAAGGTGTATGATTCTTCATATCTTGAACCAGCGTGGGCGAAGTAACCAGTTTTAACAGATCATATGCCTAGGCAAAGTCAGATCAGTAAATAGATCTCCCGCATGATCGCTAGAATGAGATCCAAGCCATTTGGTGTGGTGGGCATTGAAGTCACCAAAAATCACGATTCTGCGGAAGCAAGTCCGACTTCGCTTACAAATTACAATATTCAAATATATTATCAACAAACTTATTTCAGACTAATTATAGTAATTTTCTTTATAATAACGTTTCGTTACACAAATAATAACAGGCTTAAATATACATAATTAGGTAAATTATGATTGCTGTTTATATTGCAATTAACAAAGCGGCTTCAATTGGTCAGCTCTTTAATATCACTATAATTTTTAATTTCCTCGTTTTTACACCCACTCTTGTGATCCTCAAAATGTGTCCCACAATATGACGTCACAATGACGTAACTTTAGGGAAAATTACTGCCATTAGCTGCTCTATCCCCTACATCTCAAATTAAATTAGTACACTCCCATTTTATTATAGACAACATGTAATTTTTTATGTTAAATTGATTAATGCAGGGTCATTGTTTAATTTAATATAGACCTGATATTAATATTGCACTGAATAATGATGTCTATCTATATTTCCCGTCCTCTTTTGTGTTGAAAGCTTATTGGCTTTTTTATGAGTTTGGTGTATATGATGAATGTTGCATATTTTGAATGTGTTTGTGTACAGTATCCTTATTTGTTTTGTGTATCGTAATAAACCAATCATAAAACATTATATAAAGCCGTAATATAGCCGTATAAAATAGAATGGAGGAGTGGCTGAGGTGTTTCACTGGTAGTAGGATTCCTATGCGGTAATCCGTCTAGGACTAGGACCCCTTATTAAGCCGTAAAACAGTATTATGCAAGCATTACTGTTTCTCGGTTTGAAGGACACTGACAGCTTGTGTAATTACTGGGCATATGAGACTTAAGACCTCTGGGTGACGAGCGCAGTGTGGTGTTACAAAGAAATGTTCTGGGTGATACAGCGTTCGTTATTAGCAGACGTTGCACTTATTATCAGGTGAACGGTTTTCTCTTATTGTCACCTACTTCCATTAAAAACGACGCTCTAGCGACAATGACTCATAGCCTATAATTTGGAAGCAGTTTTATGAGTGAGGGCCCGCTCAGCGGTATAACATTTTAAAGCCATCGACAGATAGACAGTGACAGAGTATTTACTCTTGTTAATAATACAGTAAAGAATCTGGGAATATATTTTGATGCCTATCTGACATGGACTTCACAGATAAATGAGACTAGTAGGAAAATGTTCTCTGCTCTAGGCTCTCTACGACGACTACGTAATTTCCTCCCCACTGCTACTAAAGTTGCGCTCGCTCATTCATTACTTCTGCCCATCCTTGACTATGCTGATATTTGCTATGTTGACATTACCGAAGTGCAGCTTGATAAACTTGAGCGAATTCAAAACTCGTGCCTACGATTCATATTTGGGCTTCGCAAATATGATCATGTTTCCGATTTTCGTAAACAGCTCAAGTGGCTGCCCATCTGACTTTGCACGAATACTCATATTCTTTCTGCTTTGTACTGCGTGCTGTTCAATCCCTGCACTCCTAAATACTTGAAAGACCGCTTTCAGTATATTTCCCTCTCCCATGAACGGTTCCTTCGTTCTTCTGTCAATCTCTCCCTCCAAATTCCTATGCATTCCTCCTCTTTCTTCAAGAAGTCTTTTACGGCCACAACTGTGTACCCCTACACATTCGACAAGCTAAGTCCCTATGTTCTATTAAAAAACTCGTAAAAGCTCATTTCTTGGAACTATGATTTTATGCTTCCCTTTTCCCGAACTGTCTATTGCTATATCTACGAATGCCTTCATCATGTGCTTTACATTAATTTATGTACACTCCCCTCCGCTCCCTTCTTAATTACAACAATTCTGTTTACAATGGTTGTCTGGAAGAAATCGCTTTCTGAGCGATAAGACCGCCTATTGTACATATTTTTACACTTTTTTTTTTGTTAATTTTTGTGCTTTTTTCCTGTATTTGGTGTACAATAAAGAATATATTGATTGATTGATTAATTTATTTCTAATTTCGGCAATATATAATATATTAACCGAAAGTGATCTTTCATCTTTGCCATCTGTATAATGATATACTCGTAATTTATGTAATTATGACTTCTTGAAAAGTATTTTGCAATTACGATTTTTGTTTTATAAAATATAATATTACAGATGTAGATCTAAGAAAAGACTTTAGTTTTGGCTGCTCTAAACATAAGAATATCTTGCTATTTATATTGCAATGTACAATATGTTAGAAGACAATTAATGTAAAATAAAAGCATAGTATTAAATTTTCTTCATATCAGTACATACTTCACAATCAGTCGCCCAGGTATTTCAGAAATAATGTTATGCGCAGGTACAATGTTTTTAAGTTGTATATTTATAAACTATTTATAGTCTTGTGTTCGATAAAATAAACAGAATTCCGTCCAAAACAAATTGGCCATCGTCTTTATATTGTTTAAAACTAATACCATTGTTAGTATGCTAACTGTGGTATGGTGCTCAACTTAATGAACCTGTGACGTGTTGTTATACAAGCAAATCTATCTAGAAATACATTTCTTAATATTGACCTTTTTTTTTAATTAAATGTAACTCTGCTAAATTGCTTATATGTATGTTTTCCTTAATGGCACATACTTACATTTTGTTTAGCCGTGTGGTGGCGGCTCGTTAAAAGAATACTACCACTCCTTCTTATCCAATGGATCTCGTAAAAGCCGAGTAAGGAATAAAACTGCACTGTGCACCCAACAGCGCACGGTGGCGATGGGCTCACCACCTATCACACCAAGTGCATTATATTGTTTTGGTGAAACGCGGATTGTAGCAGTCATCTGCTTTTGCAGTGAGTGCCCCGTCTCTGACTACCCCTTATGGGATACAGTCCTTGGGTAAAGCTTAACTCGATTTAGCATAGATTGACGATAAAATGTATCCCTGATAGAAATGGGAAGCGATCGACTAAATTATAGACGGTACTTCATTTGCTTACAACAAGCCGACAGTTTCAATAGTATTAATCTATTGAATCTGCGATCCTAGTTATATTGAAGTCGCAATCATTTCAAAATCATTGGTAATATAATTATTTACTTTAACTTTATTATTCACACAACTCTTCTGTCACAGATATTGCATCAAATTAGAGATTTTTGTGAGCAGGAACTATTTCAAAGTGATTCATGCAATGTTAGAAAGAATGCAGTTCTATATTTTTCCAATAATACTAGGCAGTGCTGTTAAACACTACTGATATTTCTGTTAACCATTCCAACAAAGTTTAAAAATGTTGTGCTAGGAGATGGTTATGTTTCGTAGTCCCTAAGTCATTAGCTTAATGCTAGAAATATCCAAGAATAAAATATAATTCTGTATAGGAATATTATTAAAATTATCACAAATGATACAACGTGACCTGAGGCTGAATGATTGATTAGCATCATAGTATCGAGCAAAGTGATCTTTCAGTAATTAAATTTAAATAATAACATTATTTCTGTGGTTAAATATTTACCCAGAATGAGTTTTTTGGATTATTATCTTTTGTAGTATAAATAATAAAATCACAAAAACAAAAAAAAAAGAATCTATAAAATTAGTCCACATTTGACGAAAACCAATTACAGATTCCTGCATAGTACTCCTACCACACGTATAAAACTAATATGAAGAAACTCATTTCAGTTATGAAATTGGATATGTTTGAAATAGTTTCGATGTAATGAAAAAAAAATAACCTGAAATAAAGTTTTAAATTAATAAAATATGTATTTGAATGAAAAATTACAAATTTTATTACAAATTTCATTTCATTCCTTGAACAAATAAAGGCAAGAAAAGTAATTTCTGGACATCAAATTAAAAATTAAAATATACAGATTTTTAAACAGTTATACATTGTTAATGCTTGTATAATTTATACAAGTTTCTGTATCTGTCTAACTCAAATTTCCTCATTACATTAAGAAATTATAACTGTCCAAGCAAATCATTCAGAAACAGTAAAAACTGATTGAATGCTGAAAATAATTAGTGAATCAAATGAGATTTCGTCAAATTTGGTTGACTCAATTCCTTCGTCAACGACTTCATTATCTGATTTTACCTGATATCTTTCATTTCCATAAATATCGAAAATGAGACAGTTTTGAGATTTTTTACTTGAGTTTTAAAATTGTGAATGTCGTTGACGTTATGAAATGGCAATTGTCATTGATGTGTCTATTTAAATCACCACTTTTGAAATACTAGAAAATACGTAAAGGTTTTATTAAATTATCTAGTAATTTGTAGTCGCTGAACCACACAATATCATAACTCCAGTTTCTTTTTGGTTTTATCCCTTTAGGGCATTTTTCGTCAACTTTTTCTGTGACTGTAAACTTGTGTAACACAGTGTGCAAACATTACTGTGTTTCGCTTTGAAGGTCACTGAGAGCTAGCGTAATCACTGGGCATATGAGACTTAAGAACTGATGTCTCAGGGTGTCGAGCGCAGTGTGGCGTGATGTGTCACAGATAAATGTTATGGGCAACACAGCATTTGTTATTACAGGCAGAAGTTGCACTTACCATCAGGTAAGCGTTTTGCTCGTTCCGTCACTTTTATCAAAATGAAAAGAAAAAAAGGCTCTCTCTTAGCGTTCAACTCGATCGATACTCTCGATGACAGGGGGAACTCGCTCAATATCAAGTTCTAGCAGAGCTCAGTGCGCAAAGCACTATTCTCCCTGGACATCAACCAGTTGAGTGGGCCAGACAGAATCCCTCCTACTGTACTGAGGATTTGTGTTCCGGAGTTGGCACCGATTCTAATGCGTTTTTTTCGGTACTCTTACTGTATAGGCATCGTCGCAAACTCATAGAACACTGCCTTAGGTACCTAAAGAAGCACCAGCTGATTAGTGATCGCCAGTACGGTTTGCGACAGGATCGCTCGACTCGTGATCTTCTTGTCTACCTCACTCATAAATATGCGGAGGCAGTCAACACCAAGGGGGAGGCGATGACAGTTCGTTTGGATATAGCGAAGGTCTTCGATCGGGTCTAACATGAAGTGCTTCTCTCGAAGCTGCCAACATATAGGCTTTCCGAGAAATTATGAAATTGTGTCACCACTTTTCTTAGAGACCAGATCATCCTGGCCGTAGACGATGGTGCATGATCGGACTCCAAGGGTGTGAATTCTGGTGTTCTACAAGTGGTACCACCAACTCTATTTCTTCTGCATAGGAATGATAGGTTACAAATTAGTAACATTCATTGATAGGCGGATGACAATATTTCTCGGGTACACGTCGACGAGTATGTACCGTTAAAAAGAAACCCTTCGTCGTATCCCCTTGCTTTGAGAATATTCCCCTTGCTGCCTTGGCTAGTGTCGAAATCCTTGGACATATCGCGTGACATTCAGTTCGGCGGTTACATGGAAGGATATGCCAAATTAGTCTCTAGAAAGTTTGGCGTGCTCAGTAGAGCAGGGTAGTACGCCGGTCTATCACTTGCAACTTTACAAGGCGTAAGTTCGGCATCACATGGAATATTGTTCGTATCTCTGGGCGGGGTCACCCCAGTGCCAACTCCTACCTTCCATCTCAGTTGATTTTTTATTTATTTTTACAAATACATACATACAGTCACGCCTTTTCCCATACAAGGGGTAGGCAGAACTACTCACTCAGCCTACTTCGTCCTCGCAACGCAAGCTATCGCTATGCCGAATTTCGCCAAGACTAGTTCAACGGTTAAGCTGTGAAAAGGAAACAAACAGACAGAAGGACAGATAGAATTACTTTCGCGTTTATAAAATTATATAGTGAAATATATATTTTTTAAATATAATATTTCCCGTGGGAATTATTTGATTTTCCGGGATAAAAACTAAAGTATCCGTCTTCAGAGTGCAAGCTATCTCTGTGCCAAATTTATCAAGATCGATTCAGCGGTTGAACCATGAAAAGGCAACAAACAGACAGAGAAAGTTACTTTCGCGTTTATAATATTAGTATGGATTGGTGACAAAATGTCGAATTTACTTTATTTAGAATATTTCGTTTTTTTTTTAACAAGTACACACATGGTCCTATTACTTGTTTATTACATATTTTAAAAGTATCTTTTTATAGTTATTGATAAAGTTCACGCAAATTTCGTGACTTTTAGAAATAACTTAAAGAAATCTTAAAGTTTTAAAATAAAGGAACATTTTGGAACGAAAAACTGTGCCGTGACTTTCAAGTCCTCTTTTCCACCTTTTAATATAAACTCATCGTGACGCTGAAATAAATCTGCCTTTTCCCGACGCCGCCCGTTTCATTTTGATAAATTAATAAAATGGATGTCGTTATAAGAAGCTTTCAAAACAAAATGACTTTCTTCAAAATTTAGTTTAGCGCGTGCGAGACATTCAGTTTTTTTTATATTTTATCTTTTTACGTAATAATAAGCAATGAGCTGTTTTGAATTAGGTAGAAAATCTGTGATTGATTTCGATTAAGTCAAAAGGTACGGACTAGCCCTCAAAGCCTTTACAGTTATTATTGTAAAATTTACATATTTAAAATAGACACAAACCAAGCCTACCAAGACTAAAGATAGGATAGGACCGGCGAAGTAGAATAACACCTACCTCTTCCCTACCGAGGAGTCGTATGAGGCAACTAAGGTATTGCACGGACAGCCTTTATTCGTGCAGAATAACACCATAATATGCAATGCTGTCACTATATTGTTCATGTCACTAGACTCGTACCAAAATGGCGGCGACGTGGTTCGCCACCCGTCAGGTTTCGTTCCCCGCGAGGATGACGTGGGCTGAGTGAGTAGCCTCTGGTTACCCCTTGTATGGGAAAAGGGGTGACTGTACGTATGTATTCTATTTAACATAAATAAAAAAATGATCTGAGTGCGAATAGGATCCGGGCATTCATTATAATTTTAGGATAGTCAAATTTTCTACAACAAAATTTATTCGTAAAAATGAAAAAAATATAAATAATTGTATATTCATTTTCCGATTTAGGATTCCTATGCAGGAATCTGTCTAGGGAGGTCCCACCCCCGGGACTAGCTATTCAGCCGTGAAGTAGTAGTTAACATTACTGTGTTTCGGTCTGAAGGGTACTGAGAGTCTGAGAGCTAGTGTCACTGGGCGCAGTGTGGTGCCACACTGAAATATTCTGGGTAATGCAGCATAGATTTTTCATTTTTCATGTTTTATTTTGATTCGTTTTTTTTATGGGCGAACTTTGCACTTACCATCAGGTTAACATTTTTTCGTCTCGGCACTGTTTCCAATTAAAAAAAAATAACTTAATTATTTCCTAAAAGTTTATCTACTAAGAATTACCTAAAATACGTAATTTATAAAAAAACCCATGGTTACAGGTAACATCAAATCAGGCTTGTGATAAATTTCAGTCAATAATGAAAAAATAGAATGATAATTTAATAAAACTAAATTTTACGGATGTTGTCGAATTATTTTGACTATTTATTTCCTGACTTTTTGAGCGCTTTACAGCACCCATGGTCACGGGAGGTCTGAGATGTTTGACGTCCCGTTGTCATAGATAACCAATCGTACCTTCAGTTTTTCAAATAATGTGTAATTTTCGCGTAAATATAAAAATCATAATATAAAAATTTATTAAAAAAAAGGAAACGGCTATGTCGGTTAGGAAGACGAGCGCTTGGTTTTGTGGCAGCGGGCTCTGGGTTCGAATCCCAGCCGGTGCCATTATTTGTGCAAAATCAATAATTTTCGATCAACGACTTTCGGATCTGGTTGTAATGCGCTTAATCCTGTGTCTCTGAAACTGCAACCTAGCCTACCTCCGATCTTAACGTATGAGCATTTTTTGGCGCAGGAATGATAAGACGAGTGAGTGTCTCTGTTTGCGCGCATACTTATTGCACTGTGGTAACTTTATTTATGCATTTGCGTTGGGTAGCCATAAAGGCTAACAGCGATAGCTTACATCAGATATCAGACAGTGTTGGGAAATTATACTAGTGATCTAAACGGCCAGGAAGTCAGCATCATCAAGATTATTAAAAAAATCTTTAATATTAATTAATTTGTTAAGAACACGTGTGGCGAGTTGAAATGCTGATGAGTTGAACGTAAATTGGTGAATAAATTTTATGTTTCAAATTTGACATATATAGACATTAATGTGTTTTATACATGTTATTGCCATGTGGTGGCGGCCTAAGAGAATCTACCACCCCATCTCACCCCTGAGTGTCTTAAAGGTCGACAAAAGGATAATGAAAAAAAAAAACAGAAGATGGGCAGCAGCATCTTCCTAGAACAACTGGATAAATAAACTGCGATTGCCAACCCGCCTGCCAAGCGTAGCAACTATGGCAAAATCCCTCCAAAATGAGAGCTACCTTTTGTGGCTATCTGTGGGGGAGGCCTGTGTTCAGTAGTGGTCTTGTGATAGGCTGAAACGACGGCGATATATGTTAATCGTAAATACCTTATGTCTAACTACCTAACAGTATCACCTCACCCCATATCATAGTTATTATATAAATATGTATGTTGTCCCTGTCCCAGTACGTTGTTCATGGAAAAAACAATAAAATGAGAAGCCGAAATTACGCCTTGTAAAGTTGCAACAGATGACCCGGCGTGAAATAATGCCTTAGTCTACTGAGCACGCCGAGGTCTTAAGAAGCCCAATATGGCCTTCCCTTTCAGGTGACCGTGGAACTGAATGTTACTCGATAAGTCAACGCCATAGATACCTATGCTAAAGAGAAGAGATTGAATAGTACTAAATTTGAGCCACAAGTTTGTACCTGCACCGCACTCGTCGACATATTCCCGAGAAATATTGACGCGACCGGTTAATAAAGCGTCACCAGTGATGTCGTCTGCATACCAATGAATGTTACTAATTTGTAATATCATCGATGTGCAGAAGAAACAGAGGGATATTGGAGATAGCCCGCAGTCTTGTAGAATACCAGCATTTTGGAATAACATACAACACATTTTCAACACAATATTTTTGTCGATGGCCAGAGATAATCGCTTTACACTGCAAAAATCTTATGTTAGACGTGGAGCACCCACACCGCAGATGGTCGGCGGTGGGTTCCCCCTGTCATCGACAGTCAAGTTGTCTGCAAAAAGATAACCTAAAAGATCGGCTTTCTTTTTTGCAGTATGGGTCAGCCAAAGACAGCCTTGAGTAGAGACCAGAATGCACGGGTTCGCGAAAGAACAGTGAAGTGAACAAGTTTTATGAGTTGTACTTCTTATATCATTTTTTTTACACCTGAATAACGCCGATTTTACGTAGGCCCGGTATCACTTCTGTTTTTAGCGTGACATATTGCTGGTGGCGACTACACCAAAACTAAAATCTGCCTCCAACGGGTACCATGAATGAATGAAGAGTTCCATTCCCTGAACTACTACATCGGGAAATACAGCAAAGTGTTTGGGTCATTCAGCGAAAAGCAAGCCTGCTCTCATGAGTAGGATGCAAAGAAAGACCGCTTCCATCCAAATCTACATCTCGTAGTGCCAATCTTGTAGTGCATAAACGACGCCAGTTTCCAGATCGTGACACCAATGGGCACTAAGGCGTAAAGATAAGAATGAAATCTCAGCGTCAGCTCAGGAAGTGTAGCCTGAGCCAGTGAGGGAACCTCCAGGACGATTACTTATAACCATCCCCGGGGTAGATTATTTATAACCGGTACCATGCAGTTTTTTTTAAATATTGAACTAGTTCCTTTGCAGGCGCCTAAGAGAGCCAAAGAGACTTTCACTTTTCATTAAATTTTATTGATTGTCCCAAAAGTACTAAAAATATAAATAGAAGTTACTGCATGATTTTTTTATTAGATCTACTATTATAAATATGGTAGGATAATATTTTGTAGTTTTAAATTTGATTTTATTATTATTTTAATTTATAGTTTTGTTTAGATATATATTGTAACAAAATAATCCAATTCATGAGCTATAATAATATTTAAATGAAACTAATTTTACGGATTTTATCGTGTTAATTTTTGTTATTTATAACCCCCCGTGACCATGGGTGCTGTAAAGCACTCGAAACGTCGGGTTATAAATAACAAAAATAAACGCGATAAAATCCGTAAAATTAGTTTCATTTAAATGTGTAGTGTTCGCGTAAATATAAGAAATCATTATATAATAATATTGTTCGTACCTATAATAAGTCAAATTATCTGGCTTCTTTTAATGAAAATGTGTGTAATATTAACTTAGATTTACTAAAGTGAGCTTTAAGCAATCGTATGTAGTCAGAAAAAATATGATGTAACATAAATTATAAAGATTAAATATTATTTATTTCATATTAAAAAAAATATATTTAATGGATCCTGCACCGTTGTGTTACCCTATTCCACTTAGTCATAAAAACAGTCGAAGGAAAACGAAGAAGAAAAAAAATCATCAAGGATTAACTGATAGCCGAGTACAAAATAGTTTTGAGAGTTCGGAAAGTAAGTTAGCAGAAATAAGCTTATACGATTTTCATGTTCCCTCAGGAAAAGCTAGTAATTAAAGTTGATCGTTATCTACATTGTGTTATTTTTATTGTGATACCATCATCATACAGGCAATAAAATATTTTTAAAGAAGCAGGCGTTGATTAGGCACATTTTAAAATACGAATATTCTTAATTGTTATTAAAACTATTTTCGCTAACGTAAGTTAAATCGCGCTACATTTTTTAATTAAAAAGACATAATTCTTTCTCGTGGCATGAATTGCTTCATATAGTCATAGATAAGTATTATAGTAGTAGTTAACAGTAGACAGCGCATAAAAAAAATATAAAAAAACAATTTTCTCGTAGTCAGTACAGACTTCCAGACGAATTCAAAAATAATCCTTATATTTTTTTTTATAGAAGAGGGGGCAAACGAGCAAACGGCTCACTTGATGTTAAGTGATCACCGCCGCCCATGATCATCCCAAAACAACAACAAAATATTCAAAGAAAATCTATTTATTTATTTATTACTCAGGACAGTTACAGCAAAAAAATATATATACATTACAACATCCAGAAATACAATTCTGTTAGCCAATTACAACTATCCACGTTTTACAATTTATATTTTAGGTTTTTAGAGGCGAACACATTTATTTAAAATAGGAAAAAAATATTATTATATGGTTAGCAGATTTGAGTATGAGAAAGAAAAAACTTGAACAAGGGTGAAAAAAATTAAAAAACAATAACAATTAATCTAAATTATATAAAAAGAATATAAAAAAAAATATTTACGGAAAGGAAAGAGACTCTGACATGATGAACCTTTAGATGGAACATTCTTATAATACGAGTATGTACGTATGTACATATATATACACACACATATACATATAATATTATTCGTATATAAAAATACAAAAAAAAGAAAATATATGTATGCATGCATAAGTAAAAGTAAATAAGAGTGTGTTGAAAGTAAATTAAATTAAATTAAATTGGGTCCGTGCATAACTGGTTCTAGACTGGTGATGGTTGACATAAGCCTAAGTCCAGCTGTAGGCAAATATTAATTTCATTAGAATATTAATTGATGTTTCCATCTGCATTAAATAGGCGACGTATTACTTTATCTTTAAATACACGTTTTGAGCCCGTAAAAGGATCAACGTCGGTTAAAAGCGTGTTATATGTCCGAGGCGTTTGGACAAGTGTTTGGACGTCACTGCTTAGTAACTAAATTTACAGACAGAAAACGCTCAAATTAAAACATTACCTTGCTTCGCTCGGTCAAAAAAAAAGGTCATAGAAGTCTATGTACTGAAACAGTCACCTATTAAAAACCAGAAAAACTTAAAAGTGGACCGAGTACACTAGCATACTACTTACTCAACCCGCATAAAACGATGAGTCTCCTTTGATCTTTATACTTGTAAGAACCTTTTCATTAAAGCCAGCGTCAGCCGTTATCAAAATGATTCAGGTTTAACAGGATTAACATTTCTTTTTTTACAAAGTTTTTATTCTAGTAATGGTAAAGAATTTTTCGAAGAATCAAAGTTCATTTATACCCAAATGAGGTTTTGAAGACTGTCATGCGAAATGTAAGGAAGGTAACTTTAAAGATTTTTTTAACTTTAAAGCCAGTTCCAAAATTAATTTGATTTATTTCCTCAAAATTTTAATGATTACTAGAAATGTATAAAAACCGCCGACGACGTAGGCAGTATGCAGTGTGAATATGGGTTGTAAAGTAAAGTAAAGTAACAGCCTATAAATGTCCCACTGCTGAGTACAGGCCATTTCTGAGAGGGTTTTGGTGCGGGGAATAGTCCGCCACGCTGCTCCAATGCGGGTTGGCGGACTTCACACGTCCTCAAAATATTTCTATTCCTCGGATATGCAGGTTTCCTCACGATGTTTTCCTTCACCGCTGAGCACGTGGTAAATTAGCACTTAAAATTATAGAACAATTTTAGAGGTGCTGACACCGGGGATCGAACCCAGGTTACTCGCGGACTAAGAAATTAAAGGCGAGCACCCGGCCCCTGAGCTACCACGGCTCTAATATATGGTTCGGAGCTGCACTAATCAGATTAGCCTAAGAAAATTGATCTTACAGAAAATTAGGTAATAGATTCAGGGTTTTTTACAAATTAGCGACAGCGACATTACAAAACGACTCAATGCGAAATCTAGAAGTGAATAAAGCAACCGTTTTCGATGTTATAAAAGCGGATGTTAAGAATTAGCTTAAGAATAACACGTTAATAGCGTCTTCTATTGACGACCAGAACTAGCCATCTCGCTAAATATTTCTGTTAATATTTCTATGAACCTCTAATTAGCCCACTTTAATTTTATACTTTCTAAGGTCCACATGAGTAGCTATAGATGACACGCTAGTACGCCTCGGGAGAACTCTTTCTGCCTTTCCATCCTTTTCACGTTGCATTGATGTGTATTGGATACCAGGAATATTTGTGTATGCAGATAATAGTGCAGTTGTGCTAAGATGCGCTTTTTTATAGAAGAGTGGACCAACGAACAATTGCGGATGACCTATTAGATAGGATATATGCTCTTTTCTGGAAGGACCGTAAGTTATGTCTGTCCGGAAAACCTTGGATTGTTTATGTAACACGTGCACTTATAATATACGCTTTCTGAAAACGATTTTTGTAAGTCAAAGTTAAAAAATAATGTACATTTCATTAAAAGTAATGTCATCATATGTACTTCTTATTCATCGTCATCATCATCATTTGAGCCTATGTCAATCCACTGTTGAACATAGGCCTACACCGTTGAACATAGGCGTCCACCGTTGAACATAGGCCTCCACCATAGATTGCCACAAAACACGGCATACGGCGTGCTTCTTATTGTACATAGATTATTGAGTTAAGCAAAGAAATTATAAAATTTTGTTATAGTAGGAGCGCCACAAGAGAATCTACGTGCCTATCTTAACCAGCGGGTATCGCTAAAGTTGACTTGGGTAATGCTAGAAAACAGATGGCGAAATATTCATTTCTATTGTGCCAGACATACATTGTTTAGATCGGAGACGAGCAGCAGCATCTTAGGTGCGAGGCATGTCTTGTTGCAATCGCCTATATATCGCCCAGCATAGCGATTATTACAAATCCTCCGAATTAAGGCAAAATCGGTCGTCCTCCTTACCGATTTTCGATCATATGATATAGCATCAGAAATAATAACTAAGTAATATAACAGGCGTTATAAAATACACTTACAATTAATTCTCAATTTTTAAAATTAGTTAATATTATTAAATTCATGTTCCTCACTCATATATAGTCGTCTTCTAAATAAACATGCATTAAAAACCGCTTAGTGACAGTTTCCACTCAAAATGTTTTGGCACTAGTTCTGATAGAACTTGAATACGAAATTCTACTTAAGCCTTGTCAGCAATTCGAAAATACTTTTGTCGTGTGCTTTCAAATCTAAAAGAAATTTACTGACTTTCTTAGTCGTTAAATAAAAACGACGCTTACCGAAAACACTTCGTATTCTTTTATTGTAAGACTTTAATAAGATGCTAAATGTTTTAAATACTGCAATCCTAGTTCGGCTACTTTGAAGAACTTAGTGAATTAAGTAAAATTTATTACGAGAAAGTGCTTACAATTACGTACCGTCTGTGTCTGGCTTCGCTCACGTTTAAATTATGTATTAGTTAACGAGGAATAGTCATGTTAGCACAGGGGCCAGGCACTCGCCTTAAATTTCATAGTACGCGAGTGACCTGATTTTGATCCCCAGTGCCGGCACCTCTAAAATTGTTCTGCAATTTTAAGTGCTGATTTACTACGTCTTATGCGGTGAAGGAAAACATCGTGAGGAAATCTGCATGTCAGAGGAATTAAAATATTTCTAGGACGTTTGAAGTCCGTCAACCCACCCGCATTGTACCAGCTTCGCGGCGACTTTTCTCAGCTTCAAAGCCCTATCAAAAATGAGAGGAGGCCTGTGCTCAGCAATAGGACATTTATAGTCTGTTTCTTTACTTTACTTTTTATGCTAGACATTTCATATAACAGTGTGGCAACATAGATGTCGCCACATGAGAAGCTCAAGAAATATTCCAATACGTCCATAATCACGATATGAAAGTTTTCTGCGATGCGAACTATATATACAACATCTAAATATTACTAGTTGGAGGAGACGTCCTCCCCAGATCAGACCACCTGATCTGGCGGGTAGCTACCCTTTTCCTTGGCAATATTATCCGCCAAAAATGGTGACCCCGGTATGAACATCCGCAGCCAGTTTCTCCGAACCACAGCAACAACGTCATCGGCAGCCATCGCAGTCACAGCACCAGACTACTGTCGGCACAACGCGTGCTTCCTTATCTCCCAGCCACTGAGGATCAACGGCGGCCCCTTCTCCTCAGGCTGACTCCTGCGGCATCAACACCTGTCTCCATACGTCTCGACGCACTGAAGACCTGGACACAGGTTCACCGCAACGCCAGACTGCACCTCAACGCCTGACGTCTCAAGTTCTCCACGCTAAAAACTACGACTTCCAGTCTCAGCGGGGGAGTGATGTAGCGACATCTATGTCGCCACATGAGAAGCTCAAGAAATATTCCCATACGTCCATAATCACGATATGAAAGTTTTCTGCGATGCGAACTATATATACAACATCTAAATATTACTAGTTGGAGGAGACGCCCTCCCCAGATCAGACCACCCGATCAGGTCGGTAGCTACCCTTTTTCTTGGCACCATCATCCGCCAAAACAGTAATTCTTCTTATAGAAAAAACTACACAACTATGATTGTCTCGACCGTTTGCTAGACTTTGAAAATGGTATCAATCATCCAGAGCCATTTTAAAATGGTCAGTCTTATGACATCGCTGTGATTGCTAAAGACGTAATTTGAAACATTATACGCATTGCTCTGAATTAGCAAAAATTTCCAACTGGACAATAAAAAAGACAATAATCTTTTTATGAAAGTCAACGAAACTCTCAAATGTAAAAAAACTCCTGCTGTTCCGCTTAGTGTATCGTTTCAGATTTTAGTAGAATATACAATTACTTTGTGTTTTATTGGACATTGTTAAATGTATAATATAACACATAATTGTATTTTGCTTTGTTTACACCAAAGAAATTTCTTCATGACCTTTTTTAACATTTATTTCTTAAGAAACGAACGTAATTCTCACGCATACTTATGAAAAATATCAGTGAAATATTTTAGAAATAAGAAAAACTTAAAGCGAAGAATAAGCTTCGGATTTACAGTTCATAAAACTCATTATTCAAGTGAAGAATTTGGACAAAGATCTTGTGTGCTATTTAAATTTGTTCCGCTTGTACCATCCCTTTCATCTTATAAGGCTTCAAAATGTTGTCACACCCCTCACAATTCTTTACTTTGTTGCAATTATACCTACAAATTTATAAAATTAATGCTGATATCCTCTTGAACAATTACGGCTCCTGCCCCGCGTAGCGTGCGTAAACACACTACGCCCGTCACCCTAACACATCAGTTCTTAAGTCTCGTATGCCCAGTGATTACACTAGCTCTCAGTGCCCTTCAGACCGGAACACAGTTATGTTTGCACACTACTGTTTCACAGCAGAATAACTGGCCCTGGGGTGGTACCTACCTAGACGGATACCTGCATCGGAATCCTACCACCAGTAGAACCTAGTAGTAGCCTCCTATTAGAAGGTGGCAGTGTGCAGGATAAATAATAGTACCCTAAATGTAGAAGAACATGTTCCCGAATCGAACTGAACGTAAAACCAAATCTGTCAGAGTAATTTTTGAAGGTGTTAACAGAGAAACGTCATCATCATCGAAAACCTCTAATAGTCTACTGATGGACATAGGAATGTCCTATTTCCTTAATCTCCGATTACGAGATTAGCAGGCAGATTTGCGATCGCGACATGTCTCTGTATTTTAAGTCTGGTATTCCAAGAGAGGTTATATTATCATCTGTGAGAATCCATAAGATTTTCTAGGTAGTTATTTAACTCACAAATTATCGTTTTCCCCGTTGTATTGAAGATCTTTGTTTCTATTTTCATGAACATTTAAAGCAAAGTTATATCATACATAAAGGTGTAAGACGTTGATACAATTAAGTTATCGGTGCATTTCGTTACAAAAACAAAATGTACAGTGTTAATTAATAATAGTAGTTGTAGTGTAAAGTATACCATTTTAATGGTATAATTGTGATTATTTTAATAGGTCGCCATTTCTTATAAATGTCTTCGTTCTTCCAGGGTTACAAAGTTGGCACAGTACTCATAAGAAACAGCGCTAACGAGCCACTCAGTATGCGCGACACCGAGTAATAACTGGAGTGGATAATAGACGAAAGCACGGGAAGTAAACTTGTACTGGATATTAAGCTACGATTGTCCTGATTTTCTTAGTAAATAAATATTTTTTTATGCCGTAATAAAATAAAGAACATTAAAAAGAGCCGTTGTGACTCGGGAACATGGCGCTTGCTTTTAATTCAACAGTACGCGAGAAATATGGATTCAATTCTCGGCCGATACCATTAAAACTTTAGATTTAACACTTGCTCGGCTGTCTAAAAAAATATCGTGAGGAAACTTTCATGTCTTAATATAAAACAATACATACAAATAATAGCATAATAAAAAATATTTCGATAACATGCAAAGTCTACTAACAAACACGGGAGCAACGCGACTGATTGTACCAGGTGCAAACTCATTAAAAAGTAATGTAGACATTTATAGGCACGCATTTATGACGCAATTTAATTAAACATTTCAAAAAAATCACTGTCGAGCCTAGATTAAATAATCTTATTCTATTTAATTGTTAGGAAACTCAACAGCTTAATTTAAATAGGAAGAATATTACTGACATTCAAGAACTCTTAAGCTAATGATAGAGACCCACGAAGATGCAATTTTTCAAATAAACTATATATAAAATAATTTTGTATTTATTTTATATATAGTTTATTTACTAACTGTAAAATAATGTAAATCTCACAACATGGTCACAAAAATATACGTGTTGCTGTTTTATTACTTACAAAGCAATGAGATCAAGTACAATATAATGAGTTCAAGAAATTAATCAAGATACAGAACTATACTGAATAGTTACTAATCACTTACTTAATTTTATAGGGTTCATAGGGGTAGGTTAATATAATGTTAATACGAGTATGTATATGGTAGATATCCATGGACAGTCTAGGCTTTAGGTTATCAAGTTTTTGTTTCTCGTTTAACATTATCTCCATATTCTTTTACGTATTCATGTGTGGTCATTTGCACGTGGAAGTGGATGGGTGACCGTTGGTAATATTTTATGACAGCGTGTGTTTGCTTTATTATTGTAAAGAAAACTTGAAACTATTATTTTATATGTCATTGTTATATAGGATTCGGGCTTAAAAAATAACAGTGAACTGTCTGACAAGCATAATCTTGCGATGGAGTAAATATTCCACTACTAAAATTAACATGACTTTATTTTGTTGGCATCGATACCAACCAGCCAACCAAGATACCTTCCGACAGTATTGGGAAGTTTGTTGCCGTGGTCGAAAATCGGCCTGGAGGGCATCATCATATCACAAGTTGTATACGAGTACATAATCATAATATGCCCTGAGAATAGAACTAGGATAAGACTTGGTAGCTGCACCAGATAAGTTATTTATTCCTTATAAAAATATTATGTGACATTCTGGTGAATTCAAGGCAAATTCAATTTATTTACCAAAGAAAAATTACTTGTTTTTATCGTTTGCATTGACTTAGACGCACTAAATTATTAAATGTGCAAAGATAAGTGAGTGCCTTCTTCATTTAATACTTATGGCTCTATAATATACTGCTAAGATGATAACTTATGATTATATTCTTCTGAGGAGTAATTTTTAGTTGGTATCGGGTAATTACTATGACTTAAATATTTCCTTATCCCTTCTTCCTATATTCCCTGTCGTCCTTATCAATGCAGTTACATAAAGAGTAACGTAAATTAAAATCTTCTAATAATGGCTTCCTACCGTCCACATTAGACTTATAAATTAACTCATTTAGTATTTCAATGCCAAAATAAGGATGTTTTAAAGTTTGTAATAAATATTTCAACGAAATCTCAGAGTCAAAGTTACTAAACTAAAATTATTATCAAACAGGCAACGACAACCGAAGCGGGCAGGAGCTAAAATATTTAATAAGTTAAATTACCAGTTAAACTGGACATATTTATAATAATAACAGTAAATATTCTCATCTCAACATACATTATTATGTATTTGTAAATCAGTACTTAAACTACCCCTATTTGTAAATCAGTACTTTAACTACCCCTTATTTTATTAAAGATAAATTTCAGTCCCTCTCTTTAAACCGTGATAGGGTTCTTCGTTTCTGATCTAACCTTAAGTTTAGTATTCCACAACACTTCAACCATTTCTATGGTAACTCTTTTATAGTACAGGCTACACTCCTCTACAACTTCTTAAGCTGTACTTCAAAAGACTAGTACGAGAACATTTTCATAAACTTCTGATTCGCGGTGAGATCAACACTCTGTTATCGTCGGTCATTGTACATTATGTATATGTACGAGTATATATTAGCTTTGTGTGTATCTATTAAGGTATAAGTGTATTTATGTAAATACTATGTGATGTGGAATACGAGTATAATTACCATTGATGACAATATTTTAGTTTTTGCCTAATGATTTTTTTATATTTAATTGTGAAATTTTTGAAGCACCTATTTCCCCATGTCCTGGGTTGACTGGGAGAGAATCCCAATAGGCAAAAGGTCCGTCCATTCAAAACATCTTGAAGAAATCAAAATGTAAGTTTTTAGAATAGGACTTTCTCAAAAACGCTGTAAAACAATCATTATTGTGTTTTACCAACTTCCTGATTTAATATTTATCTTTTTCGCAAAAAAGTAAGGAAGGTTATATAAACATTTGAAAAATAAATATTTGAAAATAGCCTCAAAATAGTTTAGCTTCACTTCACAGCCAACTGCTGCACTGCAGCACCGTACATATTTTAAAATGGCACTCACTAAGTGCGTCGTTATCGTCTTTGCAAAAAGAACACTGCGAATGTAACTTTAACTAGTATTAGCAGTATAAGAAAATATTTTTTTATAAATGAAGAATGTAGAAAGAAATGACATTTTGAGTTAAGAAGTGATTAATTTAAAAAAAAATGTGTCCGTCACGGGACGTCCGTCAGAGGTGAACATAGAAATAGATGGTTATTGAAAGAAAATATAATTAAAAGAAAACCGTTAAAAAATATAGAGTTAAGATAAAAATATTTCGAGTAAGTAAGTAAGATAAAAAAAACATTATAATTATGGCGTTTTTATCTCTCCAAATTATAATGCCAATAATTATTTATGAAAGAAGAAGAGATTGTTGAAAAAAGTACAGATGGAGAAATTAGCATAATCTAATTGCATTTTCATCAATTGTAGTTTCTTACTAATGAGAGACTGTCACCCCATCTCATCCCGTGGGTGTCGTAAAAGTCGTCAAATGAAAACCAGGAGATGAACAGCAGACTCTTCCTGGAACATCTGAATAAATAATCTGCGGTTGCCAACCCGCCTGCCAACCGTGGCAACTACAGCAAAATCCCCCTAAAATGAGAGCTACAAACTTTTGTGGCACTCTATGGGGGAGGCCTATGTTCAGCAGTGGACTAGTGATAGGCTAAATTGATGATGATGACTAATAACTTGCTATGGATATTTTATGAAAGACAGACAGAAACAAAGATATATTATTTGAAACATCGACAGATAGATTTGCTTTATGACTATAAGTATTTTGTATGTGTGTTTATTTATATATACAATAACCGACCGACAAACCACCTACTGTGATGTAATAATTATCTGCAGTATGGTTTAGCTTATTGTAACACAACAATTTTTATACTTTGTCTCCTATTTATTTAAAGAACATTAAAAAAATTGTCAATTACTGTACAGAAGAAAAAGATAACTTGAAAGGTAACTGAATTACCCGACTGTTACAAAAAGATTTACAAAATTATTATTTCTCAGAAGCTTTATGCAAAACCATACCAATTGACTAAAATTAAAAGAAAGAAATATAACGTATCACACAATAATTATTGATTTTAAACGTTCGACTGGCCTTTATTATAAAAAAAGAGATAGGAATATATAATAAAAACTATAAACAGTGTATTTTTTTAATTATTTAGATAAAAATCCCTTACATTTGAGGAATCGGAAAACTTAGCGCGCACACGCAATTCGTAAAAAGTAGCAGAGCGGTATATAGCATAAGCGTTATATTATGTTTAAAAGGAAGGAAGTAGTGGACAGAAGTAGTAGTAGATAGTAGAAGTGGCTTTGCATGGTCTTAGCAGTGTCAAAGGTGTCCCATCAAAAACATTAAACTTGGCATATTTTGACAACTTAATGTTCTTGATGGGATCTCAAACTTTTTGGAGGTTATCTCTTATTTTTATTCCTTTCCTGAATTAATTCTTACACGTCGGCTACGGATTTTCTTAAATCACATTACACACTATCTCTGTTGGTTTATCCTAGTGGTTTTTTTGTAACAATCTTTGACAATTCTGAAAGATACATGCGTCCTAATCAATAATATTCAACAATTGCGGACTACTACTGAAGTCAACATTCATTAGATGCAATCCAACTTGACTTGTGTGACCCTTGACCGTACCACGTACGGTAAACGTTTCACTGGGTTCCCAGGATTATCACGCAGAGATCTTCTCAAACAGCCAATTTCATACGCCTGGAAAGTGGACGGATACAAAACGGCGGCCGCCATTAGTTCAAATTCAGAACCGTACGTGGTAAATTATTGCTTTGAGGAGCATAGTCCGCGCTCCACGCTTTATTGCTGGGTAAGACGTAAACATTTAAAACTCGATGTTTCATAAAAGCTTGAAATTATTTTTATGACTAGTACTTATATTGATATCAACTTATTTTTAATATTTAATTATTGTATGTTTATTATTATGTATGCCTAGAGATTGCTTTGATCGGGTACATCGATTATTGAAAATCTATATACTATACTAACATGTTCACCTCCCTCTTACCTTTGAACACCCCTCCACATTCCATAAAATTCCTTTGGCTACCCCTATCATCATCATCATTTGAACCTATCAGAAGTCCTCTGCTGAACATAGGCATCCCCCATGGATTGCTACAAAAGTTTGTAGCTCTCATTTTGGGGGGAATATTGCCATAGTTGGCAGGCGGGTTGGCAAACGCAGTTTATTTATTGAGACGTTCCAGGAAGATGCTGTTGCCTATCTGCTGGTTTCTATTTTCCCTCTGTCGACTTTTACGACACCCACGGGTGAGATGGAGTGGTAGATTCTCTTAAGCCGCTACCGCACGGGTAGCCGCTACCCCACGGGTAACGTGTATAGTATGTAATAATATATACTGTTTAAAAATACTAACAAATTAAGATACGATTTACAGGCTTACTTTTGCGGCTGATAAAATAATTTGTCATAGACTTTGTAGACAAAATTAAGTTTAACAACCGCAAAGAAAACTGCCCTGAAATTTCAAGATTTTTGAGTTTTTCCTTCCGTTGTGGTCTTAATGCTAATTAAATCCCAATTTTTAAGGATCTATCTCTGCTAGAAGTACCTTAGAATTTGTGAGATGACCGGTGAGTCAGTGACAAAACATGGCATATTTGACTTTAGATATATAGTAAACTATAACTTGTAATTTAGATGTTTAGGTAGAATCGGTAAGTACTCTAAATGACAGAAATTTCAGACGTCTATCTTCACCCACAACGAAGAGACCCCCTGTGGTAAAACAAGCCGCGAGCTGCTACGAGACAAGTATGTTACGGCCGTGCCCGCGTCGTGTTTGCTCGACTTGGCTGGGGCCAGTGGCGTGCCCACCGATATGATTTCTAGATGAAATCATTATTTTTCGGCCACCTCTGAAGGTTTGCCGCTAACACTATGTCATCAAACACCTCTGGAAATAGTGCCGATTACAGTTTTTTTTCCCAACTGGCTCTCGTAGCTCCTTGCCGTTTCTGCCACTAATGTTCTTTATAATACTTATTAATTTTTCAAACCTTCATGTCCACTCTAAAAATAAATCCACTTTAACATAAGAACCAATAAATAATTAAAAAAAATATATTTAAAATATCTTAATGGTACATAGAATATTAACCTTAGGTTAAGGTTCCAGAACTAACTTTTAATTTAAAACTTTTTAAAAAGCAGAAGCATTAAATAAACGGCTGTATTTCTAGATTATAAGTTTTAATTACTTTCTCTTTCGAAAAAAGTTTGCAACAGAAATTGCGTAAAACGATAAAACTTGTTTATAGGTTTTATTCCATTGAAAATGTTGTATATTCCAGTATATAGGAGTAGAATAAACTGCAATATTAACAGTTAAATCTGACTGAACACTTTTAATACGTTTTACGACACCCACGGGATGAGTTGGTGTGGTAGATTCTCTTAAGCCACCACCACACGATTGATTTTTGTTAATTTTAAAGAGCAAACATTTATTTTTTCAATTAAGTTTCTTAATACGAGTATTCTATACTCCCCAATATAATTCAATTATTTCCCATCCTATTCCCATATTAAGTCCCATCCCATTTAATTATTTATTTGAACCTGCCAGACTACATTTCATAAACAGAAATTGCTCGTAACTTTAAATCGTCAGCCGTGTAAAGGAATTGTCAAAGCTTCTTATTGTACTGAAACATCTAAAAGATTTAATGACATCCGCAGTAAATGTGCTGCAGACAGATTGCTTTTGTAATGCTACTTTTCAGTGATTTAATTGCATTCGTGAAACACTTTACGGCTAACTGTTATTTAAGTTAGCTTGTTTACTCTTCTAGAATATATTTTTCGCACGGTTAAAATGAAATTGTGTCAGAAATGTACAATCTATCCGTACCATACAATCAAGAAGATATTTAATTTATTTTCTGTTTAATTATTTTGCTTTCGATAATTATGCCTTTGTATTGGTGTAAATTAATTATGGATTATTTGAAAAAATATATAAACCACGTTAGTTATTTATCATCACATTAATTTTGATAATCTAGACCCGATGGGAAAGAAAGATTCTCAACCCGTTGATGAAACGACAACCTGCCTTATTTTACGGAAGTAGATGGAGACAGGTAACTCAGAACCGTGGTTTTTACCTATCTGTGGAGAAGGCTAGTGTAGTAAGTATACAATTACCTTTTTGTGATAAGATTTTTTTTTGGAAAAGTAATATTTATGTCATATGTTAAAGCAAGGATGCTTATTTTATTTATTTTTCAATTTGAAGACCGAAATTTCATTGCGGAACCAAAACCAAACAGTGCGTTCATTAGACTCAGTCTCTAAAATCGCAGCATTGATTGTAAGCGCATTTGTACCGGCTGTGTTCGACGTCGGACTCAATAAATACTACAATTTACGACTTTTCCAAGTCTATGTATAAAAGTGACCGTGAAAACGATTCAAAGTTAAATGTTATTGTTAATTGTTATCATAATTTTAAATTCGGAATTCATAGGGTTATAATTTGAAGAAAAATTAAAGTTTCGAATTTTTGTACCAGCCAGTAATATCTTCAGACGAAGTGGCCAATATCTTAAAACGGCAGTTTCATAATTAAACATCCATTATAATAAATATTTACTTTAAAAATTAGCAATGAACGATCGATGTCAACGGCGTGAATATATTTATTTTTAACAGTATTTTAAATTATTAATATAATTATCATGTTATAGAAATAGGGTCAAATTAAGGGTAAATAATGGCCGTGACACACTGCCACAACACCTCCGTAGCGGACTAGCCATCTCAAAAAATTCCAAACCAAAAATACACAAAACGGTAACGGGCAGTATTCTAAGGTATGAGGCGTCTCATCGATCGTCAATCCGCCTGCCAAGAGTGGTGATTACGGCAAATCCTTCCATCTCGGTAGAAGCCGATGTCCAGCATTGGACAGGCTGATGAAGAATAAATATTTACAATCCAATTACTAGCAGCTGATAAAAAAGATTTTATTTTCAATATAAAATATTATTTATAGTTGTGCAAGAATATTAAGGAAATACTGGCTAGAATACCAATATTTTATTATGTTTTCACTTTTTCTCTTTATGAACACTATTATTTGACTTACAAGAACCTCTGCTAAGCACAGCCCTCCTCTAATTTCTGAGAGGGTTTTTGGGAGCCGGGAAGGGTCCGCCACGCTGCTCCTAAGTGAGTTGGCGGACTTCACATGTCTTCGAAATTATTATTATATTATTATAATATTCCTCAGATGTCTGAGGAATAATAAGGGTAGGTGGTAATATATTTTTGGTTCCTAACGATGTTTTCCTTCACCGCCGAGCACGTGGTAAATCGACACTTATAATGGCAATTAACAATTTTAGTGGTGTCGGCACCGGGAATCGAATCCAGGTCACTCGCGTGCCATTAAATTTAAAGCGAGCGCTTTTTTTATTGTAATACGAGCTTTTATCATTATAAATATGAAGTGAAATGTTGTGACAAATCTAAATACAATCAATACACGTATAATCTCTAAGTACAAGGAGCATCGGTTATTAGAATTCATACATATATACAAGAAATAAAATTTAAGAATGTAACCTAACGACGTGCCGAAACTTTATTATGATAAAAAAGTAAATAGTCAATTATACCGAAGATTTCGTATCTCGCATTAAATCCAATATATACGTTTTATTGCACTATCAATTGTGCTGTATGTACTTCTTTTTAATATCCAAATAAAAATTTAAATTGTTTTCGATATGTGAACTTCGAACTTAATATTCCTCATATTTTGTTCAATATGTCGACATATTAAAGCATAGTTTAGAAGTTATATGACGACAGAAAAAGATATACATATTTACATACGAGTACAACGACTACTAAAATTCAATCACTTCCCTTTGTCATAGTCGGTGAACACTGTAACAATATTGCTATATACTGAAGCAATATTGAAGCTGGAATAAATATGTCTATAATATTTTAGATGTACTGAAATCCATGATAGTGCAGATTAATTTGGCAAACAAACTAGTCAATAACAAATTTTAAAACGACAACTCTTGTCTTATCGTAGTCGCAATACTTTCTTATAGATAAAAAGCAACAGACTGGCTGTTATATAAATGGGTCGACTCGATCGGGAAACGACTCCCACAGACTGCAAACGTAAAGTAGCGTAATGCTGCTACGTTTCGTATAGTGAGTAAGAGTACAGGAAATCCATTGGTGGCAATTTATCATAAACTTAATTCTTATGACAACGCACTTTTATCTTAATACTTCATGAATAGTGGATTTAGTTACTCATTAGCAAAATGGCCATTATGTTCTTAGACACACTATGTGACCTATACATTAAAATGAACACAACTTTTAAAATTTGCTAGGTTTAAGTAAATTGAATGTTTGTCAAGCACTAGCTAATTTTGCCTTTATGTATTAAGCTATTAATACTGCAATATACAATCTATTGTGAATAATTTGAATTAGCAGCGGTGTCGCTTCAAGCATGTATTTAATTAATTCATGATTGGAATACTCACTCGTTAATGTTGATTAAAATTTAAATAGTGTAGATGCCGCAGGCATACCGCTTTTATCCAGAATTCTAACTTAAACTATAAGCGTTAAGTAACACTACCCATAAGGTGAACGACTTGACGACAGAATAAGTGACACTGCGGTGGTACGTCTATAGACGGATTCCTGTATAGGAAACGTACCACCAATAAATTTCATTAATTATAAAATCATCTAGAAAAAGGTTTTTTCTACGACTTTTTATGAAAATAAGATTTTTTTTAAATACAAATACAGTTTTTTTAAATTACTTTTAATATGCTTATATTTAATCATTTGAATCAAATACGTAATCATAAATGTTTTTATTAATCATTAAAAATATTTGATTTGTATTATAAATTAATCTTTTATAAACCTAACGTAAAATTTTTATTATTTTGATCTTTTTACGATTTTTTCTTGTCTTTTATAAATTATACTAAAAAATATTAATCTAGCACGTCAAAAAGATAGACAAAAATAATCTCTATAAAGGTTAACAGGCTTTTCATCGTTGACTAAATGAAAAATTTAATAAAAAGACTTGATAGCATTGATGTCAATCCAGTGGGAAAAGTCAAATCACTCAGTTAATCAGTATAACTTTTCAGTAATTTCGTTCAATATCGAATTGTCTATAAGTACTAAAATTTTGATGACTTTAAATATTTTGAATCTTGTTAAATGTTGGTTTTCATCCATGATAATGGTTTATTTTTTATTATCTTTATAACGAAACGAAATTGAAACCACACATAATTTACTTAGTACAAAGATTTAAAATGTCCCAATGCTGGGATTAATGAATAATTCATTTTCTGTTTACATGCAAGTAGGTTTCTGTATTTCTTGACTAGATTTTAAGGCAGGGTAAACCACATCACGCTAAGCTAGTGAGGGTTTGCCGATTTCCCACTTTGCACTGGTAGCTCAGGGGCTAGGGGCTCGCTTTAAATTTCATAGTACGCGAGTGACCTGGGTTCGATTCCCGGTGCCGGCACCACTAAAATTGTTAATTGCAATTTTAAGTGCTGATTTTACCGTGCGTTAATACGTGCTCGGCGGTGAAGGAAAACATCGTGAGGAAACCTGCATGTCTTAGAAATAAAAAATATTTCGAAGATACGTGAAGTCCGCTAACCTGCATTGGAGCAGCGTGGCGGATACTTCCTAGCTCCAAAACCCTGTCAGAAATGAGAGGAGGCCTGTGCTCAGAAGTGGGACATTTATAGGCTGAAACTTTACTTTTTTTTACTGCGGTGGTACCTACCTAGACAAATTTACTTGGTGGTAGGATTCCTATGCAAGAATCCGTCTAGGGCCCCCAGGGCCTGTAATCCTGCCGTGAAGCAGTTGTGTGCAAACATTACTGTGTTTCGGTTTGAAAGGCACTGAAAGCTAGTGTGATCACTGGGCATATGAGACTTAAGAAATGATGTCTTAGGGTGACGGCCGCAGCGTGGAAACACAGAAATGTTCTGGGTGACAAAGCATTTGTTATGGGCAGACGTTGCAATTACCATCAGGTGAACGTTTGCTCGTTTCGTCACTTTATCAAATAAAAAAAATCATGTATAGGAGTCCTACCACCAGTAAGTCACTTGCCGTAGACATGTAAATGGTTATATCGCAGAATACGTGTAATTTAAGTCTGGAAATTACAATAAACCGGGGATCCAACCCAAATAAGTGCGCGGCCCCGAAATTAGCTACCAACAAAATAAATCTAATGCAATGAACAATGAGACGTATTGAATTAAAATATAATTTGTAAAGTAGAATAGCATCTACCTCTTTCCTACCTAGATGTCGTAAGATGCGACTAAGGTATAGGTCGGTCATTTTTTAGTCGTGCAGAATAACACTCTAATACGAAATGCTATCACTATAGCACTAAGCCGTGTGGTAGCGGCTTAAAAGAATCTACCACCCCATCTTATCCGGTGGGTGTCGTAAAAGTCGACAGAGGAAAAATTAAAGGCGGGCAGCAGAATCTTCCTGGAATATCTGAATAAATCTACTGCGGTTGGTGCCAAGCATGGCAACTATGGCAAAATCCCCTCAAAACGAGAGCTGGAACCTTAGTTATCTATGGGGGAGGCCTATGTTCAGTAGTGGAGAAGTGATAGTCTGAAATGATGATGATAATAATGATGACGCAATGACTGTACTACTCATGGGAACGCAATGGGGAGTAAGAATTTTATGATCCGTTAAAAATTGGCGGCGACGTGGTTCGCTACCCGTCACGTCTCGTTCCCCACGAGGGCGAAAAGTGGACTACGTTGGAGTGGCCTTTGCCTACTGGGATACTTATATGGGAAAAAGAAGTAACAGTCACTCCTTTACATACAGTATATATGTAGAAGTTACAAAAATTAAATGTTTTGTTGCAGAGAATTATTTAGAAGTCATTGAAATTAAAGTTTTTTATATAACAGTACCTAAATGCCATTTATACCCTTTAAAATTTGATTATTATTATTTATTAAGATTGGATCAATCACGTAAAGCATTTCATCTGACAAACACTACTTAAATCACACAGTCGAATTCGGGAAGTGAAACGTTCGATCTCAAGTACATATCTAATTTTGTTTATTTTAATCCTAATCATTTGCAAACATTATAAATATTTCAACGTCTTAGCTAAATCTTAATATTATTCTAGACAAAAATAAGACCTTATAAATTATAAATAATTCTTTATTATATGGGTGGTCGGACAACAAGAGCACTTTGTGTAAATTTATTTCAATGAAAAACTGAAAACGTTTCAAATAAAAAAGCACTTTACAAAAATTGGTGACGAAAGTAAAAACGAAGTAGCTATTGAAATGATAAGAAGCAAGAGGTTTAAGTCAGCAAATATCCTTGAGGGTTCAACGCCCAATTTAGAAAAAATATTCTGTAGACTACACTCAAAACAACCTCAGTGAATGTAAACTTTAAAGAAATCTTAATTATTTTTTATTTATTATACTCGTAAATACGCTGTAGATTAATAGTCAAACAGTATTGAATCGTAGATGACGTTTTTTTTTTTATTGAATAGGAGGCAAACGAGCAGGTGACTCACTTGATGGTAAGTGATCACCGCCGCCCATGAACACCTACAATACCAGAGGAACAGCAGATGCGTTGCCGGCCTTTGAGAAAGGAATAGGCTCTTTTCTTGAAGGTCCCTAAGTCGTATCGGTCCGGAAAAACCGCTGACGGCAGAACATTCCATAAAGTGCAAGTGTGTGGCAGAAAATTCCGCGAAAAACGCACTGTGGTGGAATGCCAACCATCAAGGTGGTGACGTAAGGTGCGATGGTGAAATTCAGCGGCTGGAATTAATCCGAACAATTCCTCGGAACACTCCCCATGGTAGATCCTGTAAAAAATGCAAAGAGATGCAACATCTCTTCGCAAAGCCAGGGGATCAAGCCGATCAGATAGGACATGATCGTCGATAATTCGAGCCGCTCTTTGTTGAATGCGGTCAAACGGAAGGAGCTGACACTGGGGTGCCCCCGCCCAGAGATGAGAACAGTACTCCATGTGCGGCCGAACCTGCGCCTTATAAAGTTGCAAGCGGTGGGCCGGCATGAAGTACTGTCGCGCTCTACTGAGCACGCCAAGCTTCTTGGAGGCCAATTTGGCCTTCCCTTCCAAGTGACCGCGAAATTGAACGTTGTTCGATATGTCGACGCCAAGGATTCCGATACTGGCTGAGGCAACGAGGGGAGTGCTCTGGAAATGAGGTGATACAACGAAGGGTTTCTTTTTTGCGGTAAACGTCAGAGCCAAAGTTAATATTTTTGGAGCTTGCAAATTATTGTTTTTTCCAGTTTGGTTATATTATTTCGTAACCTGCGTCTCTGTCACTGCATCCGAACCTTACTCTACTTCTGTTAAATGCTAACGATTCCATTGAGGTAAAGCATTTCATCTGACAAACACAGACGATGTTCGTCGTCTATTGACCTTACATAATTATCGTTTATTTGTTTTATTACATTACATTCTTTCGATGCGGCCCTCCAATCTACTCGTATTTAGTAATTTTTATTTGCCGGTATCGTATCTGGTGTCCAAACCAGACAGCCCTGTGACAAACTATGTATGACAATTGAAAAGTCATGATGTATATTTTTTGTGTTAATGCTACTGAAAACTTTATTAGTTCTAATTCGTGATACATTTTAAGAACACTTTCTAATTACAGTATAAATTTAAGATGTATTAACAAAAATACACCTAAGTCCACTTTTTTAATTAATTTCTTTAACTACGCCATTCATGCTATATACCATATTAATTTTCGGTGATGTAATTGCTGTTAGCCTTTTTGGCTTTTACAGCTTCATCGGATACTGTTCTCACGGGCCAGGGGCCCGCGTGCCAGGTTTGGTTTAACCCAAAAATAATTAAATACTCGTAAATAAATCTATATACCAACGAGAAAATATTATTATTATAGGGGAATTAAACTGCATTCCGTTACTATCACACCATTATACAGACCTACTATTATACAGAATTTTACGGAATCGGCGTTCACAAATAATTTTGCAATTAAGAAAATTGTTAATAAATATTTTAGATAAAATTGGCCCCAAATGCGATCCCGGTGGAACTTCAATGGACATCTTCAATTTTTTTTCTTGTAAATTTGACTACCCATGTAAGCATATAATCACAGAAACTATATGCTTTCAGCTTTTTCAAAGTATAACATTTTATATAAATACGTTAACGTTATGGTAAGCCTCACTCATTTTTCTAAGCGCCCGCCCTCATTTCGTCTCATTCAACAAAGAGTAAAATAGTGTTTTATTCTTGTAAAGGGTTTATTCTTGTATTTCGATGTGAGCTATTTTTTACAATAAGTAGTGATGCCCATGTTATTTTGTAGATATGTTCACTTGGGGCTGGATTCCTATATACGAGGGGTGATCCAAAAGTAATGATAATCAATAATAAACACAATGAATAAAATAAATAAATAAATTTATTTCTCAACATAGTCTCCTAGCAAGTCTATACATTTAGTCCATCTCTTTTCTAATCCTAAAATTCCCTTAGAAAAAAAATCTTTATCTTGACTCTCAAAAAAGTCCTCAACCGCGGCCATCACGTCGCTATCATCGTCAAATTTCTTGCCTCGGAGGTGTTCCTTGAGTCGTGGAAAGAGATAGAAGTCGCTGGGGGCTAGATCTGGTGAATAGGGGGGGTGTTCCACCAGCTCAAAGCCCGCTTCCTGAATGGCAGCCATGGCAATTGCAGCTTTGTGAACCGGTGCGTTGTCTTGATGGAACAGCACTCCAGCCCGCAGTTTGCCTCGCCTTTTCTCCTTAATAGCCTCCCGCAATCTTCTTATTTGTTCTGCATAGTAGGAGCCTGTAATAGTGGCCCCCTTTTCCAAGTAGTCCACCATGATTATTCCTTCAGCGTCCCAAAAAACAGACGCCATAACCTTCCCTGCTGAGCTTGACACTTTGAATTTCTTCGGCGTCGGTTCATCGGATCGTTTCCATGTCATCGATTGTTGTTTTGTTTCAGGATCAAAATGGTGGATCCAGGTCTCGTCCATGGTCACAAAACGTGACAAAAAATTATCCTTGTCTGCCTGGAACTTTTCGAGATTTGCTCTTGACATGTCGACTCGTTTCTTCTTTTGCTCGTCGTTTAACATTTTCGGTACCCAACGCGCGGAGACCTTTCTCATATGCAATTCGTTCGCAAGGATTCTTTGAATGCTGCCATATGAGATCCCTGTGACCTCAGCTACATGCCTGATAGTCACTCTTCGATCTTCCAATACAACTTCTTCAACTTTTTTCACATTTTCTTCAGTGAGGGACGTCGATGGGCGTCCTTCGCGGTGTTCGTCTTCCGTCGATGTTCTTCCCAACTTAAACTCCTTAGCCCAGCGTGCAACTGTGGAATATGGAGGAGAAGAGTCCCCTAATGTTTCCACCAAGTCGCTGTGTATGTCTTTGGTAGACATTTTTTTCAAGCAGAGGTATTTAATGACAGCTCTGATTTCGTGTTTTTCCATTTTGATGTTCACTCCTTGACACCTATTTATATGATTTTCTTGCTGAACATTTACCTAGTGATGGTTCTTTTGTAAAATATGTTCACTGGATCTCGTAGGACTATGCCTAGGCATAATTATACTGCCATCAAGCAGTGGTGTGGAAACACACACAGAGAACAGTCTATAGGAAAGTTTCCAATGCAAAGTTCTGAATAAAGTGACTCCACAAGTTCATAAACAGCAGAACTGGCAAGCGGTGAACGATTTGCTCTTCTCGTCGCCAAATTCCGCTAAAAAAACCTTTTTTTTACGGTAGTATATCTCTGATATCCTCAGTGTGCTGGTCATTGTGGTACATCATTGTGATCAACAAGTAAAATATACTTTTGTATCGCCCCCTTACGCATTTTGTTGCGCCTGTTGACTTTTTGCCGATAGTTAGTTACTAATGATAGTTATTTTAAGTCAGGATTTTTGTGCAATTTTCGTATGTTCCCACGTTATAGGAGAAACCCTAGTCTGTGGCATCATTTTTTAAAAGTGTAAGAAAAACCGCAATCACTGGAATTAGAAAATCGAACGGAAAATATTAAAAACGGTAGAATGACATATTATGGCCAAATTTAATGGCTAACGATTAACAAACCTCATTCTCTTATCCAATAAACTCAAATTTTCTTGTTATTTCAATGTATATAACCCTCACAAAATTACTCAAATATGCGAAAACAACGCAAGGTTTTGTAATCCAAACCAGGCCGCGGCCTTTTTCCCCTTTTCAGTGCAAACTTATTCCAACCGTACGGAGTTAAAAGTTTGCAGTTAATATTTATCGCATATTGAAACTTTGACGCTTTTTAATCAATCACTTTAGTAATGTTGAAAGTTTGTATGTTTTAGCTATTCACATTTATAAATTATTAAGATATTTAATAATGAAACGGTGAAATTGTTTTCTAAAAGTAAATGTTAATAATAAAATTATATTTGTATATATACAGTGCAGTAATATAGATCGATAAAGATAAAGAATTAATCTTTTGTTTTATAGAAAAAATAGAAATAATCCAAATATATATTGAGACTGCTTTCAATTAATATAGTTATATTTTTCACTCGTGGACGTTATAAAATAGACCTTTCCGTTTTCTTATAGTATATCACTGTAGATTTCATAGCACTAAAGTAGCGCACCGAAAGTTGAGGTTCAATAAAATCTTTTTAATATTGGTTGGATAATTATTGATTAGTTGGACAATCATTAATACCATATGATGAATATGCCACCCCATCTTATTCCGGAAATGTCGTAAGACAGGTTTAGTGTCTTTTTTATAGAAAAAAGTGACGAGAAGACAGCACTCCATCAATAACACTCGATAATTCCTCGTTTTGAGATGCATTTTGATGATGTTTTTACTTGAGTGGTGTATATTGCCTGTGTTGCACTACCAGTGTTGTTGTAGTGGAGGGTATCTAGTGGCGGTTCCCGGTATTAGTTTGCTTGTGCACGCTATTGTGGGACGGCGGTTAGTGTTCCTTAAAAATTAGGTAACTTAGCAGAAGTTAGCAAATTAACTTTTTTTTCCTTTATTACAACAACTGCAACTATTTTAGTTTTTGTCCTAGTTTTCTTATCCGTGATATGGGTAGACTTTTTTAGACAAATACGAAAAAAAATTTTCGTAATAGTCTATAAGAAAATTACAACAACATTTTATTATATTTACATGTATGCATTTGTTTAACAATACAGAATTGAAGGTGTTATTATAACAATATTATAAATACCACTAGACCAATATCTTCTTGCTTGCTTTTTTCTGGGAATTTGAGCAGAATTCCAAACATGTAAGCGTGTGATTGGAACACCACATTTAGAAGAAATACGTGTGTTTGGCATAAACATAGTTAATATATAATACAATCATAAACGAAGACTTTCCCATATTACGCCACTATGCTTCTATAAATTTATTTCTAAGAAAATGTTTTTTCATTTTTTTAATAAAATGTGAAACCCTCCGTTAAACTGAATTCCTATAAACCATTTCGATAACAAAAAAGCTGATCTAGCTTTGATAAAAAATGCTCGGTAATCAAAGGACACACAATTTTATGGCCGCTTTTTCGAGCGTTCGAATTTCTCGGCCGGAGCACACATCGATTTGAAATAACTTTAGGTATTCAAAAAATTAATTGGATTAACATAAAAATAATTATTTACATGAATGATTCAATTAATGCATATAATACACCTCATACTGATGCAGGTACAGATTCGAATGACTATACCCGTGTCTCTGACATTGCATCCGAATCACTCTGATCGTTTGGCTTAGACTCTCCCTTTATACCGTGCAGGCACAGAATCCAAGTAATCGCTTTTTCTTAATACTTGTGTAGAGGCCATTGATATACAAAAAACACAGATACGCAGTCGGCGACTCAAAAATAAACCCGCACAATGTGCTCATTTCGATTAGCATCACATCAACTGTGTCAACGCAAGGACTGTCAAAACGTGGTTTTTTTGTTGTGTGTTAAATAATTAGCCTTATAGCTTTTACTGCGTCCTCGAAAGCGACTCGCGTGCAGATGGCCCGCCGGTAAGAAGAACAACGTCGCTGCTAACGAGAGACGGTACTAACGCCCGCTGCTCCGCTGGACTCCGACCCCTGAAAACGAATGAAATAGTATTCAAGTAACAAGGGAGGGGAAGCGTCGTGGAACGATAGTTGATTTCACTTAAGCTTTTTTATGACCTGGGTATGACTTAGGCTAAGATTACATTTGTGCTGATTTTTTAATCGAAATTTGTGATCTTTACGTTTTGATAGATCGGGGATACTTTTTAAAGTGATATTTGTATGGAACTGTATATCTTGGATTTTTGTGTATCAATGTTTGAGGGATGTTACCGTTTCCGAGGACCTTTTTATTAAAGCGATACCGAGTGAGGGCGTTTTACAGACATAAATTTCACATGTACAGCACAAATAAACCCGAAAACCAACGATCTGTGTTGCTGCTCAAATATTGGCTCCGGCTGGGATTAGACCACAGGGCCCGCGGCCGTAGAAGTCACGTGCTACTGGACCATGCGGTCGTACAGATAACATTATAAGGAACAGAAAATAGTCATTGGTTACATAAAATAATATTTTGCTTTACTTTACTTACCCTTTTATTTTTTAAATTACTGAGTATTTTTTTTTGATAAGTATGCAAATATTGGTTCTACATATTAAGCTTTATGACTCTTAAGTTACAAGAAAAATGTACATATATACGAGTATGTTACCTACCCCTCCGACTGTCTTAGACTAAAGGATAAAACCTTGCTAGGAGACTTTGGCCCACCCTCCTGTGTTCTCTGGAACACAAAGGGCCACACGGCCAACTACGTCATCTGCCCCAAGGCGCAGAAATCCAAACGACCAGCGATCAGACAAGCACCCGTGCCTAGAACTTCACTGGTGGTAGGATACCTTGCCGGAATCCGTCTAGGTAGGTTGGTACCTACCTACCTAATAAGTGGCCCTGGGGTGGTACCCAGGGCCAGTTATTCTGCCGTGAAGTAGTGGTGTGCCAGCATTACTGTTTTTCGGTTTGAAGGGCACTGAGAGCAAACGTAGTCACTGGGCATATGAGATTTAAGAACTTATGTCTCAGGGTGACGGGCGCATTGTAGTGTGACACTGTTCTGGGTGGCACAGCATTTGTTATGGGCGGACGTCGCACTTACCACCAGGTGAACGTTTCGCTCGTTCCGTCACTTTTATAAAAAAAAAGAGAGAGTCGACCCGTCGACGAGAGCGACTTAGGTCTAGTCTTCGCTTCGCCGCCGTCTTCAACGGCAATGATGTTTCCGCTTTTGCAAAGGCACTCAGGGATACCGATGGTAAGCCCGAGAACAGGAAGGCCGCAGCTATGCGGTATCAACACGTAGTGTCAGCTATAATCAACTTCCAAACATAATAGCCACCGGTATGGCTATTATGTGCCGTCACTTTAACCCATCGTGATTCTCTCACCCTCTAACACACACACACCTACACAGTCATTGTAACAATCAAATGAATCATTCACGATACCGCCCATCAGGTCGGTTTTCCTTATCTATAATTATAATTAAAAGTGTCGCTGGAGTTTCTTGCGCCACAAAACGTCACCCGATAGAAGTAACTGATCGAGCCGTGGTTCGGCCCTCTCAGAGGCCCTCTCCTCAGCTTACGCGCACAGAGTAACAGTCCAAGCCGAAGTCCCCTCTCGAGGCTCTTGCGCTAGTTACCCATTATAAAGGTCTCGGCTAAGCGCCCTCAGTGCACGGCCACCTTTCAATCTTGAAACTGTAAAAACCTTAGGGCTAACAGTGACCATCAATCTTATAAAATAAAAATAAACGATGACCTTGCCTCCGCCAACTCGCCCGCAGGGTGTTCGCGCTCGAACTTGCCTGGTTATAATTATCTTTTTACTTAATGATTTCTTATATTTACGCGAACACTACACATTTAAATGAAACTAATTTTACGGATTTTATCGCGTTTTATTTTATTATTTATAACCCGACGTTTCGAGTGCTTTACAGCACCCATGGTCACGGGCGGACTTTTACTTACCTAGTAATGATACTTTCCCAACAAATATGGTATTTTTGATGACTCCCTATAACGCTGTTTGTGTTATAAATAAACGGGAATACCTGTTCGCACGTTAAGTAAGTATTATTTTTTATTTTTAACAAAATTGGACGTTCTAGGAATCAGTGGCTAAATACTCGTAACTTTGAATTCATAAGTGGCTTAATAAGGATTCCAAATGCGTTGTCCGAGCCTGATAATGGAAAACATTAGTCACGGTTATTTGCTGGTCACTGGTTTTTTGTTTAGCTTTGTGTCGTGAAATTTATCATTATTTTGTTCATTATATGTGTCTCCCTAGTGGTCTAGAGGTCAGAGTACCTGACTTCTACGACGCGGGTCCTGGGTTCGAATCCCAGTCGACGCCAACATTTTTGCTGAAACACATATTGTTAGTTTTCAAGTCTTGTTATGTTGTGATTGTTCTCGTGTTTCTGACTTTGCATCGTAGCCTACCTCCGCATCTTATCACATCCACGTTACATCAAGTGCGGGTAGATTGGGACGAGTGATATCTCCTGCGCACTAATGGCTCCCGGCAATATTCGGAAGTTGTCGCCGTGGTAGAAATAGTCGACCAGCAGACATCATAATCAACATTTTTCTGGCGTTATTTATAAATTATATTGGATACAAGTTACTCCATCTTAGTAATTTCGTTATACTTTAGTTATTGAAATATTCGGAATTGAAATACTCGTATTAACATTACTGTGTTTCGGTTTTATATTTTCGGTGATGTAATTGCTGTTAGCCGTCTCGGCTTTTACAGCTTCATCGGATACTGTGCTCGCGGGCCAGGGGCCCGTGTGCCAGGTTTGGTTTGACCCAAACATAAATAAATAAATAAATAAAAACTCCTACAAAACCCTCGAAGTTCGGACTGTGTCGCGTTCGCTGCGTGCTTTCGCGATTTCGAAAATCTTAAACATTTTAAGTCGTCTACTGACCGTCCGAAGGAGGCTGCGCGCGTCCATTCGGACTGTCGACTTGTGTGTCGGTAACTCTGGGCGGTGAGAACCGCCCTGGAACACGGGTGAATCTTGTGTACGCGATGTGATTATTGACTATTGCGCGCCGCTCTCTACGGCGGTCGCGCGTCGTGGTGCGTGTTATATTAAAGCTATTGACTGTGTGTACAGTGTGGCTTGGATCGTGAGTGACAGTATCGTGGTCAGGAAGAGCTGAGACGTCCGTGTCGTCTAGCACGTTTCGCGGGCGACGTTTGCGTTCGGTCGCGTTTCTGTTTGGTCGGTAATTTGCTGCTTTAACCACCAGCGGGTTTGAATGAACCGCGGCTTTTTCGAAAAACCGCCGTGATAATTCTCTGAAGTGTTCAGAGATTAAAGGCATTTCACAGGCGCTGTGAAGATCTACATTGCGTTGATACCAACCGGCTCCGGTGGCAGTTCGCAAGAATCGATTTTGAACGCTCTGTAACTTCTTTAATTGATTGCCCGTCGCGTGAGCGAAAGCGACGCAAGCATAGTCCATTACGGGCCTTATGCAAGTCTTATAGAGGCGAAGTTTGTGTCTTAAGCACATTTTGCTTGAGGAGCAAGTTAATGGGTATAGACGGCTTGATATAAAAGCCGCTCTATTGCGTATGTTTTTAATGTGTGCAGCGAACGACATCGCTGCGTCTAAAGTGACCCCGAGGTATTTGACGCTCTTTTCCCAGGGAATAGGGCGTCCGAACAGAGTGATCGTGCCTAGCTGATTGTTGCCGATTGGGTGACATCGTCTAGCGGGCTTTGGTGTGCCCCTCGAGAAGTATATCGCTACACTTTTCTCGGGGTTTACCTCTATTCTCCATTTCCGGAACCATTCGCCTAGGCGATCGGCTGCGGCTTGGAGTTGAATCGTTATGCGGCCCTTGTGCTTGTCGGAATAGTACAGGGCCGTGTCATCTGCGAAAAGCGCAAGATTGACTTTCGGGTCTTTAGGAATATCGCTAGTGTATAGCGAGAAAAGGAGTGGGGAGAGGCAGGAGCCCTGAGGGACCCCCGCTCGGAGAGGGCGGCTTGAGGAGCGCGTTCCCTCTACCCGAAAGCGAAATAGGCGGTTAGACAAGAAGGCTCGTATGATTTTCACGAGTCTGTCTGGCACATTAGTGTGATACAACTTGTAATACAAGCCGTCGTGCCAGACTTTGTCAAATGCCTTTGCGACATCGAAAAATAAGGCCCCTGTGCCTACAGGCTTAGGGCGGTCGTTTAAATTCTCTAAGATGTGCTCCGTTAAGCGGTGCACTTGATGAGTGCACGAGTGTTCGGGGCGAAAGCCGAACTGCTCGTCTGGAAGAATATTATTTGTAAGGACATAGTCTTTTAATCGACTGAGTATAATTCGCTCATAAATCTTAGCCATCGAGTTGAGGAGACTTATTGGGCGATAATTAGACGGAATGTTCCTAGGCTTATTAGGCTTCGGAATGCCTATAACGTCGGCTTCCTTCCAGTCGTCCGGGAAGGAGCAGCTGGAGAGGAGCGCGTTAAAAATACTGACTAACAGACATAATAACGGCGTAGTTAGACATTTCATCACCCTGTTGTTTATGCCGTCGAGGCCAGGCGCGGATCGGTTTTTAAGATTTTTAACTATCTTAGTGACTTCGTTGAGAGTCACTGGAGGCAGTGGTTCGCCCACTGGTGGTATTGCAGCCCTGCGTTCGAGTTCCGCGGCTACCTGCTGCAGGTGGTCGGGATCCGCAGGCACGTGAGACGGAGTGCATTGGCTCTCTAAACTGTCTGCGAGGCATTCGGCTTTTTCGCTGAGGCATTCGGCTTTTTCGCTGATTCGGCTTTTTCGCTGTGTTTCGGTTTGAAGAGCACTGTTAGCTAGCGTAATCACTGGGCATATGAGACTTAAGAACTGATGTCTCAGGGTGACGGGCGCAGTGTGGTGTCACACAGTAATTTTCTGGGTGACGCAGCATTTGTTATGGACAGACGTTGCACTTACCATCAGGTGAACGTTTTGCTCGTTCCGTCACTTTTATGAAATAAAAAAAAATTTTTTTTTTTGGATAAATTTAGTCTAAAACATTTTATTATTAAGTCACAATAATTAAAAATTAAGCTCTTTTATTTGGCATGTCTTTATTAATTTTAATAAAACAAATCTATATGAGCACAAACTTAATATTAACCGAGATTCGACAACAGTTAAAACATAGGTTTGTTGAAATTTTGTAAAGTAAGATCGAGTCGAATATTGTTTGGAGGAGGCAGCTAGGTTATACCCAGAAGTGGGCAATTATTTAGTCTACTAATAATGACGATCATGCCATAATTTATTTAAATATATGTACACACAATGACTAATAAAAACTTCCAACGCTTTATTATGAAAATTAAAACAACGTCAACTCAGTGTAAAAATAGAAAATCACATTGAATATTACCCTCGCAAAATATATGAAAGATTTTAAAGCGGGCGACAGCGCCTTTGTTTAGGAAAATTGTATTCGTACATTACTGCAAGTTACAGGATTTTCTTTGTTATATTTATTTACTACTTCGCTTTTATTTTATTTCACTTAAACTTGTTTAATTTTTTTCATAAAGCAAAATATATTAATGGTCAGCCAGACAAGGACCACATTCTTAAAGAACACCAGAGTTATACAGTCAGTAAAAATGTCTATTTAATTAAAAATATAATACGAAGTGAAATAATAAGTTTCCTAAACAATAGTGAACTTAAAATCTTAATTTACTTGTTTTGTTAGCGCAAGTAAATATTGTTATATTTTAAAATTAAATACAAATTTTACGTATTAACAAAGTAAATCTGGAACAAACTTTTTTTGCATATTATTGTGATATTTTAAGCAAAAAATGTATTCAAATATATTTGCAGGCTTGGAAAAAATTACAATCGTGATTGTAAGCTCCCATCCCATTAAGGCTTTTCAAGAGTGTCCGTGTATTACTACAAAAGCCATTATAAATGAATCGAACGTGAATCTTTTATAAATGTAGGTGGATAAAGGTGTGATGCACAGGCGTGGATCATCGTAACTGAACGGTATAAAGTACCTAAATTATTTGTTTATTTCGTCGTTCGTCGTCGTTTCAGCCTATCAATAGTCCACTGCTGAACATAAGCCTCCCCCATAGATTGCCACAAAAGTTTGTAGCTCTCGTTTCGGGGGGATTTTTCCATAGTTGCCACGCTTGGCAGACGGGTTTGCAACCGCAGTTTATTTATTCAGATGTTCCAGCAAGATGCTGCTGCCCATCTCCTGGTTTTCATTTTCCCTCTGTCGACTTTTACGACACCTACGGGATGAGATGGGGTGGTAGATTCTTTTAAGCCCCTACCACACATTATTTGACAATTGATATTACTTAGACATGAAATATTACTACAGAATATATTGTTTGTGGAATGGTAATTTTAACTAAGATTCTTCCAATATATTGGTAATCGGATAGTTTTAAAGAAAAATATGGACTGAATTATTTTATTAAAATTAAACTCTTCTTTAATTTAGCGTCGGAGTCGTAACGTAACATCATTCCTTCTCGTCGCGTGCGTGTCGTATAAGGCAAATAAGATAATAAATAAACATTTTCGTTATCTTAAAAAGAAAACAGGAAGACTTAATATATAGCCGTTTTTGCAATTAACAACAAAAAAGCACATACACATACAATCAACTAATTTTTGACTGATAGTCACGCATAACTTATAAATATCACATACATTAACTACACATATTTCTACAGTTTGCTACCAAAAGATTTTAACCGCGTACAAAAGGCAGGGTAGCTCGTGTATAGCCGGTTCGATTCCCTGTTCAAGTAAACATCTTTTTTAATAAATTAGTAATTTAAATAAAAACTATTTTACGGATTTTATAGCGTTTAATTTTGTACTATTTATAACCCGCACTCGAAACTCGAAACGCCTTAGAATCCGTTAAAAAATTGTTTATTGATATCATTTTACATTACTAAATTTCAACGATAAATCAATTATTTTTGGAATAAGAATATTTATTTAAAGATTATACATGACACATGTTTCAACTAAAAACCTCTGAATCTCTTTGTTTCTGTCCATTTCTATGTGTGCTTCATACTTTTAACGTTAATCTGTGTCATATCCTTTTTGATAAATCACTCCTTCAATCAGTTAAAATGTATTTTTTAAGTTTTGTAAGTTCTTCAGAAACCTTAACACCAATTCCAATATTTATAATTTCAAAATTGACGAACTTCTTCTTAAACTTTCATTCCCTATTTAACCCCTTCCGCCTACGTTACATAACGAAATTCTGGTCAAAATTTCATGCTTCTATACCCACCGTAGGCTGTGCATTGTCTGACAGTCCGACAATTCTAGATTTTTATAAGGTAGAAATGTAATATAGTCGTAGTTACCAGAAAAACAAAACCAAATACTCAAAATGGCTTTTTAAAATTTCTAATAATATTCGAAGAACACATGAAGGAAACGGGGAAGGATATCCGTGTAATATACTTACATAACGATGTTACTTATCGTCTGATGAAGGATAGGGCCAGATATTAAATTACTGACAACGAGGCATTCCATCTTATTTCACAGGAGTAATACATCCACATCTTGATGCTTCAACGAAAAAGGATGGATGTATTAATTTATTTTCACCTGTTTTGTCTGTTTATAGAAGAAAGTGACAAGCAAAATGTTTATCTGATGGTAAGTGCGTCTGCTCATAAAAAAATCTGTGACATCTAGACATTTCTGTGCTCACCCTTATTAAGTCTCATATGCCCATAAATTTCACTAGTTCTCAGTGCATTTCAGACCGAAACATAGTAATGTTTGCACACTACTTCTTTACGACACAATAACTGGCTAAGGCCAGTAAAATATCTTACTACTCGTAAGTTTCCTCATAAGTCGATGAACGCCATTATTACGTCATATGACGTATATCAGCATTAACATACATTAGTTCATCATGGCTTACGGGAGTCCGAAAAGATTTTTTACCAAAATTTTAATTGCGTCTTGGAACGTCCATGCTTATTTTAAACGTAAAAAGAAACCGAGAGAGTACTCGACTTAATTAAGTTAACTTCAAAAGGGCTATTTATTTGTATTATATAAGTCTTTGACTTTGAGCATACTATGCATAAGAACTTCAAATGCTTTAATTTTTTCAGTATTGAAGCTAATTACTGTGAAAACATTGGATAGTTAAGTACTGCAAATTGAAGCATTATTATGTTGTGACTAGGATGTAAAAAAAGTAAAGTTTCAGCCTATAAATGTCCCACTACTGAGCACAGGCCTCCTCTCATTTCTGAGAGGGTTTTGGAGCTAAGAAGAATCCCGCCACGCTGCTCCAATGCGGGTTGGCGGACTTCACACGTCTTCGAAATATTTTTAACTTCTCAGACATGCAGGTTTCCTCACGATGTTTTCCTTCACCGCCGAGCACGTGGTAAGTCAGCACTTAAAATTGCAATTAACAATTTTAGTGGTGCCGGCACCGGGAATCGAACCCAGGTCACTCGCGTACTATGAAATTAAAACCCCTGAGCTACCACGGCTACTAGGATGTCAGTAAATGAATTAACAAAATAATCAAATGACTGCATATTGCATCTAAGACTTGCATTCAACATGACAAAGTATTAATCAAGATTCTTTTTAAGTATCGTATTTATTACAATGCGAGATATCGTCTCAAGTCATATTAATAGAATAATAAAGCTGCCTCGGCCGTTTGCTAAACTTCTGACAAGGTATCTAATGCCCGGGGGTGTTGGCCTTCTGTAGCTGGAATCTTCCCTACCAAAACAAGGATAAGCAAAGCTCACTCACTTGTTCTATAGCGCCTGTGTGTCCTGGCAAGGGCGGGCAGCTCCGTCGGGATATCTTCACAGCATCCAGAAACATTCACCGGAGTCCGAAACGTATCACCGGTCTATAAATCATGCGGTTAAAGCATAAAAGCGCACCGATTGCAGTCTAAGAAATTACAACGGCACAAGAAATGCAGTAATAAACAAGCGAAAGCACACCGTACAGCGCGGGCACTGTTCGGTTTCAATTGTTGCATTGATTCCCACCAACTGTTACTTTTATTTTGTAATATTTTTGATTTATTTCTTTTTATTTTGTTTCATAGCGACCAGTCTTATATAATATCTCTACCCTTGCTAATGACGCGTGAGCTTAAGCGTACTCATGCTTTGAATTAGAATGAAACAGTTTTGAAATGGCCAAGACAAAAGCAGTGTTACACTAAAAGCTTCTGATCACCGTGGCATTATCTTGTCGTCGTAATATCATAATAGTATTTCAAAAATAGTAAAAAAGAATAATGCAGAAGAAGTAAAAATTTAGTAATTCACAAACATAAATCAAATAAAAAATCTAATGTTCATATTAATACTTTTCCTATGTTTCTTACAATACTTTGGTAGCGCGTATGTTTTCACTTTTGTAGGCTTATGCAAGGTTCGTTTACTGGAAGTTAACATAGAAAAGACAGTCTTGCGAACAGAAATCCCTTCATGTGAGGTTACAGAGCTTACTTCGATACAAACAGAAGTTTGTTAAGTGGTTTAACAGCTGTAGGTACTGGTATTTAGAAGGACATTGATAGGTAAAGGTACGAATACTGTTATTCGTCTCCATTACAAAGATATTCCTAATTCCTTTCATCCTTTCTCATTAGGTACGCACGCATAATAGGTGAGGTAGAATTATAAATCCTTAGATCATTATTTATACAAGAAAATCAATGAATATAAATTTTTGGTTAAAAAACAGTATCATAAAATGCAATGTTAAAATTTTGAAGTAAATCCGCAAAACATTTTGGTATAAGTGGAGCACATGATGTCAGGTCCAGTAATAGCGGTAACCGAACATTATGATAATTAACAATAAAGCCAAGGAAAACTTATAAAGTGGTCCGCTTCAGTAAGAGGAACTGTGTTATAATTTTAATAAATTTTACTACGTGTAAAGCCATATTTTCGCAAAAACAAAAACAGTGTCCGGTTTTTATTTATAATGTTAATGTGCATTATACATGTGTATTCAGAGTCCAGTAATTATAGACAATGCTTGTGGAATTTGTACGAGTATATGCGACATCAAGTATGATACGCGGAATACGAAGCAGAAATTTCTTTTTAAAAATAAAAGAGGTAAGCAACGGCTTCTTACGTGGCCAACTTTTTGCCCTCACGTTAAACGAGACCTGACGGGTGGGGAACCACGTCGCCGTCATTTTGGTACGAGTTAAAAAATGCTTACTCCCCATTGCTTTTCCACGAGCAGTATAGTGACAGCATTGCATATTGTGATATTATTCTGCACAAATAAAGACTGTCCGTACAATACCTCCGTCGCCTATTGCGACACCTCGGATGAAAAGAGGTAGGGGCTATTTTACTCTGCCGGACACTTTGACAAAGAAATTATTAAATTTAATGATACCGGTTCAAAACTCTCTTCTAAAAATTTGCATTATTTTCACCAGTGAAGAATATAAAGGTCCATCAAATGATACCTCAGTTATTATAATCAGTCAAGTATTAGTTTAGGACCCATTTGGGTACAGATGCAAATACGTAATTCTCCTTTGGCTTTTTCATAGCTTGGTAAAACGGATAATTAATTGTGAGTTAATCAGTTGACTACATACAGCAGATGATTGTATGATTTTAAATAACATCTTTAAAAAATAAACCTATATAAATGCGAAAGTAATATTTTTTATCCCTCTGTCTGTTTGTTGCCTTTTCACGGCTAAAGCATTGAACCGATCTTGATGAAATTCGGTACAGAGATAGCTTTCATCCCGGAGTCGGACTTTTTATTCCGGAAAATCAAAGAGTTCCTGCAGTATTTTTATAAAACCTAAATCCATGCAGACGTAGTCGCAGGCTTTATAATATAATATCATATTTTATAAAACAAAAATATAATTTATATTTTTGTATCCATAATTGTAGCTAAAATATTTATCTTTAACGTTAAAATTACTTCTAAGTTTAATCGCGACGCGAAACGTATTTTTTTAATCATTAAAAATATTCGCGCGCCCTATTAAGGGGTGAGTTTGTACTGCAAAAAAGGGTTGAATGAATAATTTAAATAACGAGGACCATCAATGAGCTAGGAACCGATGCGAAATCCGTTTAAAATGGTCGATACTAGGCTCTTATTTTTTCTAGTCTAAACTTTCCACAACAGAATTTTCATAATTATAACAATCACATAAAATAATTATAATGCAAGTTTTGCTTTAGACTGGTCCTATCCCTACCTACAAATCGAGGGGAGTTAATTATTTTATAGGCGCTCACCGTACACGGCGTAAGGGATCCGTGTACCTGCAGCACACCAGCAAAGACCGTGCATCGTTTTGTTAATATTGTGAACTCTTCGCAAGCGGCAAGGGAATAGTCAATAAAATTTTATTCAGACCCTCTTTTATTTTTCTAAACATTATTAATTAGTGAACATAGTGTTCACACTATTCCGTCTTCCCTATAGAATATACACCCTTCTGAGGAAGAATACTTTAATTGGTTAATAAAAAAAACACAACTTACCCCATCTACTTGTAAATTACGCTAAATATTTCTGTGGTAGAGTTACACCATAGGTAGCTCTCAACACAAATGAGGAGACTTTGACCGTTAGTCGTGACATTTGGCCTGTCTTGGCGAAGGCGTCTTAAAAAAGACAGAAATGTGTGCGTTTACCGCTAAAAACAAAGCTGGTCGTATCCCCTCAGTTTCAGAGCTTTACTTGTTGCCTCAGCTAGTATCCAAATACTTACGAGTTGATATGTAGAGTGACGTTCAGTTTCGCGTTGGTCTGGAAAGCTTGGCGTAGCCAGTAGAGTGGGACAGTATTACCATGTAGGCCCAGCGCTTGCAACTTTACAAAGTGCAAGTTCAGTTTCACGTGGAATACTGTTGTCATCGCAGAGCTGGGCCACCTCTGTGCCAATTTTTGCTCTAATCGTCACCTACAACTACCAGGTAGACCAGGTTTCCACTGGATGAGAAGAGATGACGTATATCTTTGCATTTTTATCGTGTTTACCACCTGTAGTGTTCCGATGAATTGTTAGGATGAACTCCAGCTGCCAAGCTTCAGCATCGTACGTTGCGACATAACTCAATATACCATCCACATCATCTCGATGGTTGGCATTCCACCACTGTGCGCTTTGCAAAGGATTTTACCGACACAAACGACCAATTTGTGGAGCGTGGATCCACCGATGGTTTCAATAAAACCGATACGACTTAAGGGCTTCGAGAAAAGATCTTGCTGGTACAATTATTGGCGGCGTTGATGTATACAATTATTGGTGTTGCGGATGTATATTGGCGGCGGTAATAACTTAATAAATAAACAAAATTTGTTACATTAAGCTTAATAATCTTCTTCAGTTCTATTTGGCCTTTTTAACAACGACCAGTCTAATTTAAGGTCAACAATTTTTGAACGACACTTTACAATCAGCGCTGGATAAATTACAAGTAACACTACTACTACTTTAATAACATGAAAAAATTAAAATGTATTTTAAGATATTTTTTAATTATTGTTAAGAAATAGAGACATGGAATAACGCAAGTATATGTCTGGAGATTAACCTAAGGAGCTGTTCATAATTCACAAAAATAATGAATAACCTAGTTATCATAAAAAGTCAACATATATGGCGTTCCCCATAGAAGTGTCGTGGGTCTTTTCTTTATTTATTTTATACACTAATTAGATTTCTAAAATAATAATATGTCACAACCTTTTTCACAAGTTACAACTTTAATAAAAAATATAACTGATATTCAATTAAAATACAAAAAGTAAGAGTAAAGTAAAGTTCATAGAACTTCTAAATCAAATTAATTGTTAGACCATAATACAGATAAACATCAACAAACAAAACATCTCAACTCTTTCTCTTGCTGTAATAGTTGAACTTGAGCTAAACTAGATAATATAGTTTTTGTCCTGTGATGAATTAAAATATAGTATTGACCTATTACGTAATATGTCTCCTCTATATTATGCTACGGGTTAATCATTATTATCTACATCATTTCAGCCTATCACTAGTCCATTGCCAGTGGGAGTGCAACATAGGCCTCTCCCACAAAAGTTTGTAGCTCTCATTTTGTGAGGATTTTTAGGTTTTAAGTTGACACGCTTGGCAGGCGGATTGACAACCGCAGTTTATTTATTCAGTTGTTACATGAAGATGCTGCTGCCCATCTCCTGGTTTTATTCTCCCTCTGTCGACACGTTACGACACCCACAGGACTAATAATATGTGATAATTTAGTATATACCCAACCGACCTCATTTTTGTACATTAATTGGGCGTGTAAACATATTATATACATATACAAAATTAATCGTACGAATAAATCTTAGACTACATTTACAAACCGTTGACAACACGGAAACAAAATGGAAACCAATTTATTTTGTTAAAAATTAAGAATACAAGTTCACTGTTCCATCTAATTAAAAGGAAGAACTTTTTGCCCTGTGCATGACGTAAGATAAGATGCAAGTAAAAAAGTTAAGGTTTTTTAGCTTTATCGTTTGATAATACTTTAAATAATTAAGCCACGAATATTTTTAATTATTGTCCTTGGAGGGAACTTCTGAAGTTACTCTTTCAAAGATATGACGATTGGATTCAACATTTCCTTCGTCCTCTTAACACAGGAACAAATAAATTAATATACTCTTATTTGTGTAAGACTTTCTGAATGCTTATAAAAACTATTTACCTTATACTATCAATTTTTGTATATTACATTACATATATTACATTACTTATTGCTTCGATGTTGTGTTTAACTTCATCAATATTGCATTTACCTCATAATATCTGGTATTATGATTTCCATGCAGGAATCCGTTTAGATAGGTACTAACCGCAGGGCCAGTTATTCTGCCGTAGTGTGCAAACATTAATTTGCTTCGGTCTGAAGGGCAATGGGAGCTAGTGTAATTACTGGACATGTGAAACTTAAGAACTTATGTCTTCGGGTTGTCGGCGCAGCGTGGTGCTATACAGAAAATGTTCTGTGTGATACAGCATTTGTTAAAGGCAGACGTTGCACTTACCATCAGTGAAATGTTTTGCACATCTGGTCACTTTCTCGTATAAAAAAAATATGAATCACAAAATTCGCACTAAGGATTTTCTATTACTAAGATCTTTTCGTAGGTCGTGAGATAGCAGTATCCCGTAGGTGTCAGAACAATAAAGGTAAAGAAAAGCCGACAAAAAAGTACCTAGAATGCGTAAAGTCAACCTGACAACATCAAATATCTATCAATCGATATATCTACTAAGAATTTCCTAAAAAGCACAAGCAAAAGCTGTCATGCATCCCATAGAAGTCAGGCCTTTATAGCACGCTAGGCATACGGGTTACTGAGTACAGCACACGTAGCGTCTGGTCTGTGGAAAACGTATTCTCCTACCAGCAGTCTTTAGATCTTGTATATATAGTTAGCATCAAATAAACTTCACTAGCGCGATTCATGAATCATTTTATAAAACATCTCATGTGATGACATAGATGTCGCTACATATGTAATCGCCCTCGTAGATGATATAATTATTAAAAAATATTTAGTAATTTGGCATATTAGTGACAGCATAAGAGAAGCTGAGTCATGATATTCAATTCAAATGGCATTTATTTTATATAAATTCTGACGCGGAATGGCAGCAGTGCCTAAATGCGAGGCACCAGATACGATTGCCCAGCTCGAACTGCTTAAAATCTTATTATGATGTCTAGTGAAAACTTTTTGGAAATCAAACACAAGAAAGTAATAGCGGTGCCCGGGGGCCTGGTCCAACATGCTGCTGCCCCGTACGTATTAAAGGGAACCAGCAACAGTCAAGCGCACAGGAAATTTACCCGTCCTAGAACCCCTAACATTTTATCTACGATATCACCAATCGTACCGCATTAACGTAGTGCATGTATCACTATAATATCTCATCCGCAGTTGATAGCTTTTGACAGTACTCAGAAGTTATTGCCGTATTCGAAGAGAACATCAATGAAGTGTCCCGACATAATTATTTATTCTATAAACCGACTTCAAAGCCGCAGCTCCAGACAATTTCATAAATTTCTCATATATCCTATTACCAGAAATTGACCAAAACTGTATGGTATAACATACATCATATACATACAGTCACGCCTTTTTCCCATATAAGGAGTAGGCAGATGCCACACACGTGGCTACGTAACGACGACCCCGCAGGAAACAAGAAATGACGGGTAGCGAACGACGTCGCCGCCGATTTGGTACTAGTAAAAAAAATTATTTCACCTCATTAAGCTTCCACGAGCAGCATAGTAACAGGATTGCATATAATGCTATTATTCGGTACGAATAGAGGCTGTCCGTACAATACCTTAGTCCCCTCTTACGACACTTTGGTAGAAAAAATGTACGTGGTATTCTACTCTGCTGGGACCTATCGCCTACCATTACGATTTTCCCTTTTCTAATAATAAAAGAATTATAAAACTGTTTATTAACAAAGTTTAATAATATAAAAAAGTTTAATGATACAAAGTTTAATAATAAAATTTTATAAAAAAATATTATTAAAAAACAATTCACACCATTGTCATTTTTTAAAAACAGTTAAAAATAGGAAGGAAAATCTCGGAAGAAAATAGTGTTTCTGATCGCCCTGTAAAGTTACTTAACTGTATAGAATACCAGCAATGCTATTAAATTACTAATATTCCTGTTAACCACTCCAATTAATCTAAAAAGTACAATATATAGCATATAAATAATTAAATCTAGAACTATTACTACAAAAGCAAGGCGTATGGGACTTAGGAACTGATGTTTCAGGGAGGCAATCGAAGTTTGGTGCCACACAGAAATGTTCTGGGTGACACTTGAACAACAGATAATCATCTTGTCATTTTATTCCTTGAAAAAATACGGTACTTAAAAACCAATGTCTCATGGTAATGAGCGCAGTCTGTCGCTACACAGAACTTTCCAATATTACGTTCTAGGTGACACAGTAAATGCTAAAAGCCAACTCTCATTTTTGAGAGAGGTTTGGTGCTGGAATATATTTGTTATGCTCCAGTACTACTTTTTAATTTCTCAGACATGCGTGTTTCTTCACGACTTTGAACACGTTAGCAATTTAGGCAGTGCCGGCGCCGGGGTTCGAACACAGGTCGCCATCATCATCCTCATCATTTCAGCCTATGTAGTCCACTGCTGAACATAGGCCTCCCCTATAGATTGCCACAAAAGTTTGTAGGTCTCATTTTGGGTGGAATTTGCCATAGTTGTCACGCTTGGCTGGCGGGTAGGCAACCGCAGTTTATTTATTCAGATGTTCCAGGTAGATGCTGCTGCTCATCTCATGGTTTTTATTTTCCCTCTGTCGACTTTTACGACACCTACGAGATGAGATGGGGTGGTAGATCCTCTTAAGCCGTAACCACACGGTCACCCAGGTCACTCGAACAATATGAAATTTAAGGAGAGTGCCCGACCTACCCGTAGACCTCGTTCAGTTTCTGTACAGCAAAAATTTTGGAAATATCCTGCGTCGGGGAAATATCTTTCATTCCCATTTAGATCATATCGGATTCGAAGTACATAAATAGTAGCATCAGTACTTATTTTTTTTTTTAATTATAACCTAGTGCTTAACTACTTAATCAAACAATTTTGGATACACCGGAGCTTGAACTCGGAATGCACGCTTACTTTGATAAATGAAAACAACAAAACACCTGAACCTTGTATATGCTTACCAATAAGTGTAATCCAAGTTTAGCCATAATATAATTATCACGACAAACTCAAATGTATTAACACTTCAAGTCGTGTTTGCCAAATTATAATGCAAAACTAATTTCCATACAGCGTGATCCTATTAAAATTTCGGTGATTGACGTTGACGTTAAGCTTCATTATATAAGCATTTAAGTCATTATAATGTGTATTTATATAAATTTTACAATACATAATAAATTAAATGATCTTATGTTTTAATGATCACCAGTTTCAATGATCTTAACAATTGCGAGATTGGTCGCACAGATATAGTGTATCAGTTAACCTATCGAAATGAAAAGTTATGGTTCTAGGGTGTCACAGGATGCTAGCTAGGATTGATTGCGGAAGCCTTGATCCTGTAGTTCACATTGGAACTCCTTACTCTAGCTCTGTAAAAATCTTGGCTTGCATATAGATATATTTTGTTTGGATATGTATATTGAAAATTTATATTATTTTTCACTGGACCGCACAGAAAAAGTTTCGGTTACAAAATCTTCAATATCTTCAAAAATACCTGAACTAGCTTTATGAAATAAAGACTAAATTAAGGAATACTTTAATGTGCTTAAATTACAATAAAAAAATTAATACAAGCTTTTTATTTTCAGCAAATGTAAAATAAATAAAAATGCGTAGTTTTTCCAGTATTTTCGTAAATGTAGATTGGTAACAGATGTGCCGTTTTCACGCATTTTAGTACTTTGTGTTTCCTCCGCGAGCTCGCAATACTGCTGTTATGCTATTTGGCATACATTCTACTAGGTTTTTGATGCTGCGGAATATTCTACCATTCCTCTATTGGAGCTTCTTTCATTTCACGTAGCGTGACTGGCGGCAGATTCCACTGACGTACACGTCGTTCCAGTTCGTCCCATGCATGCTCAATGGGGTTTAAGTCGGGGCTGCGTGCTGGTCACTCCATGCGTGTGATACCGACTTCTTGAAAATAGGCAAACATTATCTGAGCTGTATGCGGGCAGGCACTGTCTTGCATAAAATCGGCATTCCCGCCCATGTCCACTAAAATGAACCAACGTTGTCATTCTGAATTTTAGTACCATATCTTGCTGCAGTTTAAGTTCCATTTTCTATTCCATTATCTGATAGGGTCTAGACTCCCAGGGTAGACTGGCAGAGAATGTCTCTAGGCATTAAGTCCGTCCTTAGATTAAGGTGTTACAATTGAGAATAAATAAATATATAGTAGCTGCCTAGGAGAATCTAATACCCCATCTTATTCCGTGGGTGTCGTAAAAGTCGACCAATAAAACCAAAAGAAAACAAAATAAAGAAGAAAAATAAAACCAAAAGATCGGCAGCACCATCTTCCTGGAACATCTGAATAAATAAAATGAGAGCTACAAATTTTAGTGGCCATCTATGGGGGAGACCTATATTCAGCAGTGGACTAATAATAGGCTGAAATGATGATGATGATGAAATTAATAGACAATTCCTTGATTACCTGATTTTATCCATTATCGATCAAAAAAAATGTGTGTTACTTAGACCTATCGAACATCTTCCAGATAAGTTGGACCGTCTTCGGTTTACGTTTCCAAGATTAAGTGGCTTACTTTTCATCAAAGGGGTAGCTTCAGAATCTTGTCAGTACTTCCTTCTATTCTATGTGGTCCAAATTCTCCGACTTATCTTAACGAATAACTTTTACTTACTACATTCTACTCGTGACCGAGTTCTTAGGGAACGAGGAAGAACGAGGAACTAACGTAAGAGTAATATTCCACAGCAAAGCGCCAGACTTTTTTGTACTTTTTAGTACACCTGTGAAATGCTTAAGCAATAAGGGCTACGTGACTCAGTGATTAATAACTGTCAAATCGGAGGCTTAAAATCTAAGTGAAAGTCCAATACTTGTGCAGGACTATAAATTAAATTCCTGTTTAGATACAGCTTGATGTGTTATGACTGTTCCTACGGTTTTCAGTAGTTCAATATAGAAACAAATACATGCTAATAACACTAATCATTCGATTTCACAGAGTCAATAACTAATTCATGGGACAGTGTACTATACTCGTACCTTTATACAACAAAATCCAAGTAGGCCTAGAGCGGCGTGTCATTGTCATTCACAGACTTTCATTGTTCTTTACTTTAATTTTAAAAGGCGACAGAGGGAAAAATGAACCAGGATATGGGCAGCAGCATCTTCCTGGAAATATCTGAATAAATAAACTGCGGTTGCTAACCCGCCTGCCAAGCGAGGCAACTATGGCAAAATTCCTCAAAATGAGAGCTACAATCTTTTGTAGCAATATTTCGGGGAGGAATATGTTCAGCAGTGGACTAGTGGTAGGCTGAAATGATGAAATACACAATAATGTCAATTAATCATTTGAATTTTTAATTCACGTATGTCTGGACAAACAGTATTTTTTCCCATAAAATACGTTATTTTAATAAGTTATTGTGTAGTTATTGTGTACAAAAACATTGTAAATACAACCTGTGCTAGAGCTAATGTTTTGAACCTCCCAAGAAAAACGGAACTTGGGATTCGTGAGTAATCTTATACTCGCGTGTATTGCATACAATTTTCTACAACCAAATACAGGTTTATTTCAGTTTATGATTTATTACGATCTCATAACCCAGAGCCATGGTTATTATAGGATGAAGGAGCAATGAGGTTAAGTCAAGATCCCAATAAGCCCCAAAATCATAGTGGTACAGTAACTAAACTCAATTACCTTATTAATAATTAATACGTTTATAGGACACAAAGTATTACAAAAAGTAATTTAATGCTGCGAATACATGAACCGAAAATTAAGTCAAGCGGACAAAGTCGAATAGCACTTGAATTAATTACGTTACTAGAGTATGTTCTTACCAGTTGACGCTCTTGATTATATTGTCGTGAGCACCTCACATAATGCATGCAATTAGGAAGCCTACTACGTAATTTACTCACATGTGAACTAAAATTTTCAGTACCATAACCGTGCAGTATACAGAGCAGAAAATTGACTAAGATTTAATTAGTACCTTTACGATCTGATGGCTCAACGTTCCGTGATCTTATCTTAGTTTAAATTTAAATTAAAATTATTATTTGTCCGCCTTACTTATTACTTGTAGCCTGTTAATAACTCGCTCCTGGACAGCTGCTGGATAGCCTCTCCCAAGGAGAAAGGATTTACCGCAATCGTTGGCGGATGGGCGATCGCAGTACCAGATACTTTGCAACTTAGTCTGCTGCCTGTTGTCGGTCTGAGTGTTTTCGTTCTGTTATATTGTCATCTTTCGAAAGCTGTGAGATTTTTCAGACATTTCCTTTGATCTACTTTTATGACCCCCACGGCATGAGATGAGGTGCCAGATTTTCTAACACCGCCGCCTTCTTTTTTTTAAATTCTCACAAGTCACACAGTCTATGTATGCAACACAAATTATTATTTTCAGATCAGGATGTATTGTAAATGTCTATCTAATGTCTTTATATTTGATGACAGACTGAAGATCATTTTTACCAACTAAATTTTTAATAAAATAATACTTTATATGTATTAAAGTATGTAAGAAACTAATAATTTAATACCAAATGATCAACAGTGTCATAGTTTTTATTAATTAAAATTTAAAAATGATATCTTAAAAATCACACATCAATTCACGCCTATTTAATCACCTTCTACAATAAAATACACGTTCAATATGTTTTTTTTTTTAGTGTTTAGTGTGCAAACAGCCCTATGGCTTTTATTGCTTCGTCTACAGACTCGCGAGCAGAAGGCCCGCGAGTAAGAAGAACAACGTCGCTGCTGACGGGAGGCGTTGCTACCGCCCGCTGCTGCGCTGAACTTCGACCACCTGAAAACGAATAAAAGTATCCGACTAACAGGGGAGGGGCTCGTAGGATCCAAGGGCCCCTCTGAAGGAGGTACGAAACCTCGGCTTGGATCACTATCGAAAAAGAATATTATTTATTTTATATTGTATACAATATGTATATATAATACAAAAGAAACAATAATGTTTGCCATCTGAAAAGAAATCGGCCTTTGTAAATCTCGAATGAATCGAGAAGCCGTGAACCTACTCGTATAACCTCGCACTCGCCGGCGAGTGCGGTGCGCCACTGTGCTAGCGGGTGCGTGTATGTGTACGCGGGTGAATGTACTGAGGCGAGGGCCTCATCGCGTGTTTTAATAACGAATGAATTGACATTTATTTTTAGATTTTAAGTTAATAAAAAAATTATAATTACGCGGAATAAATTTTAAATTGCCTATTTGGCTTTAAATTTTTTAATTGCGTTTAGCACTGTGGTGCGCGATGTGCTCTATGGACGCCTGCAAACGCTCTTTCGGAGAGCGAGCCGTCTTAATTTTGTGAGCGAGCGTTGATAGCTCGTCAATGTCGACACAGTCCATATACTGTAGGAGGATATCGAAATCCTCCTGTAGGCTATGAGCAGGTGTGGCATGTTTCGGCGTCTCAGCACTCCGCGCGGAAGGCGCGGGGGCCGGGGGGCGAATAGTAGCCGCGCTGACCATCGTCAAGGGCCGAGACCAAGCGTTCGTTTTCGGCGGCAAGGAAGGCTCCGCCGACGACGTCTTATTACCCGCGGGGGTGGGGGGCGCGCGGGGATTCGCCTGCTTAGGCGCCCCTCTGCGTTTATCGCGCTTCCCGCGTCGCTGCTTGCGACGGGGGTCGTTAGGGCACCCGCGATAGTTCGCAGGGTGGCCCACCGTCCCAAACAGCACGCAGCTAGGGGGGTCCGCGGTGTTTGGATCGCGGCTACAGTTCGCTGTCACGTGACCCCCTGTGCATTTAACACACCGAGGGTTAGCGAAGCAGTTTCGCGCGGAATGCCCGTATAACTGGCATCTGTGGCGTTGCCTAGGCGAGGACCGCTTACGCGGTGCCTCGATAACGATGCCCGAGAGATTACATACGCTAGGTATGTCGAATATTTTTTGCCGGCGTTAGACAATTCTTAGTGCACGAGCACTAGATTGTACGGCGATTTTGTCCGCATATTCGTCATGCGGTGGACTTGATAAGCGGGGAGGCCTTTGGACTTAAGGTCCTCTAAAACTAACTCCGTCTCTAGATCTTTAGGGACGCCGCGGATCACAACTCGGAGGATACGGTCCTCCTCGAGAGCGTAGGAATGAAAGCCGATCTTCCTTTCCGAAAGCCATTTGGTTCGCGCGCGATGGTCGTTTGGTGTCGGCACCGTGACGCTTATGCCGTTTGCGGCCGGCCTAGCACGCGTGAATGTGATGCGCTTCTCGTCAAGCGCTTTAGATATGTAGCCCCAGGCAGCCGTATCCTGTGTTATTACAGGAGGCGGCGCCTTAGGGGCGCGAGGTGCTCCGGCCTCTCGGGAGGGCACGGAGGTGTCCATCGGGACAGGGCGCGTCGCCTTTTTGGCGATTATTTTCGGGCGCGGCGTCGGCCACCTTGCGAGGAGGCCTGGCGTCGGCGTCTTTTTTCTGTCGCCTCTTGCGACTGGTGACGGTGGTGAAGCCATCGTCTCCGGGGGCGACCATGTCTACTTCCGTCGACGGAGTAGAGGAGGAGCAGTAGCTCTCCTGGTCGGCAATATATGTTCTAGATGTTCTAGATTATATAGTTCTTAGAACTACGTCTTTACGTCTTTGAAATTATGGTTCCATTCAGTATGTTATGGTTAAATGTCCGTACGTAAATAGATACTGACTGGCCCTCAACATTCTATATCCGTTGGAAACCTTAAACTATGATCATCTGTAAGGCTCGATTGCAGTATCAGAAATACTAAGTAACCAAAATTCGATTCAAATAATAAAATTTAATTATCGAAAAAGTTTTCATCAATTTATTACACGTGAAGGATTTTATAGTGTCAATGACACACAGTCGTTCGGATATCACTATACACTGAATATCAATTAATTTTCAAATACGTATTACATACCCGTGGTGTCTCAGGCGCCGGGTGTCTTACATTTCATAGTATGCGAGTGACCTGAGTTCGATCCCCAGTCCCGGCACCTCTAGAGTTGTTGTGCAATTTTATGTTTTAATTTAGCACGTGCTCATCAGCGACGGGACGAAAACATCGTGAGAACCTATTTCTCTGAATGATAAAATATTTCAAGGACTGACGGCTCTAAATTCCTCTCAAAAATGAGAAGAGGCTTGTGTGAAAAGAGGTTGATTAATCTGAAAGTCTACTTATAACGTTTTTACCAGAATACCAGCAAAATCAAATAACTACATTGGGTACAAGGAGAACTGATCTGGAACTGAACTGGAAACCCAGTTGCTATCAACGAGGAATACCATCTTAGTCCGAAGGGTTCGTATTGTACCTTTATCTGCAGGTGTCTGGCACTCAAAAACGGAATTGACTTAGGCCGCAGCTATGCTAAGTTGTCAACCTCGTTTATTTGGAATACAGCGTACAATTTTCATGCTTATTATTTTAGATATTAATAGTGTTTTTGTTACTTTTTTATATATTTTTCTTACTTGTTTTACTTTTGTGCATGTTTGTTTCTAGTGAATAAAAGTTTCTTTCTTTCTTTCCTTCATTCTTTCTCTGGTCCCCAGTAACCATTTCTCAACAGTCCGTGTGCACCTCTGTCATTCTTACTAACATGATAAAATCACTTTGATACAAATTCGATATCCTCTTTGAGATATGAATATGTCTCAAGGTGAGTTAATCGAGTTGAGACGGCTTAGCGACGATAGAGTACACCCAACGCCTTTATAACTTATGACATCTCACCATACAATATAGATATTCTTGTTGAAAAGGTCCCAAAGCAATATTCTCTTTATTCTCTTCATTAGAGATATTCATTGATACTACAGTTAAGTATATGCCATTATTCGGAATATGCTTTAGAGTCTTCTTAATAACTTCTCTTCTTCACGAAACTCTTCACTCATCTCTCGTCTTCTTAACGAATGAACGAAAAAAAATTAACAACGCGACTGACAACGCACAAAATTACGCTCGTTTTGCCTCACCCCAATGCTCGCACACGACTGCTTCACGGCAGAATAACTGCACCGCGGTGGTGCCTACCTAGACGGATTCGTACAAAGGATCCCACCGTCAGTTAATGATGAATTTTGATGTTGATTGCTTGGTTGATGCACTAATTATTTCTGCCCCATGGGTCGAGGTTTTGATGCCACACAAGACACATATTACTTTGATCTACAAATACTCGTAGTTGTTCCAGATCTGAATGTTCGTGCATGTAAAATTTAACTCTGTGGGACGATACCGGACGAGACAAATATTCGAAAGAACTGTAATTATTTCTCCTAATGTAGAATATAAATAAGCTAATAAAACAGCAATGCATGTTTGTCTGAGACTTTCATCTGGCTTATTTTCTTCTTTAATTAAGTGTTAGTTTACGCATAGGATGTGGATATGCAATGGATTTCCTTAGACCGTCTCCACTCGGAGAGAAGAGGAAACGAAATGTTGAGAAAATGAAATTCTCTTCCATTTTATAATATTTAAGGTACCATTAAAATTTATTCTATGGTGGGTTACAATTTGAAGTTTCATAATCAGTTGGAGCACTCCTTATATCCTCCCGACTGTAAAAGTTAATTCGAAAACACTCTAAAACTTTATCGAACATCTGTTCCATCTTAAAGATTTTAATTTTAAAAGTTGTTTAAGTGAAGGTTAGTGCCTTTTTAAGTTTTACATAGTTATTTAAAGAGGATTTGTTTATTAATCTTAATAAACCGATTGATAATACTTATCATTTTAATTAAATCTTTAAAACATGGATATGATGCAACATGGTGTGTTTTTTTTGCGTGTAGATTAGAATGTTTTAAAAAAGTTTTTATATAAGAGTTTTCAATAAAAATAGTTAATTATTCAAATATTTCCATCTTATCTAATATTTACAAATTTCTGTTGTCCGTTCTGTAGAGAAGTCACAATTTGTTGATGGTGTGAACTTATAATTTGTTTGAATAAGAATGATATAGTAATTGGTTTTCAAGGCGTAATGGAAAGTTTTACCTAGTTCTAGATGATATTATTTTTTTCATATAAAATAAAAAAGAATCAACTCAAAAAAACGGAAGTGTCAGAAGCCTAGGTTTTGAGTACTTTTTGTTATATTTTTCGTTTATTGAATGTAAGACGTCTATGCAACGTCTTGTATCGTACTGTACTCGTATTGTGATAATAATGAGATACACTACAGTGTCAGATATTCTGCCGCCATGAAAACATTTTGCAAGCATTACTGTGTTCCAGTTTGAAAGGCACTGTAGCCAGTAAAGTTACGGACCAGATGAGACTAACTGACATCTCGAGGTGATGAGCGCATTGCAGTTTCACACAAAACTTATTAATTCTATGTTCAGGACGATACTGCAGCTGTTAAAAATAAGTACGGTCCTTTACATCAGGTGAACAAATTTTTCGTCTCCTCACAAAGTCAATAAATTACTTACTGTAATGAAAATATCGAAAGTCAATTGAATAACCATCCGGTATGATTTTTTTTACATTAGATAGCCCTTATATAGAGACTATAACACTTCACGCTTGGGCCACAAGGAGTCTTACGCTAAGTCGAACAATTAGTGTTTTCCCACTATCCGCTGATCTGTAAATGCACAGAATACCATGCTGCACGGCGCAACCATGTGTTCAAAGTTATTTATCTTTTTAACTATTTACCTACATTAATTTATTTAAATTGTGCTAACCCTGCGGACACTTTGTATATTTGCAACAAATCATTCATGATTATCTCCACGCAAATAATAATTCAAATATCGCCAACTACATTGAGACAAATCATAAGTTGCCAACACCAGAATGAAAGTCTATTTTTTGTGTAGTTATACAACATTACGCCGTGTGGTGGTGGCGGCTTAAGAGAATCTACCACTCCATCTCATCCTGTGGGTGTCGCAAAAGTCGGCAGAGAAAAAACGAAAACCAGCATCATCTAAATAAATAAACTGCAGTTGCCAACCCGCCTGCCAAGCGTGGCGACTATGGTAAAACCCCTCAAAATGAGAGCTACAAACTTTTGTGGCAATCTATTGGGGGAGGACTATGTTCAGCAGTGGACTTGTATGCTATGCTATGACAGTCATCTGCATCGGCCTTAGCGCCGAGCAGGTACGGGTCTCGAGGATAAAAACCTCTTTACCCGGGAAAATCATCACGGGGGGGCACTGCTCCCCCCGGGCTTGGGTACCGCTTTTGCGGATTTTTTAGGAAGGGTGGGTGTTGCAGTGAAGATTAATATAATAAATAATAAATACTATAAATAAACATAATGGTTGCTGCAACACCCACGGACATAAGAAAAGATAAACGACGACGACAATAGCTCGACGGCCATAGAGCAAGACGCCCGCCCGAGCGGGCGCGACGCCCCGCCGAATACGACGAGTGAGACGCACGCCTGAGCGAGCGAGAGCAACGATGACCGGAGTTTGCCGTTTATGAGTAAGATAGCTGCGTTGATCTGCTAATATAACAGACCAACGCAGCTTAATCACATATAGGCTGTCGCTTTGTACTGAAAATACATAATATAATAAATAAGAAAAAATAGATTAGAAGTAAGTATATATAAGATAGAATAGCACGAAATAAGAGTATAAAGTTTTTCAGTACAGATTTGGTGTAATGGCGGCCTTGCTGAAACAATAATGCCAAAAAGGGGAATTTGCGATTTACTGTAGGCAGACACTACAAAAAACAAAACAAGACTGGAATGCCCTGCTGAAACAAAAAATTACAACAAGGCTAAAAAATAAATTGTACACATTTGCGTCGTCAAAGGCTAATCCCTGCTAAACCGTCGGGCCTGTCGCTCTGCCTCGATTACTGGTCGGGTGGCGACGGGTGCAATAGCTCGCGTGGGAGGGGTCGTCCCTCTGGTGGTCGAGCGTGTAGTGGCGCTAGGCCGCACAGATGTTCGTGCGGCCCATTGTCGGCTCTGTCATAGAGCTGACGCGCTACCCGGATTACAAATTCCTTAATTGATTCAATTTTGAGGTCCCGGGCTATTACGTTATTTCTAACGTATCGACCCGCTCCCACGATTGTTCTGAGTGTGAGGTTCTGCTGTGCCTGGAGTCGTTTGCGCTGCGTCTCAGACGTAAGCGCGTACCACGCCGGCGCAGCGTACGTGAGTCTAGAGCGGACGTAAGTTTTGTAGACCGCCATCTTAACCCGGGTCGGCAGATGTGATGCCAAAACAGGTCGGAGGACCGCTCGCGCAGCTCTGGTGTGGCGGACCGCTTGGTCCACCTGCGGAATCATGTGCAGCGAGCGGTCTATGATGCACCCAAGGTATTTGACGGCGGTCGACCACTCGACGTCCTGCCCACAGAGTTTGAGTGTTGGTAATAAATGTGTTTTCATTGTGGCGTAGGCCGTCGTTTTGCCGACGTTGACGGCAATTCGCCACTTGTTAAACCACTCCGGCAACAGGTCGAGCAACCGCTGCAACTTGTTTGCTACAAGTTTGGCCCGACGTGACGACGCAAAGTAGGCGCTGTCGTCTGCAAACAGCGCCAACATGACATCTTCGGCCCCCTCCTGGAGGCGACCTTCCAGGGTGGGGATGTCATTTGTGTACTCCGCGTACAGGAGCGGCGAGATACAGCCGCCCTGAGGTACTCCTGCACGTATCGGTCGTGCTGCCGAGTTCGAATTTTCGACGCTGACAAAGAAGATGCGTCCTTGTAAGTAGCACGCTATTAACCGCACAATTGCTTGCGGTAAGGTGGTTGATGATAGAAGTTTATAGATCAACCCGTCGTGCCACACGCGGTCGAAGGCCCTCTCTATGTCCAGGAAGACCCCCACTGTCTGTCGGCCTCGGTTCTTTTCGGCCGACAGGTGGTGTAGCACGCGGGTCAGTTGCGTTGTTGTTGAATGTCCGCTGCGAAATCCATGTTGTTCCGGCCTCAGTTTAATGCAGGGCCGGATCCTTCGCAGCAGCAGCCGCTCAAACAATTTTGCAATGTGCGGCAACAGCGTGATAGGCCTGTAACTAGCTGGGTTACGTCTGTCTTTCCCAGGTTTTGGCAGCACGATCACCTTGCCCACTTTCCATTCAGTGGGAAAGTGTCCCGTGCGGAGTATCCCATTAAATAGTCTCGTCATGGCGACGACCACTCGCCTGGGCAGCTGTTTAATTGCTGAATTTGGTATCCCGTCCGGTCCTGGCGCCTTTCGCACTTCTAGGCGCCTTATGCCTCTTTTCACCTCTGCCGGTGATATAAAATTATCACCCGACAGAGGCGGGATGTCTTCGGACAGGAATTCCTGTACGCGGCTTTCAACACTTCTGTAGTGCTCATTTTGATTGGCATCTCTGGGATTCGGGCTGAACTGCTCCTCCAGATGCTCAGCTAGTACTTCAGCCCGGTCGATGGCCTCGTAGCTACGTCTGCCATTCTTGATTAGTGGGCAGACGGGTGCTTTTATCCGAGACAGCATTCGGTTGAGTTGGTAGAGCGACGTCTGTTTCTCGCCGGCTTCGTCGATGCGTCGCTCCCACTGCATGCCACGATGATTTCTTGCCTCGTCCGATAGCTTCTCGGATAGGTTGTTAAGCTCGCATTTCAACCTAGGACACCTAGTGCGAGCCCAGAGTTTCCGTAGTGCGCGCTTCTTCTTAATAAGTGCGCGCAAATGTGTTGGCAGTTGGTCACGGTTGCCTGTTAATGGCACTAGCGTAGAGGCCTCCTCCTTTGCTTTGGCAATTGTGTTGCTTAGTTTGGAGGCCTCTGTCTCTACGTCCTCCGAGGTATGTAGTGGTCCGCTGAGTGAATAGGTTGCTAGGGCCTTATAGTATTGGCCCCAGTTTGTTCTATACCTCGGGGCTCTGGGCAAGACTGATCCTGCTACGAGGCCCAAAGTAATGAGTACTGGGAGGTGCTGAGTATTTACTTCGTGCAGCACCTCTATATCGACCGGGTGGTTCCACTGGTGACTGAGTACGATGTCCAAGACGTCCGGGCTACAGTTGTTCCGGAAGGGGTAGTGGGTCGGCTCGTCCGGTCCCCTCACAGTGTAGTCGCCGTTGTCTGCATCCTCGTAGAGTGCTCTACCTGCTGGGTTGATGGTCCTTGAACCCCATGCCGGGTGTTTGGCATTCATGTCCCCGGAAATGATGGCAGGTGAGCTACCATCGAAGATACTTCGGACATCTGATGCGTGGAAACGTTCGCCGGGAGGGCGGTATGCTGCAAATATCCGTATATCCTTCCCAGCTGTGCTGAGCCTGATGCCAATCGAGCGTGTTGAGATGAAGTTATGTAGTTCGACTTCTTCGTGTATAAGGTCCCTACGCACTAGCACCGCCGTACCTCTGTACGGTGTGCCTTGTGGAGAGACCTCGTCGCGCCGATACACAAAAAAGTTCGGTACTTTGAAGTACGATCCCGGTCGTAGTTTTGTCTCGCCCAACAAAATAATCTTTATATTATGTAGTTGAGCGAGCAATCGCAGTTCTGCAGCACGTGCCTGTACGCCGCCGGGATTCCAATACATAACGTTTATGCTGTTGTACGCCATTGAGCCGTTATAAGGTGGGTTAGCGCTCTCGATAGAGCCTGTATTGGGTTAGATCCTGCCGAGATGGCAGTTATTATCTCTGTGATTGTATTGATCAGCAACCCTATCAACTCTTGATTGATGTCGCCTCTTATGGGCAATGGTGGTTGCTGATCTGCTACTAGGTTGGTCAATTTTGCTCTCGGCAGGGTTCTCGGGCCCCCCGTCTGGCTGTTCGCTATACGCACTTGGATGCCGCCGCTTCTGTTTCCTATTACGACGCGTCCTCTGAACTCCGCTGGTCCGGGGCGTCGTTGTGTAGGTTTCGGCCTTGCTGTGGATTTTGCTGGTTGAGCGCCGGTGTCCACAGCTTGCGCGGCGGCCTCTTGCAGCGGTGTGGAGGCTGGTACTTGTTGTTGTCTAGGTGTTTTGCGTTTTTTGCCCCGTCGCTTCTTTTTTGTTGCCAAATTGGTTGCTACGGGGAGTCGCGCTATGGGCAGGTTAGCAGGTGTAGCCAGGGTTGTCGACTGAGTGCCGACCATCCGGTTGCTCTCCTGTGTTGGTACTTCCCGTTGTAATCGCGGTCTCCTAGGTTGGGTTTGTTGTGGGTGCTGTGGCATGTGTGGCAATGATGGTAGTGAAGGTGCTAATTGTCCTCTCCTCCGTGCCACCGTTGTCCAGCCGTCCCTGGTTGTCCTCGGGGGCGCTGTTGGCGCTTGCGCAGGCCTCACCTCGCGGGTCGGTAGCAGTTTCCGGATGCATGCCCGAATGCCTGGCATCGGTGGCACTGTGCCGGCCCTTTTCTGCCCGTCCAGGCTACTATAGCCACACCAGGCATATACAGAAGCTCGGTGACGGCGTATAGCCTGGCTAGCTCCGTTTGGCTAAGATGTTCAAATTGGGCGTGAAATAAGCAGCCCGGTCGCCCTCTTCTCGGAGGGATTGCCCTTACAAATCGCACAGGGAAGTTTAGTGCCCTTAGGGCCTCTTCTATGTGTGCGGGATCTGTGTATACCGGGAGCCCTCTTATGGCTACCTTTGATGGCAGCTCGTCGGCTGGCGTGTAGCAATACCACGACAGCGCGTTGTCCTCCTTTGCTAATTCGGCTAGGTAGCTCTGCACTGTTCGGTATTCCTCCGGGCTTTGTGGAATGAAACGCACGCCTTTTCCAAATGGTCGTGCGTTCGGAGCATGTCCTAATAAGTTTCTTAATGCGGTGAAATGCTTCACCCAATCTGGCAAACATTCGACCACTAATGGCGGATAGGTTGCAGCGGGTCTGTTTGGCCTTTGTTGCTGCTGCTGTTGTTGTTGTTGCTGCTCCTGCACTGTAGGTGATCTCATCGATACATTCCTCGGAGTTGCTGCCCTGCTAGCGTAGGTCGGCGTTTGCGCCGTTGCTCTCTCGCTTGCACAGGGTGCGGGGGCAGGGGCGGGGGTGGGGGGGGATCTCGATCCGACATGTTTGTCAAACGACCTGTACGCCGTTGAGTCCCATCCATAAGCCTCCTCGCCTCCCTGCTGGTGGATGGTCGCCACACTTTCACCGATGTGATGGTACGGAGATGCATCGCGTGAACGTGCTGGCGTGTAGTCTGAGTCTGAGTCTGTTGAGGGGGAGCGGGGGGGGGGCAGTATGTACCCTCCTTCCCTCCTGCGTCCCTGACGTAGATGGTACCGGCGGGGGTGAGGGGGACGGGGTTCTATAAATAACCACCCTTTGCCTTTTCTCGTAAAAGGCGTCCTCCGTTTCCGGCGGTGTGTGCCTGGGTGCCGTTTTAACACCTCTTGGGGTAGCGGGTTCGTTCCCGATAGGACGCTCAGGCCCTTCAGTCGCGAACACGGGTCCTCCTGTTGGTGTTTGCGGCTTACTTGTGATGCCTGTCCTGGAAGCTGGTATGGGCCTCATGCTTCCTGCTGGTAGGATTCGTGACTTGTCAGGTGTAAATATGTCACGTTCGCATAGGGGGCGATTGAACACGCTTTCGCGGCGTTGTCGCGATTTACGTGTCTCTCGCTGCTCCCTAGGTTCTTCCTCTTCCTGTGTTGTGTTAGACGCCTGCATTTCCGAGATATCTTCCCGGTCGTGCGACTTGCGTGGTGCTTCCTCCCTGTCCATTCTTCCTGGTTTATATATCTTGCTGTGCCCGTTTAGGGCAAGAAACAGATAGAAACAGTGACGTTTGCCTCGTGAGGCACACTATTTACCCCTTTTTGACAAAAAAGGGCGTAAATAGTGCTGTATTTTGCGATCTGTGAGACGTGGGCACAGATGGTAACTGACACACAGTTGCGCAAAAAGCCGAAAGTTCTTAGGTGATGCAGTTTCCCGCGCGAACGTAGGTTACTGCTGTTCACCTTTGATCAAACGGCGCAGTGTTATACTCTGCGCACTGCCGTCAACGAGTGCACGCTCAAATCGACCGAAGCCCACCGACTTACGCACTTTGCTATTTATAAAAAAACAACAAAGCGACGCAAGCGATGTTCAACGAGCGACGAGTGGGCACACAAAGCCGACGAGCAAGTGCGTGGTAACCCACACTGCGGAAGTGTCCCGAGTACGTGGCCGGGGAGACGTCTCGACGCCTTTGAAAAGGCGGAGTTCGTCGTCCGACGGGTGCCGTGAAAGTTTCCGTGAGAAAAGTTTCGAGCGCACCGCTACACGAACACTGGACTATCTGAAGCTTGAGGCCAGTACGACGTTCTCAACGTAAAGCGGAGCGAACTCAACGCTAGACGGAAATTCGTCGACCGGCGGGTGTCAGAGGGGCTAAGTTCTCGACCCGGGGGGAGAAAGTAGTTCCGAATTACACCGCTACACAAGATCAGATTGTGGACTTGTATATTTTTGCCTAAAATTTCAAACGTGTTAGAGTTACTTTATTGAGACACCAACAGAGTTTATCACAGTAATAATTTGGTTTTTGACTGGTAACCATACTTTTTCTTAAACTAGCCAAATGCAGCATAGGGCTGGACTTCAAATTTAAAATATTATTTTTATGCAGTGAAAATATGACATCAATATGATTTTCATCAGACGCATTGTGTGACAAGACAGTAGAAAAAAAAAAATTGTGTATCATCTGATGGTTATTAGAATTGTAGTGAAAATTATAAACAGCAGAGGGCTTAGTATATATATATACCTTGCGGAACTCCACGTATAAATGGTCTTGCTTCTGATAATAGTTCATTGCTTTCGTGGTCTACGGTCATTACACGTTGTCTACGATTTGTTAGAAAGGACTTGAACTATTTCAGTGTATTTCGGGAGAGCCCATTATAGTTTAATTTAGCCAAAAGCTATTCAATATTTTAGCAATCAAGCCTGCGAGAAATCAACCAGAATCAACAGCGTGGACTGCACTATATCAAAGGCCGATATTATTTCATCATTCTCATGTGCTAGAGTTGTTGTGGTACTGTACCCGTGTCGGAATCCTAAATAATTTTGTTTAAATTAAATTGTGTAAATTTTGAATTTTCCGAAAACATTGTTTACTTAGAAAATTAAAATGCAGTCATACATACAACAAAATATAAATAAATAAGGATTTTTTTTTATCATTATCATTATCATCACTAGTCCACTCCTGAACATAGGCCTCCTCCGTAGATTGCAACAAAAGTATGTAGCTCCCATTTTGGGAGGATCTTGCCATAGTAGCCACGCTTGACATTCGAGTTGGCAACCGCAATTTATTTATTAAGACGTTTCAGGAAGATGCTGCTGCCCATTTCCTGGTTTTAATTTTCCCTTTGTCGACTTTTACGACACCCACGGGATGAGATGGGGTGGTAGATTCTCTTAAGTCGCCACCACACTCTCGTGAGAATCTACCACTCCAAGTACAGACGTAAGCCGTACGATAATTATTTATCCACTGCGCCGACCGAGCAATTTAGCTATGTGATAAAGACACTGCCTTTGAAAGCCTATCTATACTCAAGTTCTTGCAAAACTTGTTCTAAATAAGGCGTATCTTATTCTAGCAAACCTATGCAGGAATCCGTCAAGGTAAGTACCACCCAAGGGCAGTTATTCTACCTTAGGCTGCGTCAGCAGTAGTGTGCAAACATTACTGTGTTTCGGTTTAAAGGGAAGAACCTAAGAACCTATGTCTCAGGGTGACGAGAACAGTGTGGTGTCACACAGAAATTTTCTGGGTCACACGGCATTTGTTATGGACTTGCACTTACCATCAGGTGCTCGTTTCATCACTTTACACAATAAAAAAAACTATGTACCCTATTTGAAAGAAAATGCCGACATGAATAATATCTGCATGTTTCTTAACTAAATTGTTTATTAACTAAGTTTCTCTAAATTTATCATACATACTTCATTTAATCTTTTAAAACTAAGATTAATAAATATTCAATTTGTGAGTTAAATATACTCAAGCGAGCTACATTTCAGTCAAACGTTGTAAACGTTTACTGAAAGCTTCGTTACTGAAAATCGTTAATGAATCAATCAGACTTAATCAAATTTGGTTAACTGAATTCCTTCCTTAACTACTACATCATCTGATTTTTACCTTGTGGTTTAGAATGAACTGAATTTAGAATGAAGATTACTGATTTGTAAATTAATTATTCAAAATATTTCTTGTTTGGGCAAATTTCAATTAAAATTCGTTTTTCTTTACGTCACATATGACGTCGAATTTCTAAGTAACCAAATATGTAGCTTACGTAGAACTGTAATTTAGTTACAATTATTCAAAGATTTAAAACGATTACTGGTGGTAGGATTCCTATGCAGGAATCTGTCTAGGTAGGTACCACCCCAGGGCCAGATATTCTGCCGTGAAGCAGTAGTGTGCAAACATTACTGTGTTTCGGTTTGAAGGGCACTGTGAGTTAGCGTAATCACTGGGCATATGAGACTTGAGAACTTAAGTCTCAGGATGATGTGCACAGTGTAGTGTCACAAAGAATTCTGGGTGACACAGCATTTGTAATGGGCAGACGTTTCACTTACCATCAGGTGAACGTTTTGCTCGTTTCATCACTTTATCCAATAAAAAAAAATTAAAACGACTGCACTGGTTAAAGTACAACATTAATGCCTGATTTCGACTTTAAAAAAAAAAATAACAATATCTTGATAATTATTTCAATACAAAACTCTTACTTTCGCAAAGAATACATTCAATTTAATAATACTCGTAAATAAGCAGTATAGGCAACGCAAGACAATTTTTTCCCATCTCGTCCCGAGGGTGAGATAAGAGCATAAATGAGAATAAATGCATAAATTAACGAAGAGACGGGCAGCTTCTTTTAAAAGAAACGACACTAAACTGGGATTGGTTACTGTAAATAAATTTAAATTTAAGTTCAACTGTTAACTAAACGCACCGCAGTGATAATGACAATCTCAGGTGGTAGGGTACCCATGCACGCATCCGTCTAGGTAGGGACCACTTATTCTGCTGTGAAGCAGTAATGTGCAAACATTACGGTGTTTCAGTTTGAAGGGCACTGAGAGCTAGTCTAATCACTGGGCATATGAGACTTAAGAACTGATGTCTCATGGTGACGGGCGGGGTGCCACACAGAAATGTTCTGGGTGACAGCATTTTTTATGGATGCCATCAGGTGATGTTGCTAGTCTCGACACATTATCCAATAAAAAAAACTATATTAATGTCAGTCAACGAAAATTTCGTAACAATAAGTAGTAGCTAAGGAGGATTGAATGGAATGAAGTAGGATTCAACGAGTCAGTGATGATGCAGTTCTTAGTCCTGTATAGAATCAGACACAGAGAACTATCTGTTACGAGTTTGCTTATTAATGTGATACTCTTCTTGGGACTAGACCTTTGCGTGCTTGTATCAATAGCACGGCGCTCTTGTCACTTTTTACAAAAAGTGCGGTAAATGCGGCAATTCCACGTTTGGCAGCTTTTATTCAAAAAGTGGAAGTTAGGCAGCAGAATTCTCAGGGTTGAAAGTCCTTGTTTGAGAAAATAGAAAACAACCCGCGCACATCTGTACAAAGTCGTAGTTACTGGTCGTTTTAAAATAAATAATTTTTATTTTTTCCGGTTATCTCATTGTAAATTACGATGGTCATTGGTCTAAAAGGCCTAACATAATTAAATGTGGAAAAATGTGAGAGACTAACCCGGAGACGTTTATGTTTTTACATAACAAAAAATGGCGATCGCGTGGCCTAGTTGACAGAGTACCTGACTTCTACGCCATGGCTTCTGGATTTGAATCCCACCCGGAACCAACATTTGTGTTGTGATTGACCCGTGACTCTGAGACATCCAAACCCCCCCTTCGACCTTATCACGTGAGCGTAATATCGGGCTAGGGTAAGCTGCGAACAGTAGGTGCTTCTGTGTTGTGATAGTATATTGTCTTCTGCGCAGTTGATAGTTTTATGAGGGAATAACTTGTACAAGAAAAAACATAAATGAAACGCTAAAAATCGTTTTTATGACAGACTAGCTGATGCCCGGGACTTCGTACGCGCTGATATATTTTTTTTAAATATCCCGTGAAAATTATTTGATTTTCCGGGATAAAAAGTACCCTTTATCCGTCCCCAGAATTCAAGCTATCGCTATGCCAAATTACAAACAAAATCGGTTCAGCGGTTAAACCGTTTAAAGCTAACAAACAATCAGCATAAAAATAAACCTTTTTTGCTTTATGATCTCATGAGAGAGTGAGAGGGCTTACATATTTTCACATTTAAATGACGTTTCAAAAAAGAACTAGTTATTATGCTTAGCTGTCATGCAGTGGTGCGAACATCAGTATATTTCGGTTTGAACAGTATATGAAACTTAACGAAAGAAAACCAATGTCTCATATGCCCGTCTATGCCACATAGACGGGCGTCGCCATCACCACGGCGACAACTACTGAATACTGTCTAAAGTTATCAATTACGCAAGAGAGCAAGAGATGTTATGGTGCCACAAGTGTACGCGCAAATTCAAACGCACTCACTTGTCCCAACCTGCCCGTACCCGATGAAACGCTCATGCGATAAGATCAGAGGTAGGCTAGGCTTACTATCCGGTGAATGATTTACATAACCACGTGGCCTATTGGTCAGCGTACCTGACTTCTACGTCACGCGTACTGGTATCGTATCCCAGCCGGAAACAACATACGTGGAAAAAAATTTTGGTGTTTAGGTCCGGTTGTGTTGTGCATATAAATCGCATCTACGATACAGGAAGTCCTACAGTGGGGCATCGTGTTTTGGAACTAAGTTCTTTTACGCGGCTTACAGTAGAGTAAACTGGCAGAAATCGTCACGTAAGGAAAAAGCGTTATGCCTTTTCCTCTCTTTCTCTTTTTCTCTGTCTCTTTCACTTACATACGGTTGTATCTGTGTGTGTACGTGCGAGTATTGTAGCGTTCGAGTAGCAATCATTTTGCCCGGTCAGCCCCTCAGCCTCAATTCTAAACACGTGTAAATATAATTTATAATTCACTATTTTCTATTAATTTTTTAATAAATGACTATTTTTCCTGAAATATTAATAGAAATTTATTAATTTATATCCTTACTTTACTTTTTGCTTAAAAAGTTATAATAAATAATATACAAATCACAGAGACAGAGAGAGAGATTTGAATAAAAGAAGGCAGCGTTTTATTGCGTGACAAAAATACAGTAGTAAAATCTATATATTAAATCACGTTTAGAATTAAAAAAATAACGTAAGGTACTTCGTTCCTGACAGGGGTCCCCGACCGTACAATCTTTTTATTTAAATTATTTTGTAACTTGACTCTGTAAAAATGTATTAAGTTTCATTTACAATGTTAATTTTGATATATTAGAATTTCAACCAACATTCCCAAATGACTATAAATAAAAGTATATCTAAATGGTGACGGCTTTAATCGCCTTTTGTTACACGAGTAAGATAAATGACAAACAACGCTGGCGACAATATGCATGAATGGAATACCTGCAAAGGATCAAATACAATTTCATGTAACGCTCGAACAATTTTGTTTCATGGAAAGCGTTCTTTTCTTCTTATTTACTTTTGCTACTGTTATTTCAAAATAATGGTCATTCATTTAATTTATATCAACAAAAAGAATTTCCTTCATTGATATACTCGCACCGCTTAACGTGAAAATATAAATTTCAAAATACAAAATGCTTTGGGGTTATACAAGTAAGTTGATGGAAATCTTTCAGTTTAACTAGCTAGATGTGGTAGTCTCGAAAGCTAAGGATCCGATGAAGCTGTAAAAGCCAAAAAAGGCTAACAGCAATTACATCACCGAAATTATATATATCGAAAGCTAATATATTATCATTATTAGTTCAGTCTATCACTATTCTACTGCTGAACATACATATAGATACGAGTACATATAGATTGGGAGCCACCTGCATTCATCGACCTCGTACAGGTCGTCACTCTAACTAGTGTGGGTGACGCCCTACAATGCGGTTGCGTTTACGAGGCTTCAGATTCTTTCTTCCCCAACGGTTATCGGTTCTACGAGCTATATGGCCAGCCCATTGCCACTTCAGCTTACTAATCCTTAGACTTTCTTACAGCTTTGTTAGTATATCTATTTCTGCTGCGTACACCCTCATTAAGGGTTCTATCTCGTAGAAAAACTCCGTGCATAGCCTACAGCTCGCTGAGCGACTCTGAGCTTCCTCATTTGGCCTGCAATTAGAACCACGTCTCGGTTTTGTATGTCATCACTAATACCCACAAACACGCAGTGGTTGAAGGCTTTTGTTTTGAGACATTGATGTATACACGATGAGAACGCAGTTTCCCGAACGCTGCCCAGCCGAGTTGGATCCGTCGATTGACCTCTTGGTGGAACTTACCTAGTCGGACAGCCTGTCCTAGGTACACATATTCGTGGACAACTTCGAGCAACAAAACCACAACCGGTACAGGAGTGACATGTACGTTAGTCATGATATTCGTCCTGTAGATGTTCATCTGAAGCCCTACCTTTCGGGAGACACTATAGAGGTAATTGAGCATAGTGCTAAGTCCTCTAGCGATTCTAACATAATTGACTAAGTCGTCGGCGAATCGAAGATGTATACATTAACATTTTTAACCTAATGAATATACGTTTCAACATTTTGAAGAATATTTATAACGAAGACGTAAAAGCGTACAGCATACGAGTGGATTTTAAACTTGAACTCTATCCTTATGTGATTATAACCTGTGAAAGTTTGTGGATTTTCCTTCTAAAATTATTAATTTCACTATTAATTTTAAGTCGATGTGTTAATCCTTAAACGGGTATGTCACATTAGGTTCACACTTTACTGTATACATTATATGATGCGGCATATTATGTACCGTATAATCATATTGCGACCATTACGTCAAAGCTGCTGCATATTTGGCAACATATTACAACACTTTCAATGGCGTGAACGAGCTATTAATTCGAAGTGTATCGAAAAACCTGTTCTTAGACTATTACTACATTACTTTTCTTCATGCAATTCGACGTTAATGTTTAATATCAAACAAAAAAGTAACAATGCAAAAATGAGAGATGAGGTTGGTATAATTTCTCATTTTTAAATTTTAATATTGAAGTGTTCATTAAATGTAACAAAATACTTTTGTGGACACCAGAAATTACTTCTCCAACGTTTACCGTTAGATTCTTACCTATTTTCACTGACATCATGCAGTGCAACAATATTTATTAAATCAAAAACAAAGCTGTTTAATGATGATGATGATGATGTTCTCCTAGCCGATTTCGACCACGGCGACAACTTCCGTCTACTGTCGAGTGCCATCAACTGCGGAGGAGATATTATAGTGCCACAAGTGTACGCGCAAACACAGAGGCACTCACTCGTCCCAACCTACCCGCGCCCGATGTAACGCTGATGCGATAAGATCGGAGGTAGGCTAGGATGCAGTGTCAGAAACACGGGGACAATCACAACACAACCAGACCCAAAAACCAACAATTTATGTTTTAGCACAAATGTTGGCTCCGGCTGGGATTCGAACCCAGGACCCGGGGCTTAGAAGTCAGGTACTCTCACCACTAGGCCACGTTTAATAACTGTAGTGTAAAAATACGCATTATTACTAGACTTTTACTGGTTGTAGGATTCCTATGCAGGAATCCGTCTACGTAGGTAGGTGCCGTGGAGCAGTAGGGTGCAAACATCACTGTCTTTCGGTTTGAAAGGCACTGTGAGCCAGCGTAATGACTGGGCATATGAGACTTAAGAACTAATGTCCCACGATGACGGGCACAGTGTAGTGTCACACAAAAATGTTCTGGGTGACATAGCATTTGTTATGGGTAGACGTTGCACTTAACTTTAGGTGAACTCGTTTCGTCACTCCATTCAATAAAAAAAACAAGCTACAATCAAGGTTATACTCAATGATATTCAAACACAATGTCAATAATCCCGTATTACTATTGTAGAGCTTAAGCTGGATCAATTTGGTTAGTAAGGGCTCAAATTCAACAGTTACACATAACTTAAGCAAATAAACCCTGATTACCCAAGCCGTCCACTACAACTGAAGCTATTGTTGTTTAAATTTAAATGAGAAGATAGCGAAATAGGGTACGACTTCATTTTTTAAAAGCAAATAGAATAGATATTTATATAATAACCTATAGGTGTCCGGGAGCGTAGAACAGCATCTACCATTTTCCTACCGAGGTATCGTAATAGGCGACTAATGTATTGGTACGGACAGCCTTATTTGATGCAGAATGACACCAAAATATGCAATGCTGTCACTATGATGATGATGTTCTCCTGGCTGATTTCGACCACGGCGAAAACTTCCGAATATTGTCGAGAGCTATCAACTGCTCAGGAGATATTATAGTGCCACAAGTGTCCGCGCAAACACAGAGGCACTCACTCGTCCCTACCTAGCCGCCCGATGTAACGCTAAAGAGATTGCGTGACGCATATGCGTTACAAGCAATCTCAAGTTCTAACTTTTGTACTATTATTTTGATATACAACACCAACCTCATCCTATCACTGCATTACCCTTAGATAGACTGGTAGATAAAGCTTCACACATTAAGTTCGCCTTTATGAATTTATGCGATGCAAATGTGAAGTTATTTTAAAAAAAAATACATCTAACATCTAATCTAATAGTTCTATTATAGACAACTGTGCTATTATTGAAAATCCTCTCAGCATCGTTGATATTATATCTGTACTTAGCAATATTGTGTATTCTTACTTTCACTTGCGTTCTATGAGTGATTTTTGTATTGTATATGTCGAATAAAGTCTATGTCTGTGTCTAACTCTGACAATTATATACATTTGCTTTAACAACCTTTCCAACTATCTAGGTGTTTTTACCGGGGAGGGGAATAAAACTTTGAAGTGGGTTGAGCCCTTAAAAAATATAAAAGGCTTAAAATTATATTCTAGTCATCAAGAATCAATCACCTTTTCACGATATATCAAAACTCGAATATTCGTCATTAGGCTCTCGTTAGACACTTGATTATTCACACATAGTTATTGTATACAAATATTAAGTACTCAGTCTGGTAGACTATTAGTCGATTCCATAGTTAATGATTATCATGTTACACTGAAGAGGGTACAGTGGATATTTAATCTAAAAAATCTAAAAATCTAAAATAATAATCAATGTTTTATTTCATTAATACAAGGTATTATAAAGTATATATTTTTTGCAAACTACGGAATTCAAAAACGGGAAATTACCTGTAAAACCACTATTATTTATTAAAAACCACTATATTAACTAATCTAATAACCCAATAACCTGAACATGTTCGCTGTGACCAGGGCCTGCACCATCTTTCACCTAGGACTAAATAATGAACAGATTACATGTTTCACCATCAAATAATCTTAAAACATTATTTGGCGATGAAAGCTGGCTTCAAGAATAGCTGCCAGAATCCGACTGCACTCCTGGTGCATGTGTCTGTGTGGTTGACATGTCGGTAGTCTCTGAACAATGACCACCAGATAATACCTGCGAATTAAACGGGACTGAATGTGCTCCGTGATGCGTCTTCTGGATACATGAGTGTTTGGCATGGAATCCAAACTGCTCGTGAATAGGAATCACTCACAAGAAGTCTCTCAAGCGTGTGAGAAGAGACATTCGTAGATCTCGCCTAGAGCTTTGAGGTGCGGTATGAGGTAATAACCCTATATGCGATGGGGTTGGACGGGTGTCCACATCCATCGCAGAATTTTCATTTAAAAATTGTCAGTTATAAATTTCACTTTTTAAGAGTTTATAATTATTTTTCCATTGGCGGCTACATTTGTCTGAAAACAAGATTTTGCTACGTCATTTATGTTGTGTGAGTTTCATCTTTTATATGAAAACCTAAATCAAGAAAACGGTGAGGGTCTCTGTCACGTCTTGCAGTAACGAACTTACTTCCGCAAGTTCGCACTTTTGTATTGACAAACTTTAAATAGTACGTTCATGATTTATAAAATAGAATAGTATATTTTTTAGTTTCGTAATAATCTTGATGTTTCATGCATTACTAGCTTTCTTGTTCAATGCGTAACATTACTAGTATTATCTTAAACTACAACCTAGTAAAATAGCGCATTCCAAGCTACGGCATTAGATTTAGCAAACTAAATATTAGGTTTCACACTTTCACTACAAATTATAGCGAGAATGACTTATGCTACAGTATATGCTACGGGTGACAAACTACGGTTCACGGCTACGACTCCCACATGAAAAACTACTCGTATATTTGTAGAAACTCCAGTATTCTCACGAAACAGGGGAAGTCCTAGTATGAGCAACGTTTTTATAAACGAAAAAAATGCTTTAAAAATATATCTCGGAAGTTTTCATTTATGATGGTTATTATACTACGTACACATAATAACTCAATGGTCATAATATATGTGGCCCTTATAGCTGATTTCGGCCACAGCAAGTTATTGCTAAAATTGAAAAAGAGGTATGAAGAAACTTTAACAGGAATAATATTTCGCGTAGCAAATTGAAACGTTGTTGGTGTAAAAAGATGAAATAAGACTTCACTTCACACCTTTGGACACTTGTCACGAGAACCAGAAATCACGCCTGTGGTATCATGAATATTACGTCACAGTGACATTACAGTAGAGGAAATTACTGTCATTACGCTTCCAACTCTTCATGTCAAATGAAAATTTATTTAAAAAAATACACGAATTTTATTTGACATTTTGGGAAACTGAGGATGAAATTTCAACACATTTTGCTTTTTATATTTTAAATTTGTGTTTTAATTTTCATGTTGATAATTTGAAAATGTTCTATAATATTTCGTTATGTTATTTTAGTCTCTACATAAAAAGCTCACTAAGCGCGGCTCCAGCGCTTAGTGAGCGGGGTTATCAAGTATATATTTTTTTTATATTCCATAAAGATGCTGAGAAATATTCAATAACTATCCCCCAAATTAAAGTGTTTGCATTGTTGAAGACAGTGCCATGTTTTTTAAAACAATCAGTACATCATCAAGTTTTAATTGTATGTTAAATATATTAATCAGTCCCAGTCCATACTTAAAATATCTGTCATTTTTATTTTAAATGTTATCTGTTATCGTTACTTTATTAATTCTTACCATTGTACTTATAATTTAATGACCAAAGATCTTTTAAAAAAGAAGTATCTTTAAAAAGTGATACTAAAGGTCATGCGGATGTCATGCGTGGTAATCGATACAGTCATATTCGAATGGCGAAGTGTTCAAGCGTTCAAGTGTGTCTAGTGACTGCAGCAACTCTACTAGTGCCCAACGAAGCGGAAAACATCTCTTAGTGACGACTCATTTCCTTTGTTTTTCTATTTTTATTTTATACATTCTTTCATCTTTAAGAATCACAATTTATACGAATGTGTCGTATGTATTTTTCATCTGCTGCTTGCATATTATACTAGACATAGATGAAGACTAAGGCCAGGCGCTCGCCTTAAATTTCGTAATATGCGAGTGACCTCAGTTCGATCCTCGGTGCTAATTTATCACGTACTCAGCGGTGAAGGAAAACATCGTGAGAGGAATAAAAATATTTCGAGGACGATTTGAAGTCGGCCAACCTGAGTTGAAGCAGCGTGGCGGACCCTTCTTAGCTCCAAAGCGCTCTCAGGAGGCATGAGCTCAGCAGTGACACATTTAATATGCCAGAAGTAACAGGCTGTCACTTTTTGCATATTAAAATCCGCTTACCTATGCGAATTTCAAAAGTACAGAAAGAGGAAGTCAGATGTCGTGATGTAAGATATATCATTGTTTATTTTATAGTTATCAACCATTCGACGCATTGGAGAACGTTTACCTGCAATTGTTCGAAAAGCATCTGTAAAAAAGAGGTGTCGAGTTCGAACGTCTTTGAAACGGAAAACAAAGTTTATTAGTTAATTCAGTGCAAAGTATTATTACACAAACTATAAAGCGTCATCGTTCGTAGTAAGAGTCTTTTACATTCTAACGTGTAATTCATAATCTTTTAACAGTAGCGCATATGATGTTCAGTTGTATTGATCTGTATAATGTAACTCGATTTGATTGTTATATTACGTTACACTTCAGTTACCTCTTTTAAATTGACATTTCAGAGTGAGTAGGTATATTTGATAATATTTAACTTTTTGGTAAAAAATATTTTATGACACTGCCAGATTCATTTATAATTAATTACGCGTGAAGTGTTCGGTAAAGAGGTATAAATCGTTTTTACTCTATCTCTGTTTTCACGACTGAACTGTTGAACCGATATTAACGAAATTCGGCACAGAGTTAGATTGCATCCTGAAGACGAACATACGATACTTTTTATTGCGGACAATCAAACATTTCTCACGGTATTTAAAATTTAAATTCACGCGGGCTTCGGCTAGTTTTCTTTAAAGCAGTATCTTACGGAGAAAGAGAACACTTTTCGAATATTGTTTAGATCTTAATGACCACTTTGATGCCATTTGTCAACACACTCATTTCAGAACTAAGGCAACAACTCTAAGAATAGTCTTCTGGAATGAAACCAGAACGCCTGCATTTGAATTCCTATGAATATCATGTAAAACAAACATAAATATATTTTACTGAAAATTAGGTATACAAATAGTACAATTTAATTTTATGGGGCTGTGTAGAACAATAAATTTACAAAAAATTTGGAATAGTTAAGGGTTGAGGTTAAAAATGTTATTATGAAAATTCATCACAACACATTGCAGAAGATGTCACGAAATTAATTTTTGAAAAGACTAAATTGCATTGAACAAAATGTATTTCATTTGAAACAACTTATCAATGATTATTTTTTTATAGAATAGGGGGGCAAACGAGCAGGTGGCTCACTTGATGGTAAGTGATCACCGCCGCCCATAAACACCTGCAATACCAGAAGAATAGCAGATTTGTTGCCGGCCTTTGAGAAAGGAATAGGCTCTTTTCTTGAAGTTCCCTAAGTCGTATCGGTCCGGAAAAACCGCTGACGGCAGCACATTCCATAAAGTGCAAGTGCGTGGCAGAAAATTCAGCGGCTGATAAATTCAGTGAAATTCGGCGGCTGGAGATAATCCGAACAATTCCTAAGAACACTCCCCGTGGTAGATTCTGTAAAAAATGCAAAGAGATGCAACATCTCTTCGCAAAGCCAGGGGATCAAGCAGATCAGTTAGAACATGGTCTTCGACGATTGGAGCCGCTATTCGTTGAATGCTGTCAAATGGAAGGAGCTGACACTTAGATGCCCCCGCCCATAGATGAGAACAGTACTCCATGTGCGGCCGAACCTGCGGTTTATAAAGTTGCAAGCAGTGGGCCGGCATAAAGTAATGTCGCGCTCTACTGAGCACTCTAAGCTTTTTAGGGGCCAATTTCGCCTTCCCTTCTAAGTGACCACGAAATTGAACGTTGCTCGATATGTCGACGCCAAGGATTCCGATACTGGCTGAGGCAACGAGGGGAGTGCTCTCGAAATGAGGTGATACGACGAAGGGATTGTTTTTGCGGTAAACGCGCAAACTTGGGTCTTGTTAGGATTGAACTGGACTAAATTTAGTCGGCCCCAGTCCGAGATTTTAATTAATTTATTAAATAGTTATATGAAAATTATTATTTTAACCAATGTCTACTTTAGGTAATAATCAAGAACAGTCTACTACAGGTTATAATTTACATAGTCAATGGTAAATGATCGTACGTGTCCTTCATGTTAGTTCGATATGTACGAATTGTTAGATTTTATGGTCTACTTTAATTGAAAGGTAAAATATTTATTCGAAAAATGTTAGCCTTATCATAGACGCTATCGATATTTTCAATAAAATAGTGAGTGTCTATTGTTTACATCTTAAGTTGGTTCGATTCCCGGCTTAGGTAAGCTTTTTAATAAAATCTATGAATGCCGTTATTGTTGTTTTTCAAAACATTTTTAAATACAAAAGATTGTTTCCATGAAGTAAAATCATCAATTTTTTATGAATTTTTCCTGCATGTCTCCCGTTCGTTTTCCATCCTATATAATATGTAGTACTAATACCGTAGACAAAATATGCGAATTGGACATAATTTACGAATAATTGACTTATACGGATTACGGAAATTATATTTTGTAATGTTTAACTAAGGTAATATGCATATATATAGATAATAGGCATACCCGTCCATGCATAGGAATAACTCTTCATATTCACGTGGATCTTGTATTTCATATTCGTATTCTTAATGTGGAGAATAGGACGAGAGACGAGACGACAAGATAGGATGTTTGAATATCAATATTAGATTTATAAAATTTATCATAGCAAATATTGAATCGATTGTGATTCACTAATATTTGTGTAATAGCCTAGTAATAGGTATAGTATTAAATTAATCTCGAGCGCGGTGACATTCAAATTAAAAGATATCTAGGAGAACGCAGCTGGAATGGACAGTCAATTTCTCACTAACTTCCATAAAAAAATCATAAATGTAGGTTACAAAAAAGAGAATATATATACAAGAAAAACATATTCAAAAAACCATATTAATTAAGTTGTTACTCAAATTCCTACAAAACTTAATTTGGTTGTTTTCATGTTATCTATGACTGCACAAAGTACAGTGACGAAGAGATCTGTAAAAGGAAAGCAACGCCTAGTAAATCCGTTAATTTAGTTTTATTCAATGTACAGTTTTTTTACTTAAATATACGAAACCATGATTGACCTATTTATACTTTTCAGTAATTCCCGAAATCACTAGTAATAATAGTACCTACACTGACACTGTGACTGATGTCATCAATGTGTTCATACAGTAATATACGTAAACGCTTGTATATGTAAATCACTTGTCTTCTCGCGTTGATCCTCATAACCTACAGAAAAAAAATATTCCTTAAACTGTCAACTTGCTTACCTTACTCTCGATGTTATGTATTTTTAGAACTTAAAATATTTACAGTTTCCAGTTGATCTCTCGAACATCAGTCACGTTCTTTAATTCAAGGGATTAGTTCCATTAATTTTTTAAGCCTGACTCTGCTTTGAATACTATTAACGGAATATTTGTACATTTTTATTATATGACATTATATATATATATTTTTACTGAATACAATATCATATTTGTCTAGTAATCAAAATATATACTTACGTATACGTATTTATTTGGAGGTAGGATTCCTATGCAGGAATCCGTCGAGGTAGGTACCACTCCAGGGCCAGTTATTCTGCCGTGAAGCAGTAGTGTGCAAACATTACTGTGTTTCGGTTTGAAGGGCACTGTGAGCTAGTGTAATCACTGGGCATATGAGAACCTATATCCCAGGGTGATGGGCACAGTATTGTCACACAGAAATTTTCTGAGTGACACAGCATTTGTTATGGACAGACGTTGCACTTACCATCAGGTGAACGTTTTGCCCGTTTCATTACTTAATGAAATAAAAAAAATTAAAAATATACAAAACTTGTTTAATTCAATTTTTTTCGTGCAAGTTATTTCAAAACGTTGTATGATTAATATTACCCATATTACTACAAGTATAAATAAAGAAGAACATTAGCAATTTCACAGATGTAGAGATGGAACTAAATTACCTGAAACTTTTATCTTTGTGTCAACAGTGACATTAAACGTAATTTATTTCGAGATCCCGTTATTACATATTCTTTGAAATACGAAGCCACGGCAGAAAATTTAAAAATAATAAAATTTTCTTATGTAAATAATATTTTATGTCAAAGTACATACCTTTGCGGAATTGGCTCGCATTATCTCGAGGGACATTCCCTGACCAAAGACTGTCAAAAAACGTTTGTAGCTCTCATTGGCATGGCACACTATGGCAAATAGTTGCTACGTTTGGCAGGCGGATTAGCAACCGCAGTTAATTTATTAAGATGTTCCAGGAACATGCTGCTGCCCAACTCCTGGTTTTCATTTTCCCTTTGTCGACCTTTTACGACACCCACGAGATGATATGTGGTGGTAGACTCTCTTATGCCGCCTCTACACGGCTCTGTACGGTTCTGAACAATATAACGAAACTACGGTATCTGCCTTTACCTTAAAGTACATACTGGTGGTAGGATTCCTATGCAGGAATCCGTCTAGGTAGGTACCACCCCAGGGCCAGTTATTCTGCCGTGAAGCAGTAGTGTACAAACATTTCTGTGTTTCGGTTTGAAGGGCACTGTGAGCTAGCGTAATCACTGGGCAAATGAGACATAAGATTGATGTCTCAGGGTGATGGGCACAGTGAGGTGTCACACAGTAATTTTCTGGGTGACACAGCATTTGTTATGTTTAGACGTTGCACTTACCATCAGGTAAATGTATTGCTCGATTCATCACTATAAACAATACAAAAACGTACTATAAATAGTCACTCGTTTTTCCCATACAAGGGAGAGACAGAGACTACACACCTAGCCCACTATTCGCCCCCGCAAAAAAGCCTTTGCGTTCTCACGAGCGGTATAGTGACAGCATTACATATTATGGTGTTAATCTGCACAAATAAAGACTGTCCGTACAATACCTTAGTCGCCTCTTACGACACCTCGGTAGGAAAAGGTAGGTAGGTGCCTTTCTACTCTGTCGGCATAAAGTAACAGCCCATAAGTGGCCTTGCTGAGCGAAGGCTGAATTATAATATAAGAAGAAGAAACAAGAATTATATTAAAACCTACATGTCTGAGGTTTCCTCACAATGTTTTCCTTCACCTCTGAGCACGAATTAAATCAGCAACTAAAATTGAACAATATTAGTGGTGCCGGCGCCGAGGATCGAACTTAGGTCACTCTCGTTCTATTTAAGGCGAGCGCCTTGCCCCTGAAATATCGCTTCGTCTACCTTCCTAAGAATTTAGTCAGATTTTCAATGATACTTACGGGATTTTTGTAGTGTTAATTTCATACGGTATTTGCTTACATTCAGATAAAGATCATTAAAGAAATTTTTCCCACGGGACAATTGTTTCGTCATTTCAGCCTATTGATAGGCCACTGCTGAACATAGGCCTCCCCCATAGATTACCTCAAAAGTTTGTAGCTCTCGTTTAGGGGGGATTATGCCATAGTTGCCACGCTTGGCAGACGGGTTGGTAACCGTAGTTTATTTATTCAGATGTTCCAGCAAGATGCTGCTGCCCATCTCCTGGTTTTCATCTTCCCTCTGTCGACTTTTACGACACCCACGGGATGAGATGGGGTGGAAGATTCTCTTAAGCCGCTTCCAGACGGCTTAATTGTTTAAATACAAATAAGTAAACACACAACACACAATTAACTGGTGGTAGGATTCCTGTGCAGGAATCCGTCTAGGTAGATACCATCCCAGGGCCAGTTATTCTGTCGTGAAGCAGTAGTGTGCAAACATTACTGTGTTTCGATTTGAAAGGCACTGTGAGCTAGCGTAAACTCAGGGTGATAGGCACAGTGAGGACACACAGAAATTTTCAGGGTGACACAGCATTTGTTATGGGCAGACGTTGCACTTACCATCAGGTGAACGTTTTGCTCGTTTCATCACTTTATACAATAAAAAAAAACAATAAGTACAAGAAAAGACAGTATGTTGAAAAACGTGAACACTAAAGTTATTATGTATTATATCGTCCAATAGGTAAACCGAAATAATAATTTTGCCGGTTAACTACTTTTATCGGACTGACTAAAATGTACATAAAATTATAAAATATTTTCTTTACAGTAATTTTTTTTAATACTTAATATTAATAATAACCCATTTACTAATTTAAACTAACCATTTACATTATTCATAAATAGACAGTTCAATCGATCTTTAATGTCACATAACATTGTTTATTAACGTCATTTTGTGTAATTTTCAACCAGAGCCATAAGTTTGAATTTTTATTTTTTATAGAGATAAATACATGTTTTATTTGGGAATTGGATGACCATGCCCAGATATATTAATGTCAACAAGAGTTTCTTAAGTCGAAGTACACAAAGAGATTCTTGACTTTGTATAACTAGACCCAGAAAAATAAAATCCAAGCGAAAACAAAGTAAGTATCACTTAATTAACGAACTTTGTCAAGAGCATTTATTAGGACGTTTTTCGGGGTAATTTATTCATTAAAATAGGCCATGGAGTAACGCCGTGAATGAAGTTGATATTAATATCAATTATTTTATGAAATATATCGCAAAATATACATATATATAAATGTACAGTATTTTAGAATATTTTATTTTTATTTTTATTTATACTCTTTATTGCAGACATTATAGAAAAAACAATAAAATGGTAACTTAATTTGTACAAACGCTGGCTTTGTCGCTAAACAGCGATATCTTCCAGGCAAACCTTCGATAAGGAAGATTTAATTAAAAACTGAAAAAGGAAGTTGTGCGTGCACACAAGATGTTAAGTAAATGGAAGTAAAAAATACATACAGTAAATAAAGTAAAAAATGAATTACAAAAAATTTAAATAAAATATAAATATAGATAATATATATATATATATATATATATATATATATAAATATATATATATATATATATATATATATATATATATATATATATATATTATAAAACACTGAGTTTGTTTTTTTAAAGGACTCAATGCTTTGAGCCTTTCTGACATGCCACGGTAGCGGATTCCACAGCACTACGGCTTTCACACCGAATGAAGAGTAAAAAAAATTTGAGTTATGAGCGGGCATACGTAAAATAAGGTTATCAGCCAGCCTTGAGTGTTTTTGATCTCCGCCCAAAAACTCAAACTTTTATTTGAGATGCTTCGGTGTTTTCGGATCTAATGATGTTTCTTCGACAATTAATTTGTAATCATGTTGTTATATGTAATACAAATACAAGTATGTAATAGTATACACAAGCGTGAGACGCCGTATCTGTTTTTTACACATTCGATTAGATTTCGATTCGACTATCAAAAATGGATTACAAATCCACGATCAAAGATTTATAGCACTGATAAAATATACACTAAGGGCGGATTTCACCGTTGAAAATAAACGCGATCAGTTCAAGCTAAACGAAGTTTAAGCGTTTAACTGAGTTCAATGCTATAATTTGTATTTCATCAACATCAAATGAACGCAGCTAAAGCTAAACACGATTAATAATCAGAACGCCCAATTTTCGACGTTCAACTCTTTAAATTCGTTTAGAGAGCTGTCATTGTCTAATTGCACAACTACGAGTATGTAAACGCAAAATTTATTTTAAATTCGTAATGTTTATTGTTTGCCATCGAGTTTTTGTTTTAGAGTCTGACTATATTTCATGTAAAATTCGTTTTTCTAAACGCAATCAAACTGGAGCTGGTGAAATCGGTTAGACGAAAACCATAATCAATAGATGCATTTGAACTCAGTTAATGAAAAGTAGGTTTTATTAAACTTGGTTTCCAAAGCGATCGGTAAAGTGGAGTCTAAGACCCGAGAGACAAAAACTAGATTTATTTCGTATTTTGCGACATCAAACAGCCTGTTTTTATGCATAGGTTACATAGGTATGCAAACAATAAAAACGATAAAAGGAATTAAATATAATTTTTGTGTTTACATAGTTGTGCAATTGACAATGACAGCTCTCTAAACGCGTTTAAAGAGTTGAACGTCGGGACTTTTGGCGTCAACTCGAAATGTAGTGGTAGTGTTTTAATTGAACTTCCTAATTTCTGTATGTATTTTGAGTATTGATGTTTGATGTGACATTGATAGTTTATTATGCAACAAGTGCTTGTGAAAGTGTACAGTGGTAGGATAATTCAATATAAGACCAGAATTGTACTTTTCGTTTTGTCTCCATCAGTCAAGCAAATCTTCAGTAAAAGTCCACTATCATTTTACTGTTGTTCGACATTTTAAATTATCTATTGTCACTCTCGTGACCGACTTTACGTTGGCAGAATTCTATTGAAAGAGGCCAGAATTAAAAGAAGAAGAAGAAAAGTTGAACGTCGAAAATTGGGCGTTTTGAATATTATTAGCGTTTAGCTTTAACTCATTTGATGTTAAACTGATCGGGTTTATTTTCATCGGTGAAATCCGCCCTTAGCCACAGGTCCAGATATCATATTAAAAAAAAAACTATAATATATTATTACTATAAGAAACCACGTTCACTTAAAAAAAGCAAAGGGGATAAACTTCTAAATAAAATATTGTTATACTTTGTGCCTTTCCTTCGAGAGAAAGCTGAAAAAGCATATCCTATTCATTAATTATTTACACGCAAATATTCAGATCTTGTGAAAAAATTGGCAACAACAAAAAATTGGTTACAACGTTATCGAAGGTATACAACGTTTCATGACAAGATTGATGTTTCATTAAAATTGTTACCGTATAACCCGCACTGATACAATGTAGTGTATTATCTTTTAATATTTGTTGATATATGTAATGCTCCTGTAAGCAGAGAGCATAAGAATTAATTTGTGTGATCCTAACGACCGGTAAAGCTAAATAAACATGAAAATCGAAATATGCGCGTACGGTACGTCTTTTTTCAAAAAAGTATTTCAGCCGTAACATTTTTTTTTATTTGTACTGATTTAATACCGCTTATACAATATGTTTTACCTTACAGTTGAACATATCTATCCATTGAGTCGCACTCCTGGGAACGAATCCTGGTCGAACACAATTTCGATATACACAAAATGTTGGGCTTTGGATCCGCATATATACTCGTAATAAACCTATTCATCCAACCGATATTGTATCTGATATAATAAAAATTATGTCGGGCGTGGAAAGGTACGAACGAGTGAATGTCTCCCTTTTAATCTAATATTTGCAACGCTATTAAATGTCGTAAATTAATAGGTGATTTCTCCAGCCAGCATTAAAATAATGTCAATACAAATATAAATCTACTTTTCTACGATCACTTAACTGATCTTGTAAATCTTAAATAGCGTATTGTGTATTTATCTGACATTCTTACTTGTTATTTCGGGGACTGAAACCAATATTACCTTTATTTCCGAAACTTAGGAAAAGCCTATAGACGGTAGTCCCAAGAAGAATTTATGAAAATCGCTACAATTTGCAGGCGGATTGGTAATCGCAGTACCAGAATGTTTGAGTCTGAGATGCTGCCGCTCGTCACCACTATGGATAATTTAGATGTGATATAATACTTGACCTAGTTGACTTATCCTTCAAATACGATAGAGCAGCGGGTAAGCGGCCCCGGTCTCCCGAGCTCCTGCTATCTCCTTTTACTCATTTCACGATAGTAGTATCTTACACCTTATAGTTTCTTTCCCAACTTCCCATTGCACACTTACCATTCACAAGTTCATTTCCTACCCAATCTTTTCCTTCCGCTCCGCCAAGTCAGTGGTTGCCGTGCCGCTGGTTAGGTACTCGTGGGAATGCAATAGGAAGCAAGTATTTCAACTCGTACTTATTTTACTTTGTCGGTTTTATGATACACATGGAATGACAAAATGGCAGATTCTGTGACGCCACCGCTACATCGCAGTTATATTTTTATGTTTTATCACAGCGGTTATTCGGTACTACTAATGATGATGTACAGATAATAAAGTTTTGATTACAGGATCACTGATATATACTCGTAATTTTTACGGCGGTGAAATATTGCTACACCATTAAACCTTTTAATACTCGTAAATCAAATATTAACACAGGATTATTTATCGTAATTCCTTAATCAGAATGTTTAATGACGAACGCTTAATAGTTCTGAAAATAAATTTAACTAAAGCGACAACATATTTAACATCGCTTTTTATATAGGAATAATACCTACTGCGCAGCTGTTAATTATTTGCTTGAGGCAGTTTTCGCATTTAACGTGGTTTATAAAATTGTTAGTTCATGCGAAAATAAGTCGGAATTATTTCTAAGCAAAGTAGATTTTCCAAACACCGTGTATAATGCCGTACATTATTTAAAAAATAATCTGGATAGAGAGCTCTTGCTCTTCAGCATGGTACATATGTGCGTTTCCACCTAAAAAAATTGAAAAGCAATGAAACATAATCTTTTATTGTTTTTTTTTCTTGTAAATAATCCACTACTATCATGGACATCTCCCCAAAAATAGGGGAATTGCTGTAATTACATCATTTGATAGGCAAATTTATGATTGTGATGTCTATCGACGCCTTGGACACTACTGCTTGTCACCGGTTTACGTATTTTCGGCCTGGCATTATCAGACAAGTTTATTTTGCCGTATGTCGGAGGCCATAAGATTTTTCCAGCATTTGCTTTAGTCGACTCTTACAACACCCATGGGTCAAGATAGGGGGAAGGATGTGTGTGTCTATGCCTATACCATCACGCAGCTAGAATTATAAATTAAAAAAAATGTATTTGATTTTACAATTATGACTTTTTCCATATTTAAACTATCAGCCAAAAAATATTTTGAAATGAAAGGAAATATTAGATCAGTGAAATATTTTCTAATTCAATACAATAATTAAAAAAATATTCCAAACCGTGTTAAGTTTCATACGTACGCGAGAGGCAAAGGTTCAATCTCCGGTACCTATTACGGTATGAATTTTGATGAAGTATCATCATCATCATCATTTCAGCTTCGGTCGTGTGCTGTGTGCTAAACCCTTTTCGGAATTCGGCTTGTTCCAGAGACTGACTTCCAGTCAATCAAGTCTGCTTGCGAGACGATTCGTAGTGACTCTTCAAAACAGCTCATAGCCACAGCTCAGAAGCAATATCGGTCTTCAGTTCTTCAAGAGGGAGTAATCGCTCCTACTCCACGCTTCCGGCGTAGCGCCACCCCGGATGACGAAGTATTTTGTCCTATTAGCACTAAAAGTTAATGCAACGGGAGGTAAAGAATAGGGAACTACATCAATATTTCTATGTTTAAAACTATATTCGTTAATCCGTAACAATTGATAATAATTAGTTTAAGTGTTTATTTTGGTTTCGTGTTAAGCGTTACAAAATTAATAGAGAACTAAAATGCCAAGTTCGCATCTCTGTTTAATAATGCAAGTTTCGGTTTTCTCAGGTCTTTCAGCTAATTACATATTTTGATAAAAACCAAAAAGCCTTTAGTTTGTCGAATTGTTAACCAAAATCACTCATCGTACATTAATTAACCCTCCTAGCCGATTTTCGATTACGACGGCAACTTCCGAATACTGTTGGAAGTGATCAACTGCGCAGGAGATATTATAGTGCCACAATGTACACACTAACTCAGAGATACTCACTCGTCCTAACCTAGATTAACACATGAGCCCCTTCATCGTATTGAAAATTCAACTCACGAATTCCACGAAAACTGGTATTTAATCAGCATGATACTGTGGGAACTGCCCCTAAAGAAATGGTAGAAAAATAACGTAAGTAAATCTGAACTCCTTAGAATTATATCATGAACGTTACTCGTGTATACTAAACACTAAAATGAATATTTACATTCTAAAAACATTACTTTGGATACAGTATATGTTTTATTTTTTGTGTGGTGCTTATGTTAAAAGTAAATAACAAGTTTTCTGTATGCGCACTACGTCTATAATGACATGATACCATGTTGAAATGAATTCCTCTAAACATGGTGAAAACTCACTCGATGTAATTACGAAACATAAAACCTCGTTACAAAATTCGAACGCAATATTATTTTACCCTAGTTTCGTACGGAACTAATATATATTGTTTGTTTATACCAATAAATACGTTGTTTTTGTTATTTAGAAGTTTGCTTTATCAACATCATCATCAACCTGCGGCAGTACACTGTTGGACATGGGCCTTTCCGAATAAACGACAATTTTTTTAAAGAGAATGTGACGAGACGATCAATTCCTGATGGTAAGTGCAACGTCCGCCCATAAGCTGTGTCACCCAGAATATTTCTTTGTGGCACCACACTGCGCCTGTCCCCCTGAGACATTGTTAAGACTCATATAAGTAATTACCTAGCCCTCAGTGCCCTTCAGACCGAAACACAGTAATGTTTGAACACTACTGCTTCACGGCAGAATAACTGGCCTTGGGGTGCTACCTACCTGGACAGATTCCTGCATAGGAATCACATATGCTTTGCTTAAATGATATAAATCCTGCAAATCTTTTAGAAATAGCCTACAACAAATAGAATACACCTCATGCAATTGTTACTTACTAACTCATGACATGGCTAATGTGGGTTCAAGAGATGTTATAAAAGGCCGTGTCTGTCTTCGTACATATCCAGATATCTAAGTTTTACTTAACAATATGACATAAATATAATTAATGCTGTATTAGATCACATTAATTATATATTACTGTATAAACCGCGTTTCAAAAATAAATGATTCTTTTTTTGCGATATTTCTACTTAGTAAATGAATACTCTGAAGCTTTGAAAATTTATACTAGTTTTTCTACTTTTAATTAAGTTACTATACGATCGTATAACTCTAAGCTCTGAAATACCAAGCAGTGAATACCTTGTTTCCCTGCGGCAGTGCAGTGCATTCGACTGAGTGCTCTAATGAAGTTTACTTTTGTCGGAAACTAAATATTTTATATTCTTGCGGAATACTCTCAAATTATTAAATAGATTAAGATAATAATTACATTTCAGAGTACAAATGCGAATATGTGCCTTATTACTAAACGAAAAAAGTAAATTAACTTAAAAATTAAACATGTACATTTATGAATTGCCTCAAAGCATTGTTTGTCAGTTCAGCTTACAAGTTATTTTTGGTAAAATAAAAAAAAATGTTTTCCAATAATGTAAGGTAACTTCAAAAATAAGTTTTTCAACCGTTGCAGTTCAGATTTGCAACGCAGTGTAGGTACTGGTACGTTGTACGAATAAACTTTTTTTATTTCATATCTATAAAAGTGATAAACGAGAAGACCGACCACCTGATAACTGAGCCCTGTTGCTCTCATACCATAGATATGGATCAAAACCGAAATCATTGAAACCAAGTAAATGTCAACATAAATACAATAAAGTTTAATAAATAACGGAATATCCAAACCTTTTTGAAATATAATAATTGCTACCGAATACATAAATGAAAACGGCAAAAATCTATATATAATAATCTATAATGAAGGGGCAATCTAATCTTAAACTGTTATTTCAAATAGACAAGTCAGGCATGTCAAAAATTATACTAACAATGATAGGTACTATTTTATTTTGTACGTAAGAAAAAAGGAAGTTATTGCACCGTTTTATAAGACACAAATGTGCACATAAAAATACTGACAAATAATTTAAAAAAAACCTTAAAATTAACACTTAATTAAATTTATTTAAAAAAAGTAGTATACCGTGTGCTGGCGGCAAGAGAATCAACCACGCCATCTCATGCCGTGGGTGTCGTAAAATACAACAGAGGGAAAATGAAAACCAGGAGATGGGCAGCACATCTTCCTGAAAAATCTAAATAATTAACCTGCGGTTGCCAACCGCCTGCCAAGCGTGGCAACTATGACAAAATCCACCTGAAAATGAGAGCTACAAACGTTTGTCGCAATCTCTGGGGGAGGCCTATGTTCAGCAGTGGACTAGTAATAGGATGAAATGATGATGATAATAAATTAAATTTAAAATAAAGATTTACTTAAATAAAATTTACTTAGTTAAATACCAAATTTTAATAAAATATTGTGCGAAATCTAGGTTACAATGTTTCGATTCTATAAATCAGGAAAAGATTACGAATGAACCATCCAGTCCATCAATCAAATGAAATTGAAGACAAAGCTTTTACCACCTCCTTTTAAATTCATCGTGGGTTGAAATTATATAATTTTTACCTCCAAATAATGATATTCGTTCCTTTTGGAAATTACATTCCATAAAAAAATTAATTACATTTCCCTTAAAATAATATTGAGCTTTATACTTTCTTACTTTTTAGTTAGTATTTTTGTAGTCAATATGTGCTACTTATTTTTTTTTTTACCTTTCCACTTTTTCTTTTGTTAAAACTATAATATAGTTTATGCAAATCTGAGACCTCGGCTTATCGCGTGAGTGCCTAAAAGTTAACTTAAAGAAATGCCTGGCTTCCTTAGTGGCTTCTATAATAACAAGAGTACAATAATCATCTCGAATAATGATAGAACGAAAATAAACAGTCGAGCGACGGGCAGCGGCTAAGGTTCGGAGCGACTGGTAATGCGATCGCCAATTCACAGGCCAAGTGGCGACTACTAGACCTATGTGAAGTACTAAATTATTAACATTCTGACAATAACGAGATTGGCTTCTTAGTTTTTTTATGTAAGCAAATCCTATAGTGAAGCACTTTTCTCTTGGATTCTCTTTTAATAATAAATTACTATTATCTTCAAACCTAATTTGTCTGATAGATGTCCGGCAAATTAGAATAGCACCTACCTAATTCCTACCGAGTTGTCGTAAGAGGCGACTGAGGTATTGTACGGAAACCCTTTGTTCGTGCAGAACAACGCCGTAATATGCAGCGCTGTCACTATATTGCTCGTGGGAGCGCAATGGGGAGAATTTGACTCGTAGCAAAATGGCGGTGACGTGGTTTGCAACCCGTCACGTCTTGATTCCCGTGAGGTCGAAAAGTAGGCTATGTATTCAAACATAATTTAAATGATCTACATTGTGAAATAATGTCGCGGCTATCATGTTTCTGTTTGTTGTTTTTACTCAGAATTACTAACCATATACATAACAATTCTTATACCCATTAGCAATTATATATACTATACAGTTTATATATAAACAAAAACAAAAAGTAATCAACCCAAAACTTTGTTATCTTTTAGTCAATGAAAGAGCTTAATCCATTAATTAGCATGCGTATTTAGTGTGCCGTCATCTTTTCCTGTAATTTACTCAATTATTAACACGAGAACCCAATTAACAAACTTTAAACAGGTGTTAATTATTTATGGTTTAAAATTGGGTTAGATAGTTGAAATCGCATTTTTATCGCCAAAAGTTTTTTCAGTTTGGTTAGATCAGGTACCTCACTAGGATCCAGGAGTACCACTAGTGAAGGACTACCAAAAACAAACAAAGAAAATACTAATAATATCATCTAACCTAGTATAAATTAAGACTAGAAAATGATTCTAGAGTAACAAAAACTAAAAAAGATGAGATGCATTTAAAGGACCTTGACAATATTTTTATTTTTTTCTTTCTTTCATAAGACATGAAAAAAATCGGCAAGGACAAAGTAGGTAGCTCGAAACTAGACAAAGAAAGAATACACTCTACTCATACTCTGTATTACATTTATTGCAATAACTGTATCTAAATATAATATAGACGGGACTTCAACATAACTTATAAATAGGTTAAATATAAGTACTTAATTATTCAATCAGATGTGAAATTCGAGGCAGGGTCAAAGCCTAAGGGTTGTTACAAAACAGCCTGAATAATAACACAAAATAGATGTAACAATTCAGGTAATAGGAATGTTCAAATTACATACGAAACTATTTTAAATTATTCACACAAAAAAGTAAAGTGAACAGCCTATCAATGTCCCACTGCAGACATAGCTGCACAGGCCTCCTCTCATTTCCGAGAGGGATTGAGAGCCGGAAGTATCAACCACGATGCTCCAATGCGTGTTGGCTGACTTCACATCTCGTCGAAAAATTTTTTATATCTCAATCATGCTGGTTCCGCACAATGTGTTTCTTCTTCGCTGAGCACGAGGCAAATTAACACTTAAAATTTAGTGGCGCCGGCATCGAGGATCGAACCCAGACCCTGTGCTACCACGGCTTACTACATCGGCACTTATTCTTATACAAACAGCATTCTTTAACTCAAAGCAAAAAGTTTCCAAAAAAAGATAACCTTTTTTTAAAAGTAATCTAAATGAAAGAGCCGACTGGGAAAAGTCGGGTTTATTTCGGCGTCACGATGAGTTTTTATTAGAAGGTTGAAAAGATGACTTAAAAGTCGCGGTGCGTTTTCTTTTTATTTTTTGCTTCAAAAAGAAAAAAATGGGGACTACTACACTTTATAATAGTTTGACATAAACGTTTTAAGTAACTATAATATTATAATTAACATTCTCCAATTACGTAAAATATTAAATACCAAAGTAAGCAAAAGCAAGTTAGAAGCCCATAGATGTGCATTTAATAGATGAATTACAGTAAAAATTAAGAAAATAATATAGCAAATTAAAAAAAATACATGTCTGCTCACAGGTCACTCGCGGTAGAATTAAAACCTTCAGAAAATTACGAGAGAATAAGACGAATGCAAGAGTATCAGGAGTAAGATAATTGTAGGGTATATTTATTATAATATTGTTACCAAATTTAAATATTATTTTACACTTTACTCTACAGTGTAATATCATCACATATTATACATACTCCAAGTTTTCAGTTTCAACAAATGACGCGAGTGACCATGACAACTAAAGTTTGAAATAAATGCTTTGGTTTGGATTTGATGAGTGTATTTTTCAAATACAGCGTCAATTACTGCTTCTGATCTTGTTGTCAAGGTAATGAGTGCGAAATCTAAGAGGAAATCGAAGATTTTGGATGAACTCGAAAAGTAAATATAATGAAGCAGTTTTCACTTCAAAACAAATAAATAAATTTCAAAAATCAGCTCGTAAAACACCTACATCTTGCATCAAAGAGAGTCCTGTGTTAAAGAATATATTCATTGATTGATTTATATATATATGTCGTGGCCTAGCGATCAGAATACGTAACTTTTCCGGTATTCGTTCTGGCTGCGTTGTTATTGTCGCCGTCTCTCTGACACTACATTATCACCTGCCCCGATCTGATAGTATGTTAAGACTAGTGAGTGCCCCAGCGTTTTCGCATACACTTGTGGTACTATAATATCTCCTACGCAGCTGATGGCTTCCGACAGTATTCAGTAGTTGTCGCCGTGGTCAAACATAAGTTAGGTAAACATCAAATTGCGATAAAAACACCGAAAAAAGTTACCACATACATACAAATATACTGCACGCCTCCTTCCCATTGGGGAAGGCAGAGACCACGTCTTTCCACTTGCTATGATTCTTACAAACTTAGAAAAAGCGAAAGATGTGCTTTCGCTTTTTCTACTTTCATGAGCGTTTTCATACATATGTGTAGCATGATTATCAAAAATATCGACATAAAAAAATTATATTAAAAGTACGTTCACATGCGTTAGTTCAACAATGACGCAGAGCAAATATTTTATAATAGCGAGTTGCTTTATCATGTGACCTGGTATTAACCAGTTAATTGTATTATCGTATAATTGTATTAATTGTATTGAACAATTAACTGGTTAGAGTGTTATAGTATAATAATATTTGTGGCTTTTGTCACACAGTATCATGGTTTTAAGTCGAGGACTATTTATATGTAAAGTAATACTATTGCATTTGTTCAATAGGTATCAATAATTTGTAATTAACTGATTTAAAAACGAAAACTTTTTTTATCAAACTAACATAGAGCCTAGAAATGTGATTGAGAACGAGTCTTCTTATAATTACCGTCCCCACGCTGCGACGTGTTGGCAAACTTCATGTCTTCGAAATATGTTTGTGCCTCAAAGATGTAGGTTTCCTTACCCACTGCTAATCCGCGTTTAAAATTAAGGAAGAATTTTAGAAAGAGGAGGAGGCCGACTCCGAGGATCAGTCCCAGGTCACTAGCTTACTATGAAATTTAAGGCACTCGGTCACTGAGCTACAACGGCTCTTTTTTTTGCACATGTGTTTCGGTTTGAAGGGCACTGTGAGCTAGCGTAATCACTGGGCATATGAGACTTAAGAACTGATGTCTCAGGGTGACGGGCGCAGTGTAGTGTCACACAGAAATGTTCTGGGTGACATAACATTTGTTATGGGTAGACGTTGCACTTTACATCAGGTGAACGTTTTGCTCGTTTCGTCACCCCATTCAATAAAAAAATATATATTATTTATGTAGTGTATAGTACAAAATGGATTCTATATGGAAACGCCATATACCTACTGAAATCGTATTAGTGATTTATGCAGTGATATAAATTGATTTAAAGACTTTCCATGTTCTCATTACAAAAGCAAACGACGTTATTGAATGTGGTTTTATCATAAAGTAGCATGTGTATTCAGAATTACTTTTTAATCGATGGTAATCCCGAGGTCTCGTATCACTGACTACTTATACTGCACAAGTTGTACAGTTTAAACTTCCTGTAACAGATACAGCAATCTGCGCAGAATAAAACGATATAAGAATTTATGTGCGAAGACCAGTAGAAGGTTCAGACCACAGTGACAATACATCCAGTTCCAAGACCAATATTGACTTCTCCTGGTATAAAAACTCAGGACCCGCAACCCAACAGGCAAGTACGCTATTCGTATCCACATAGGCGTCAATTGTGAAACGTGAAATCTTTATTAATTAGACCAATTGAAATTCGACATTCCATGATAGTGCCAAAAGTCATGTCTGAAATCTACTAACTTTATAAAGGAATTAAGTAAAAAAAAACAGTTAACACCTTTAATTTTATTTGAATATAAAGTACATTAGAATAAATTTTAAACAAAATTCACATTTTTGATACAAGGTTTTATTTGTGAGGCAGTGGAATTCAATGTTTCTGGGGATATAGTACTTGTCAAAACATATCCAATAAGCGCAAACATGACGGAGCTATCTTGCTTAGTTGAAAAGTGTCTATTGCACCCAGCTACATCATCAGACCAGCTTCATGGTAGCATATTGTTGCAATGTCACCGAAGAAAAGAAAAGAATATTTTCCATACCTATGTAGCCAAATTTTAGCTCAATCGGACATCGGAAAGTAGGCCAAGATTTAAACCGGAGAGACATACGAAGAAAACAGGGTAAATAAAAGCTTGTGAAAAGAAAGATAAATGCAGCAATTTGTCACAGTAAAGTTAATAATTTGCAATTAAGTATTTAGCTTAATGGCAATAAAAATTTGAGTTAAGAGATCTGCTCATTTTTTAATTATTATTTCATTATCATCATCATCATCATTTCAGTCTATTTTAGTCCACTGCTGAACAAAAATTACAACCACTTCATTATTATTTATTTATACCTAATACGTAGAACGGTATATTACCCTGTATTATTATTAGGTATATTAGGCTATTAACGTAATTTTAAAATCATTTATTTAAGATAAATAATATAAACACGCATATATTAATAACGACAAAAACAATGCTAACAACACCAAAGTAGGCTTCGTTTAATTAACGAATTTCGTCTATTTCATGTCAGGGGGACTGTTAGGAGTTTTAAGGAAACGAGTTTTTCGGAAGTCAATCTTTGTCGAGATTAAAAAATGTCTGCAAACCCTAATTGACAAAAGTTATTCGAGGAACGACTTTTTAGCTCTGATTTACAAGAATGTGTTAAAATTACATATTACCGTCTTTATTGCAAATAAAAAAAAATAGTTATACTTAATTTTGAGCCAGAATAAAGTTATTTACTATTAAATTTATATCTATTGCATAAAATTATGAAAGTTCTAGACAAACAAAAGAGCAAAAAAGGTCTTAGTAACTTCGTAGTTTTTTTTATCGGATTCACTTCTTTAGTTGATAAGTGAGCTGTTTGGAAATCGGTATGTCATATAGAGGCTTAGGATGCATATTTACGCTCTCTTTAATATTTCATTTTATTTTATAGGTTATAATATATATTAATGGGCAGAACGGACGTGTGGCTTAGTGATCAGAGTACCTGTCTACTACGCCGCGTGTAGTGAGCTCAAATCCTAGCCCGAGCCAAGATTTATGGAAATATACATATCGTTGGTTTCCGGATTTGATTGAGTTATGATTGTCTACGTCGCTGCCACTGCAGTCTAGCCTACCACCGAACTTAATAAAAACTAAGTTTATATTAGTATCATCAGATTTTATCGCATGAGCCTTGAACCGGACGTGGATAAGTAAGAACGAGTCTGTATCAACGCTTACTCTTGTGGCACTATAATATCCAATGCACAGTTGATAGCTTTCGCCACACCACCATCCAACTCTTCCATCCATATGCATATAACTAATCCACTGCTGAACATGTGCTTCCCCATAGATTACCACAAAAGTTTTTAGCTCTCATATTGGGGGATTTTGCCATAGATGCCACGCTTAGAAGTCGGTTTGGCAACCGCAGGTTGTTTATTTAGATGTTCCAGGAATGCTGCTGCACATCTCCAGGTTTTTATTTTCCGTCTGTCGACTTTTTGCGACACCCACGGGATGGGATGGGGTTGTAGATTCTCTTAAGCCGCCACCACACGGCGGGCTTTCGACAGCATTTGTGTATGGTCGACGTGGCCGGAAATTGGCTAGAATGATATCATTAATAGGTGTTTCATCTTTTGTGATGGACTTTTACTGCGGTACTTTTATATATATCAGCTGAATGGTTCAACTGTATTAAATCAAGACATGTACGAGACGATTAATCAAGACTCTTGCATTGCAAAATCAGAATAGTATCGTAACAAAGCGTTCGAACGTGCTGGCGAAAAGTGGGCTACAGGTGTGGTATTTGCGTGGTGTATATACATATGTATATAATAAGTCATAAATTAAATAAGTTATAAATAATAAAATTAAACGCAATAAAATCCATAAAATTAGTTTCATTTAAATGTGTAGTGTTCGCGTAAATATAAGAAATCATTATATATAATAAGTCGTTAATAATTACAGAATAACACCATAATGTGCATTGCTGCCACTATACTGCTCGTGGGAACGCAATTGGCAGTAAGAATTTTTTAACTCGTACCAAAATGGGAGCGACGTGGTTCGCCACCAGTCGCGTCTCGTTCCACGCGAAGGCGAAAAGTGGGATACGTGAGTGGCCTCTGCCTACCCTTTATATGGGAAAAAGGCGTTCAATAAAAATCTAACAAAGGCCTTTCTAAACGAAGAAAATATTTGCCATAGTAGTACCAGACACCTCATGACAAAGAGACTGCCGCTCACCGGTCTGATGTTTTCAGAGGTAGTTATTCTACTGTCGGTTTGCCATCAGGTCTTCCACGCATTTCTATTTCTGAGATTTTGCACTAATATAGCATTATACTCGTAGCATTTAACATGTTTTTACATGTTTGAAATATTGTTTTCTAACTATGTGCCGATAGGTAATTGCATTAGCAAATAACATGCCTAGAAATTAAAAAATTCAATATAAATCTATGTTCCGGGAAGATGCTGCTGCTCATCTTCTGATTGTAATTTTCTATCTGTCGACTTTTACGTCATATAATAATATCACCACATATAATGTCACCACGGGTTACAGATCGTAGAGCTTCTACTTCTTATACGGGAGTCCTTCTAGGTAAGTATCACCGAAGTGCCAGTTACTCTGACGCCAAGCTTTAGTGCAAGTGTTGTTATGTTCTCGCATAGTGTGAAAATACTGAGCTTAAGACACACACTAAAAAACTTACACATTGAGGTGATTAGCGTAACGTTGTCTGGTGTTTCGATTTGCGCAGGACGTCCTGATTTTCAGGGGTCTGTTGACACGTCCCGATTCAGCCTTGAGCGGGAAAGCCAAATGTCCCGGTTTTCCACTAACCTCAAAAATTAATCTAGTTTGTTTAAGTTTTTTTTTTTTCTTGTACTAACCTGACTTACTTTTCAATGTACGTTTTATACTGAACTATTTAAAAAAAATCACTTTTGTTACATTATAGTTTTATATTTATCAAGCTAAATGTGACGAAGCGTCATCACGCATCGTCTGTATTTATAAATACATAATTATGTAATAGTGAGGATGTCAAACTTTCAGATCTATAGACACACATGAGCAATGTTTATGCTTTTTCGTTAGTGGAAACACCGACAAAAACAAATATTGAATTTGTTAAAAAAATACAAAATGTTTAAGTGCAAACGTAAAACATGTTTTGATATTTGTTTCGTACGATGAGTTTCGAAACAGGTTAAATGTCTTTTTTGTGCAAACGTAAGGTAAACCTTACGACACCCAACGGATAAGACGAGTGTTCTTGATTTTCATTCGACACCACCACACGGTAAAAGTCTAAAATATTAAATAGAATCAGGCATTACTTTGTAGAAATCTATTACAGAAAAGGAAAGGAAGTAAATAATACACCATTTTATATTGTGCATGTGGCAGCAAACTAACATAAGTTTCCTTTATTATGAAGTCCCTAACTAACCTAAGTTAACTAACTAACTATATTGTATATAAATCTTGTATTACAGAAGTCTTACTTACAACGTGTAAAAGACACGTTATTATTACTTACCTTACGTATTTAGTACGTATGAAAAATTATAATATGATATTATCAATAATTAAAATTAAATAATTTTACAGTGAATACAATAACAGTATTTCTTTGTTAACTATGTAACACTAGGATAATAATGCATTCGGAATTTTAAAACAGTATTTTAATTTACACAATAAAAAATGTAGGTCCGGATAAAATGAGGTTTCACAAACAATCCGCTATTAGTATTCTGAGCGGGCTCCATACATTTTAAATTAAAGGGAACAAATAACAACGCTGTCAAACGTTAAAACCTGACTAAAGTGTAATGAATTAATCAGTAACTTGTCATATTGGTATATTTTCGGAATAATCCTATATGATATGAGTATGTACTACAAATATTACTAATTTTTTAGCCAAAGAAAGACATAAAATATTGCTGTAGATTTTATCTTTATTAACTTCATATATTAACAAAAATTGATGAAGCTTTTTGCTAAAATACTAAACTAAAATTGCTAGGCCATATGAAATGCGTTTTTTTCTGTAAAAGTAGAACTAAAAAATGTATGAAGGTTTTATTCACACTAGGCTCACATCTGTATCGTGGGTGCGTTTTATAGATAGAAATACACAACCACAAATACCCAAAACAACTAACGGATTTTGAAATAAACAAAATTTTTAAAAACTTTTCATTGTAATTATATTATAAATTTTTATTTTATACGCACGAAATAAATATAAAAAAGCAAATGCATTTTCATCGTGTACGATGAAAATGCATTTGCTTTTTTTGCATAACCAGACACAAGCGAATATTTGAGCAGCTGCTCGCTAATTCTAAAATGTTGGAATGATTTCTGAGCAATCTTCTTCATTATTCTTTTTTTTAATAATGCACGTGGGGCGTTGTTAAACGCCTCTGTAAATCTTTGTATAATCTGTGCATGTTTAGTCTATACTGAAGTAAGCAGTTCAGTCAGTTCGCTCGTGTCATTCACATTGTTAACACGAAAGTTTGTTTAGATTTTGCAACAAAGTGTATTTAAACAGTAAAACCGTGATAGTAACCGATCTAGTGTTTCATTCACCTCCAGAACATCGTTTACTAAACTCTAAACATGTATATATCTCGGGCGTATTTTTTATTTTATGATTAATGTGGCGTTTATTAATATATGAAGATATAATAGGTATAATAAACGTTCACTGATTGATTTTCCAGTGGAATATCAATAAAACACTTACTACTTTTCTATGTACATGTGTATAATATATCTGATTTTTTTTTGAATTTCAACCACTTGAATACTTTTGATTAATGTTAAGCTATTGACTTTTACAAATTCTTCAGTAAACAAATCTACTGAAACTGAAGAGAAGATATGGGATGTACAAGCGGGATTCAGAAGAGGAATGGGATGCATGGATCAGGTCTTTTCCTTACGAAGCATAGCCGAAAAATTCTTGGCTCAAAGTCAAAAGGTCTATTGCGCATTCGTGGACTTGGAAAAGGCCTATGATAGGGTAGTGAGGACTGAATTGTGGTCGACATTGCATATGTATGGGGTGAACGGCAGCTTGATACGAGCACTGAAATCACTCTATAAGGATTCCAGTGCTTGTGTCAGGGTAAACGGGGCTTACACAGACTGGTTTAACATCGAAAAAGGTGACAGGGATGTGTGGCTTTGCCGTGGCTGTTTAACCTATTAATAGAAAATTGCTTAAAAGATTTGAAAGAGAGTGTGTTTGGATTAAGAATGAATGATTTGACCGTCAAATGCCTCCTATACGCCGATGATCAGGTTATATTTGCATCATCGGAGGAGGAGTTGCAGGCGATGGTTAATATTATGCATGGTGCTCTACAAAGCAAAGAAATGAAAATTAATGTAGGTAAGACGAAAGTAATGGTTTTTGAAAGAGAAGAAAGTATGTCGGATTGCAAAGTTCTGATTGAAGGAGAAAGAGTGGAACAAGTGAAAGAGTTTGTGTACCTGGGTTCTAAATTTACGAGAGACGAAAATTATGACTGTGATATTGAGAGAAGAGTATTGGCAGGAAATCAAGTGAATGGGGCTCTGCATAACTTTATGTGTAGCCAGAACGTATCTAAAAAGGCACGACTGGCTGTACATAGGGGAGTTCTGGTCCCCACACTTGTGTATGGTAGTGAATGCTGGGTCTGGCAGAAGAAGCATGAAAGAACGCTGCGGTGTGGTTGAAGATGTAGTGAAAAAGATAGAGAAAGGCATGCTTAGATGGTTTGGACACGTAGAGAGGATGAATGAAGGAGATTGACGAAACAGATTTATGAGGCAAGTGTGAATGGAAAAGCCGGTAAGGGTCGACCTAGGCTAGGGTAGATCTGATTGTGATACGTACGTATCGCAATCAGATCGGTGAACTTTTGAGGAAAGGTCACGTTAAAAGTACCCGCAACCGACGAGCGTGTGTGAAAACGCTAATGAAAGTAGAAGAAGCTAAAGATCTGTGTCAGGATCGTAGCAAGTGGGAAGATGTGGTCTCTGCCTACCCCTACGGGAAAGAGGCGTGACTGTATGTATGTATGTATGTATGTAAAAAAATCTATCCGTGTATTATATTTGTCCGATCTGATTTAACTTAAAATCTCTAGAGCAATTTTTATGAAATTATTATCATAATCAGTCCAGACAAATTATGGATAGTAACTCTTGGATCTATTTAACCTTTGTTAAAATAAATGATAAATAGTTTTGAAACTACATGACTTCTAGAGCCGACGCGTGCAATGTACCAAAAAAATATAAATTAATTAATTTAAAATCACATAAAGAATGAAGATATGACTGTCTCTGTCTTTTATGTTGATAAGAATGAAACCGTGTAGTGGCGGCTTTAGAGAATCTACCACCCCATCATTCCATAGGTGTCGAAAAAGTCGACAAAGGGAAAATAAAAACCAAGTGATGGGCAGCATCTTCCTGTAACATTTAAATAAATAAACTGCGGTTGAGAGCTCCTAACTTTTGTGGCAATCTACGGGGGAGGCTTATGTTCAGCAGTGGACTATTGACAGGCTGAAATGATAACGATGATGATGATGATGAAGAATGAAAACGAGCACACAAACTACCTGAGTGATAACTATTGCCGATAGATACATTCATCCACGTATAAATGCTTTCATATACGTATATAATAATCATTATGAACCGTTAAGAATTAAAACCTACTAGTAATTTGTTCTCTGGTGGCACTCGTTATACGAAACACACTGACCCGGGGACAACTGCGTGGCCTAGTACCTGACTTCTACGCCAAGAGACCTGAGTTCGAATCCTAACCCGAGTCAACAATTGTGCAACAACACAAATTGTTCGTTTTCGGGACTAGTTGTGTAGTGGTTGTCTCTGTATCTCTGAATCTGCATCAAATCCTATCTCCGATCGTATAGCATGAGCTTTAAATTAGGCATGGATAGATTAGGACAGGTAACTGACTTTGTGTTTTCGCGTACACTATAATATCTCCGGCACGGTTGATAGCTTCCGGCAGTATTCGGAAGTTGTCGCCGTAGTCGAATATGGCGTTATGAAGCTGCTTTATACCGATTTGTTTTTAATTTTGTATAATGTGTTTAGGTAATTTTAAGTAATTTAATTTTATTAATTGGTTAGGTATTTTTTATTACTTTCTTTAATTATTAGGTAACATAGATCAATCGTGTCAGTAAAAAGGACTTACATTAGCAACAAAAGATAATTATTCAATTATATTTCAATCCTGCAAGAATAAAAACGCAGTGTGGTTCTGAACGAGGTAAGCTATAATTGGTACCAGTCAGTCTAAATATATAGCTTTCTTATGCATCACTGCGTGGAAACCAATTCATGTAACGCACATTCTTTTTCGAGTGCAATCCAACCAGTATGGTGATTGTTATGTGTCTCTGACACACCATTTCGTCAATTTTATTGCATAAAGCGTTACATTAGAAAGATCAGAAAAATAATATATAATCATATTCATACATTTATGTAAGTAGTATGCCATGATGAGTACATTTGCATTATCGCTTGCGTTTAATATGATAATCATTGCCCCAAATATGTTTCATGCAGTCTTGAAAACCACAATGTTGTTGCAAAATGTCATACAAGTCCGATAACGTATCGAAAAACGAAAGTGTCCTTTAGATGGAGACCGAGAGTGTACCGTGAAACAGTAGTGTACAAACATTATTGTGTTTCGTTCTGAAGGGCACTGAGAGCTAGTGTAATTACTCAGCATAAGAGCCTTAAGAACCCATGTGGCGCAGTGTGGTGGCACAAAGAATTGTTCTGGGTGACACAGAATTTGTTATGGGTAGACGTTTTACTTACCATAAGGTAACGTTTTAAACGTCTTGTCACTTTCTCTTATAAAAAAAGTTGCCACATTATAGTTGGATGATGATTAACACATTAACAGTCCATTTCTGAGATACCCAGAGATCGAGATGTGGTGATGGATTCTATATCGACGCCAAAGAAAACATTTGGGAGATTACTGTTTGTGTGTCACAAACAGCAATCACCCAATATCATCATCAATAACAATATTCCTTAATCATAAAATTTGCATAACTAATATGATATACGAGTATTTGCCCATATCCGCCAAGCAGTATATTGAGTAGTTATATTAAAAATCTCAAATTGCTTTAAATAAACAAGAAAAATTAATTATTATTTCTTTCTAAAAAAATCATACATTATTGAATTCATTCCTTACAATTTACGGAAACGACAATTTAGAAATTTTCTCCTCGGTATTTCACTCCATGGCTGTATTTCATCCGGCTAATGAAACTTTATATAATAGCTTATTCAAAACATGATTCGTGTCTCGGCGTGAAATTTATGATCATCAAAAAAATATGTTAAAATGTATCAGTGGAAATCTTGTTCTTTTTTTAATGTTGTTAAATAATTAAATACTCGTATAACGAAGTTATAAAATATAATATATTTTGCCAAATATTTCACTGGTGGTAGGATTCCCTTGCAGGATTTCGTTTAGGAGAGCACCACCCCAAAGGCCAATTATTCTGCCGTGAAGCAGTAAAAAAAAAGTAAAGTTTCAGCCTATAAATGTCCCACTACTGAGCACAGGCCTCCTCTCATTTCTGAGAGGGTTTTGGAGCTAGGAAGAATCCGCCACGCTGCTCCAATGCGGGTTGGCGGACTTCACATGTCTTCGAAATATTTTTTATTCCTCAGACATGCAGGTTTCCTCACGATGTTTTCCTTCACCGCCGAGCTCGTGGTAAATCAGCACTTAAAATTGCAATTAACAATTTTAGTGGTGCCGGCACCGGTAATCAGTAGTGTGAAACATTACCGTGTTTCGGTTTGAAGGTCACTGAGAGCTAGTGTAATCACTGTGCATAGTAGACTTATGAACTTACGTCTCAGCATGACAGGCGCAGTGTGGTTTCACAAAATATTCTAGATGACACAGCATTTTTTGTGGACAGACGTTGCACTAACCATCAGGTAAATGTTATGCTCATTTCGTCACTTCATTCATTAAAAAATAAATCAAAAAAGTTTCCAAGACGTAATGTGTCCAAATATTAATTCAGATTCACGAATAATTAGATCTGTTTCAGTCCGGTAAATTGATATCAAATAGAAAATGTTAAATACTAAAGATACTAAGATCTGCGGTAACTAAAGAGCGCAAATTATTGGAGTTAGATGTACCTATGGTGTCGAAATACTAAATATTACAGTCTAAAACTTTGCAAGAAAACCTACTGTGGAAATATTGAAATATCGATTACATGTGAAGTCTGCTAACCCAAAAATGAGAGTAGGCGCATGGTGGCTGCTTTATTAACTTTTTTTATGTGAAATTATTTAACATAATTCATCATCATCATCATCATTATTTCAGACTATCACTATTCCACTGCTGAACATAGGCCTCCGCCATTGATTACCACTAAAGTTTGTAGCTCTCATTTTGGGGGGGATTTTACCATAGTTTCCACGCTTGGCAGGCGGGTTGGCAACCGCAGTTTTTTTATTTAGATGTTCCAGGAAGACGCCGCTGCCCATGGTTTTAATTTTCCCTCTGTCGTCTTTTACGACACCTACGGGATGAGATGGGGTGGTAGATTCTCTTAAGCCGCCGCCACACGGACTCGGACATAATTACGAGACGCAATTTATTCCTAATGTTAACATACTTAACAAAAATTTTTTTCTAAACTAATTCGACATTTTTATTTATTTATTTATACTTTAATTAAAACGGTCGAAAGCAACATTATTTAAAGTCAAATTTTCATTCTTCTCGCTCACAGAACTTCATACATTCCGACAATATTACCGGCTATTCATCCGCAAACAGGTCACACTCAGTTCTTGAGAGAACGTCGGGTATCAACCCGAAATCAGTAAACATGCAAACTACACGACACATTATCACTTTACTCTGGATATTGTTATTGAAAATTCGTGTAAATAGTGATCAGTTTAAAGTGAACTATATGATTCTATAAATCAAGGACCGTCACGTATTTAGCGGGTAATATCAAAAACATTTTTTAAAACATTATGCTATTGGTTGAAGTACCTACGACAACCCGAGCTGCGACCGCGTCGCGTAGCTATCGGCTAATTGCGTTTGTCTTGTTGTGTTGTGAACCAAAAGGAAAATATTATTTATGTAAGCAGAGATAGGTGCAATTTTGCAGAAATATACATTAGAAATGTATACTATACTATATTATAAATAAAATATACTATTTACATACAGAAATAAACAGATATAATACATACATAAATACATACACATTATACATTATTATTTTGATAAAAATACAGACATAATAATTTATTAAGGTAACTATGATGGAAGATGAAATAAACTTTTGGATTGGACAGGTCAAAAAGAGATAGTTCAATATTATTATATAATTAAGTTAGAAGAGACTGTACTTGTTGAATGTTAAGGGGCAACATATTCCAAAGTCGTATTGCTTGGAAAGTAAAGGACTTATTATAAAAGGATGTTACTTTCACAGGAGTTTCGAACGTCAAGTGTTACGTAGAACGCAGTTCTCGGTTATGGCCTTCATGACGATAGTGAAATTGTTCCTTGAGATATCCAGGAGATTTCGAATCAAACAGTAAACGGTATAGTAAAGAGATGATATGAGCATTCCGGCGAAGGCGAATTGAGATACCGCTTGGGCCTCTTGAGATGATTTCTGAATTCGGAAATATGAACATATTTTAGTAAATCAAATATTAAACGAATAGCTAATTTCTGGAGACGCTTCAGCTTGTTCTGTTGCTCCACTGTAATGTCGCTGTAACATATATCAGCGTAATCTAGTACAGGTAACAAAACTGACTGAACTCCGGCAACTTTCGCGGATGTCGGTAGAAAACTCCGTAGTCTTTTAAGACTCCCAAGAGCTGCAAACGTCTTCCTACTCCCTTCTTCTATTTGAGGCACAACGACATTTTACTGTCCATGAGAATCCCTAGGTTTCTTACAATGTTACTATAGGAAATAATAGTATTTCCGAAACAAATAGACAGTTACTTCTCTCAATATGCTTTTCTGATTTGTTAATATATATATAGATATGACTGCTCATGTGACTAGAAAGAAGTTAACTGGGATGAAACAGAATTGATGAAAATAGAGAAAAGAAGTAGAGACAACTCGCCACCGTGCGTAACGCCGGCATAGATAGAACACTCCACCTTAATTATTAATTATGCTATTGGCTGAAGTACCTACGACAACCCAAGCTGCGACCGCGTCGCGTAGCTATCGGCTAATTGCGTTTGTCTTGTTGTGTTGTGCATGTGAAATGTATGTCTGTAAGACGCATCTACGATACAGGAGAAATCCTAGTGTGGGGCATCAGTTTTGTAATAAATAATAAAGAATGATTATTTCTAGAAGTTCAAGCTTGTCATTGGGAGGAAATTTTAAACATAGGCGACATCAATAGAACGGTGAATAGGATGAGCTCATCTTAGACCTTTATAACACGCATGCCGCAATCAGACGCATATTGCTAGAAGACCAACTAAAGCCTTGGATTACTAACATGGTAAAGCATATGATATTCTTACGAGATGAAGCTCTGGTGGAAGCACAAGAATATAAGACAGATGCAAAGAAAGACTATTACAAGAGTCTTAAAAATTATGTTACCGCAACCATAAAGACAGAAAAGACAGCATACTTTTATTACTATGTTAATAAAAATAAACATAATCCTAAGGAAATGTGGAAACAGTTTAAAAAAAACCTTGTGTGTATGAAAATACTTGTGATACTGCAATACCTGGTAATCTTAATAGTACAGAGCATAGTATAGAGACAGCGCTGCTGCAAGTTACTGATGATCTCGTAGCAGCTTCAGACTCAGAACATAGAAGCGTGCTTATCCTTTTTGATTTCTCACGCGCCTTTGACTGTTTGGATCCAGAGTTGTTTACCGCAAATCAGTCGCACTACTGATTTTCAAAAAGGGCATGTTGTTGGTTTTATTCATATTTAACAAGTAGGAAGCAAGTAAATATAGTATACTCAACATGGTAGTTAGACAGGATCTACAATTAGCATGTACGATTCAAAGAGTAGTCTGGAACTAAAATCCAATATACTTATTTGAAAAGTCTACCTGAATACAAGACATGCACATGCTAAACACTTGCTCGGCCACTAAACCGCACTTGCCGTTTCACGTTATGACGTGAAACAGCAGGACAGCAGGCTTCAGATGATGCTTCAAATTCAAAAAAGTAAAAATTTGAAATAAAGTTCGGAGGAACGTTTAACGCAAAATATCGTAGAGTTTTGCTAAATAAACAGACAGTGACCAAGACATTGAAGCTTATCTTTAAAAAAACCGTACAGATAAGAACTATACTAGCACACAGGGATTTGAGTACTCACACTTCCATTGAACCATAATTGTTCTCTATTCAGACAGATATACATTAACCATACATACAAACTGACACACTACGTCTTCCACCCACGACACGCGTCACTCCAACATTATTAAGGAGACAGGGCGGGACTGAAAATCAGCGCTGCGCAGTTAATTTTAGTCAGTTCGATTTAGCCCTTCCCTTTTGCCATTCAACTCTTAAACACGATTTTCTTTTTATTTTTAGTTATTCCTTCCATTTTTTTTTTTTAAGTACAATAATTTTTTGTTTAATATTACTAGTTCAGGGTTATTACGTTAGTTATTTTTGTTAATAGTGTAATAATTTTGTGTACTTGTGTGTACTGTAATTTGAATTGTATTCGGAATTTAAAAACAAGGGTTTATGTTACTGTATAAATTATGGCATGTCATCCTACATAAAGTTTTTTTTTTTGTATTATTTGTGCTCTTTCATATTTTCCTCCAAATTTTATTCCATTATTTGCGAAAAATTCTCCTTTCAAAAGTAAATTAAATTTTAGCTAAATATGATCCCTTACTTGAAATTCTGAACAGCTACTTGTTAAAAGATGACCAATATTTCATAAAGCACCCTGTTTTTACTTTAAAAGTGTTCCCTATTAAAAATGTAAAGAACGCTTAGTTGGAGTGGTTAACAGGAATATTAGTAATGTTAATATGGCATTGCCAGTATTATTTAAAAAAAAAACAGATTAAAATAAAATACAGAACTCTCACCTGTACCCAAAATAAGAATTAATCTTAGCGCCTCCGCAATAAGTCTTGCGTAGCTTAATACTACCTAAATAATTAACATAAAATTATTCCGCTATCTGACAGAGACCGTATGAATTTTCTGGCATTTCTCTTAATCAACTTCAAATATTAGATGCAAAGTTGATCTAAGTAATGATCAAAGTCTACATCATCAGCTTCGGATTGAGGCTAACACTGACTGAAATATACATACTACATATGTAAATACTTACCATAAGAAGCGCTACTTATCCCGATTTCCGTCGTTGCTGCCAGGAACCTTACGCAGTTCGGCACCCCGTTTATCCCGAGGTCGCCTTGCACTACGTTTGCTTAAAGGCTGCCTCGTGTCAAGGACTCTTCACGGCTACTACAGTTGGGACGAGTCTTGTGGTGTTATTGGATTTTATTTACAATATGAGTGACATATTAATTCACGAAAATTTTATATAAACTTTTTTTAAGAAAAGGAGGACATTGTCTCTATGTCGGAAAAAATCAGACTAGAACTACAAGCTAATAAATGTAACTCCTTTGTTCACTATAATGTTTTATCATATCAAGTCGTCGACCAATTTGCTCTCTGATTTATGTTTATCTATTATCCCTGAAAATACCCGAGATATCAAACAAATGCTACTTATTAAAGACGGACAAAGGATAGAACGTGTACAATGGTAATAACTATCGGTTTTCCCACAGTCCCCGTAAGCACCCGATTTTATTACAGTTTACAGAATATACTGTGTCATTCTTTGATAAATTACATTTTTTGTAGAATACATTGCCATTTATGCTTCATAGCAAATGAGACCTGAACTTGTCATTACACGTGTAAAAATAAAATATAGATATAATATGATTTAGAAATGTATTTATAATAGGTGTTTATGCAATTACAACTGTTCGGCTGTATTAGAATCAATTGAAAAAAGAGGTATTTGGACACTGCGGAAAAATAAAAGTGAAACAAATAAGCAGCAACTATTTCTAAAATGTATAGGTCCTTTCTCTGTAATATGTGTAATTCATCAGCAAATAGCTATTATCTAAGAGTACAAGGAAACATATTTCGTAACGACATCGCTTTAAGGTATATTAAAATTAATAAGTTTTCATTGATTGGTAAATATGTACGTGTTTACTAGACTAATACGTAAGATATTTTTATGATTGATTTTTTATTAATTAAATTTTAATTTTAATAAGTCTGTCGGATTTACCGTCATTCTAGCCATACCTTGATGATACTCGTACGTGACCTATTTTTAACTGCCGTAGGTTCTCATGCAGAAATAATAAATTTCTCTATCACTTGATTTTAGGGTAAAGCCTTAAAAAAATACAATAATCTGTTAAACATACTTATGCATGTTGTTAAAAATGTGAAATATGTAATATGTATGCCCGGATTTCTTCATGTATATTGTCCGCATGTGTATTCTTAAACATATTAAAAATAAAATTAAACAGAGTCAAATTTTGATAACCTACGAATTTACTCTTACATTTGTATTCTGGTTGATACGTCACAAATAGTTACTTATCTCAAGATGAAGGAAAGAAATTTAAAATGGTATGTATTACCCAGTTTATGAAGAGCACCGTCCTCCCACAGTAGCGTGAACAAGCAAATGAATACCGACACCTGAAACCACCATCAGATACCTTTCACCACCACAACACTAACACTAGGCAATACAAACCACTGAAGTCGAGAACATAACGTGTTTAACCCGAAAAGGAGGCATTATCAAGTTATATTAACCCTATAGCCTGGAACGATAATATAATATCTCTAGGTTCCATGAGAAACGTAACGTAGAACGTCATGAATAAGATTGTGAAGATACTATTAGCTTGTGTTGTGTTGTTTATTTCACATTGCAATTCATATCCTTGCTAAAAGTACGGAATAAGCCTTGCTTAAAGTACAACACATACGGAACGAAGTAAAAGTTACACTGTTGTACAACATCTATTGGCGTGCCTTGGGGGTAAGATCGACTCCTGTGCCTAGACGTAAATGCACAGCCCAAATTATAACGTTACATTCATAAATAATTATAGCCATTATAATTTGTTTCATAGGACGAGCAAAACTAAGACACAGTAACGTTTTCACACTACTACTTCACGGCAGAATAACTGGCACTGTGGTGGTACCTAGTACATACCTCGATAGATTCTAGAATAGGAATCATACCATCACGTAAGGTTCAAAGCTAAATCCACTGTGACAACTTAAATGTATGAACTACATATTTTGTAATACACAAAACAAGTATTATATACCTTAACAAAATATTAAAATACTTGTCATAGACATTATATTATAGTATTTTCAATGGATATGTACGACTTTAACGTTTTAGGCGGTCGTTGAGATAACTTAAAAAAACACACTCTGCATAGTAGACGTCGTGAAGCTTTTATTTACAAATGCTTTGTACGGTCACAAAGGTTAAATGTGGACCCTCCATAGTCCACTTTCATAGCGCTATTTTAAAATCAATAGCTTATTTTCGTATTCGCACGACGTAGTGGCGCAGAGTACTACAGCTTTATTTCGATTTTTCTTAGTTCAAAGATTTGCATACTTGTCATGTTTTCTGAATTCAAGACTTTGACGAAAGTAATATTTGCGTAATGTATTTTAGACATAACTTTTAGGGTCTGAATTAATGTATTGTGTAATCTTTCATATACGCGAATTTTTGCGTATATGAAAGATTATACAGATTTTTGCGTTAATATTTATCCATCACATATCGTAGCTAAAAGACATCATCAATTAAAATTATTATTAACTACCACATGCATGATTTCATTTTCCGGATTAAAAAGTATTCTATGTCCGTCTCCAGGATGCAAGCTATCTCTGTGTTAAATTTCGTCACGATCGGTTCAAAAGTTGAGCCGTTAAAAAGTAAACAAACAGAGGGACAGAGAGAGTTACTTTCGCATTTATTATATTAGCATGAATATATTGATAAGTAAAAACCTATAGTCCTTTATGTATGTTTACTTTTTTTAGTATCTCAATACTCATTTTAATATAATATCCTCCTGGATAATTTCTGACCACGGTGACAACCTCCGATTGAGAGGAAGTTATTCACAGCGCAGGAGATATTACAGTGCCACACGTGAAGATGCAAACGCAGAGACACTCACTTGTCCCAACTACCCGCGCCCGATAAAGCGCTCATGCGATAAGATCGGTGGTAGAATAGGATGCAGAGTCCGAAATATAGGAACTATTACAACAAAACGAGACCGAAAATCAATAATTTTCTTTTTTGTACAATAGTTAGGGACCGTTAGGAATTCAAAACCAGCATTGTGATTTTGAATTGAAAATTAAATATTAACAGCTTTTATTATATTTTGTATGAGATATCAATTTATTCCACATAATTCAATTGCACCTTTTTGTACCACGATATTCAAATCAAATTTCTAAAATTAATGACAGAAAAGGTACAAAAAGTTTCTTCATAATATGAACAAATATCTACATAAGTTGACGAGTGCGTGACCCAGTGGTTAGAGTACCTGGCTATAGCCAAGTAATTAATTAGAAATTTTAGCTCAGTTTATTTGTTGAATTACTATATACTTTAACAATGAAGTTCACCCGTTTAAGTGCTTCTGGCAGTATTTAAATGTTTTGTGATTATGAGAGTAAATTTGAGAACGATTTTTTTGACAATTCTTAAGTTATCGTTGTATTAAAAATAAAAATAATAACGTTAAATAAATAAATTAAAATACTGGATGTTGTTTTTATTATGTGCCTCATAATTTATAATACATTTTATTAAAATACTAAGTAATAATAAAAAATAAAGTAACAGCTTATAAATGTCCCATTACAGTTAATAGAATCAGGCGTTACTTTGCGGATATCCATTATAATAGGGAAAGAAAGTTAATTTGCTAAGATGACGCATGGAAAATACGAGTATAAAATGGTGTAGTTTTGAACAGCACCGCCCGCAATATCGTGCACAAGAAAACTAGCTCTGCCTCCGCACACCATCAGATACCCTCCACACCACTGAAGCAATAAAAGGAGGCCTGTGGGCCTCATTCTTAAGAGAGTTTTGGGACGATTCTCCCCAACTCCAAAGTTCTCCAATACTGATTTGTGAATTTGAGATGTCCTCGAAATATTTTACTCTCTTCTTTTCAGACATGCACATGCAGGTTTTCTCACGATGTTTTCCTGCACCACTAAGCACGTGGTAAATCAAAGTGGTAATAGGCCGACCATGCAGTTCATAGAACCAATATCCATTGGGGAAGAAATGTTCTTGATTAGCAACCTCGTACTGATGAACGCAGTGTAAGGTTACGCCGCTATCACACGGCGTGGGCCTTACATAGTTTGACAAATATTTTCACCATTTAAATAGATTTTTATATATATGAGAATATTTTCGTCACCAAGTTTTAGTAATAAAACGCATTATTAAAATCGCTCATGAAACTAGCTATAATTCCTTTATTCAAATTATATAATACGTTTTATCATCTGAATGCAAAGAAATATTCAATAATTCCAGTGCATGAATTTTTCTTACCAGTTATGAACGTGAAGCTTAGTGTCGGATTACATAAAAACTATCGTGTAGAGATGCATTCGCTTCAAAGACTCCTTTGTACAATGTTAGTAGTCAAAGTAACTACAGAAGTACGTGAGAAAAATTCGATTCGAATATCGTGGTACAAAAAGGTGCAGTTGAATTATGTGGAATAAATGTTGCCTTTAATAGAAACTTTTATTTGATAGCTCATACAAAATTTAATAAAAGCAGTTTATTTTTATACCTTTAGTTAGAATATAATTTTATAAATAGAATAGAGCGAAAAAATGTTATCCTAATAAGTTTATACTAATTTATCATGATTTGCACATTAAATGATACTATTTGCTCACTTTCCAAATGTTTGGTTTACCACCAACATTTATTTAATATTTATCGTAATTTGTCAAAACGATAAATTATTTGGGACATTCTTAAGCAACCATACGACGCTAGTGAATTCATAAGAAATTGTATTGTCGTACACACAAGTCATACAAGTAAAAATTTTTGTTGACGTATTAACCACGACAAACTTTTCTCAATATAGGGTTCGGTAACTGAACCCTTTCAAACTGTTTATTTCAATGTACTCGTAATTTGGGTGCTAAGTTACTAATTGTTTTTTTTAATTATACTAATATTTCCTTTGTAATCCACGTTTTTATACTTAAAAATACTACGAGCAACAGAAAAAATCTAATAATATCGTAGACAAATGCAATATGTCTTCTCTAAAGATCTTATTGTAATATATTGCAAAGATAACATCATCATCATCATCATACCAGCCTATAACTAGTCCACTGCTGAACATAGGCCTCCCCCATAGATTGCCACAACAGTTGGTAGCTCTCAATTTGGGCGATTTTTCCATAGTTGCAACGCTGGGCAGGCGGGTTGGCAACCGCAGTTTATTTATTCAGTTGTTCCAGATAGATGCTGCTGCCCAACTCCTAGTTTTTATTTTCCCTCACTGTCGTATTTTACGACACCCACGGGACGAGATGGTAGATTCTCTTAAGCCGCCAGCCACCTCACGGCGAAAGAGATTTAAAGAGAGAGAGGCAGGTTATTATTATCTATGTTTTAACATTTAATGCCGCTGTTTGCTGCGTTCTGTATTAAGGTTAATAATATGATAAGCGATGCGTGGCAGCGATATACAGAGACTAACTCAGTGAAAAGTGCACAAGGATTTAGAAAACGGTGAAATTCATTCCTGTCATTTAATTGATTAATAGCACAATATATAAAATTAATTAAATTTATTTTGTTTATTATTGGGCTAAACGTACATCTCTTAGTAAAACGCTGAAAAAACTTAAAGTTTTTTTGGACCTTCAAACTAATTTTGTTATTACTCATGTACGACCTGCATTAACTGCTAGGCAGGTATCGATAATTTATGGATTGCAACGCTCATACCCATCGTTCCGGCTATATAAACTGATACATGCAGAAAGTCGGAACTTGTCGCTTGGATTGGCCAGATCGAATCCTCTTACCTTAATCCAATATACTCGTAACACCTATAGAACACTACCTGAAGCCCACAACTACGGCCGCGTTGATTTAAGTTTTTATAAATTCCGTGGGAACTTTTTATTCTAGAATAAAAAATTTTCTATGTTCTTTTCTAGGAGTTTTATTATAGAGATACTTTGCACTATCTCTGTGCCGAATATCTGCTCTCTGTCTATATATATCTGATTTCTGCGTAGGTAAGTGCCAAGTTGCAACCGCAGTCCCAGTTACTTTTCCGTGGACCAGTGGTGTGCAAACTACCTTGTGTTTCGGTTTAACAGGAAAAAGGGTCTGTCAAACCGAAACACAAGGAACAACAAGCTAAAGAGCTAGTGTCTCATGGTGACGTACGTAATACGGTACCACAATAATAAACTAATACCAAAATAATACACAATGACACCGCATTGTTATTGGCAGGCATGGGACTTGCCTGGCGAATGACTAGCCCGTCTCGACAACTACATTAATTAAGAAACCGTCGTCGAAAGCATGAGACAGAAAGATAACAAACATAATTAAAATAATAATTAATAAGTTTATAGGTGCCAACATTGGGCATCAAACTCAGGTTGCATTTTTTACTTTTCAAACTACGTTAATTAACACATTATTTAAATATAAATGTAACCAGTGAGCGTACCAACTGTAACGGAATACATTTTCCTTAATTTTGTTAAGATTAACTAAATCGAAAGTGGATTTAAGTATGCTCTCATTAGATTATATAGCCGATAGGTGTCGAGAAGAATAGTTTAGCACCTTCCTCTTTCCTACCGAGCCTTTATTTTGTACGGATAGCCTTTATTCGTACAGAATAATACCATAATATGCAATGATGTTACTATACTGCTCGTGAGAACGCAATGGGGAATAAGAATATCTTGACAAAACGCCGGCGAGTTGGTTCGCCTCCCTTCACGTCTCATTTCCCGCGGGAGCGAAACATGAGCTACGGGTGACAACTCTGCCCACCCCTTGTGAGACAAAAGGCTTGACTGTCTGTATGTCTAATTGGGCTATAGCCCACAGCGGCAGTTTTGAAGGCTGCAAAATATTTTTTTAACATACCAATAATTTGATATAACTATAAAGTTAGTTAAAAAAAATATGAAACTAAATGCAACGTTTAATGTTATTTTTTGATAATTGCAATAGCTAAAATAGCTGACAGCGGTTACTAAGCTAAACCAAGACTTAACTAGGCGAAACATATACAGCATCTATCAAAAAACCTTACGCCGAAAGAATTCGTATTCTTAAGAATGTTTTCCGTTAGCGTTGGGTTTTATTTGCCAACTATAAAAGAAGTATATTTTCTTTAAATTTGAAAGCACTAGAGAACACACTAAAGAATTTTGAACAGCTGAAAAGGCCAAAGAATTTCGTATTAAACTTCTGTCTGAATTGGTGCCAAATCATTTTTTGCGAGGACATGTTACTAAGTGGTTTTTATTTCAGGTTAATTTAAAAAAAAATCATTTTTACCTTTCGTGTCTTGTTTACAGATAAAGGTTAAATTTTTTGACACATTAAATGTGATACATGCTTATAAAAACAATCATATAACGCATTCTTAAAAATTAATTTATAGAAAAGTTTAAGCAGATGCCCGCAACTTCATCCGCGTAGCTGAAGTGTGTATGTTTTACATATCCCGTTAGAACTATTTGATTTTCCGAGATAAAAATTGCTAAGTCCGACTCCAGTATGCAAGCTATCTCTGTGCTAAATTTTGTCAAGATTGGTTCAGCGGTTAAACCATGAAAAGGTAACAAATAGAGAGAGGGACAGAGTGAGTTACTTTCGCATTTATAATATTAGCCTGAATAATATGGGAAGAACAAAACTATAGACCGCCATCCTTTATGTATGTTTTCAAATCTTAACTCTACTTGATTTATTTAACATCTCTACTACCGGAAGTAATTTAAGAATATAATTTGATAATTTTTATTTAAAGATAATCTGACAACCGTGTGGCCTAGTTCTATGCTGCGGGTCTTTGGTTCGTGTCCCAGCCGTAGCCTACATTTGTGAAAAAAAACACAAATCGCAGCGTACTTTCTCGCTGAGCAGCGTGAAAGACTCTTCCATAAAAATGAGAGGTGGCTGAGGCTGATGATGACCGAAATACAGATAATGGTATGTCTCTCTTATGCTGGATGCATTTTTGAAGTACATTATAACATTAAAATCGTCAGGAAATCAAATGTTTGGGGCCCTGCGTAACTTTATGTGTAGCTAGAATGTATATGTCAAGACATGACTGGCTGTACATAGAGATGTACTGATCCTCACACTTATGTCAATTTTGGGTTTGGGAAAAGAACCATGAAAGTGAGATTAAAGCTGTGAAATGAAAAGTTTGAAACGTATGGCTGGAGTGACTTTGTTGGACCAAGTGAGGAACAGCGTGATGAGAGAACGTTGTAGTGTGGTAGAAGATGTAGTGAGAAAGACAGAGAAAGGGATGCTTAGATGGTTTGGACACGTAAAGAGGATAGATGAAAGGAGGATCCACGAAACAGATCTATGAGGTGAGTGTGAATGGGCAAGTCAGTGAGGGCCGACGTAGGCGAACGTGTCACGATCACATCGAAATCATTTTAAGGAAAGGCCTCCTCAAAAGTTCGTGAAACGCTCATGAAAGTCGTTTATATTCACAATGACTCTTTTCTTATTTAAATGAAACTAATTTTACGGATTTTATCGCGTTTTATTTTATTATTTATAACCCGACGTTTCGAGTGCTTTACAGCACCCATGGTCACGGGCGGACTGAGGTGACAGATGTCCCGATGTCATAGTTAACCCGGAGTACCTTCAGCTTTTAATTATTATTCCTTGTCCGATCTACGCAGAAAGAGCTTACTGTGTCTTGAAGTCTTGCAGTGGTATGCTTGGTTTTTGATTTAATTTTATTAATTATAGGATCCCAAGCTGGTGGTAATACCCAACCATCTTCTCTATTAAAATTAGGATGTTTTTTAATTTCAATAGCCTCGCGAATCATCCTTGGTAGGAATCGGTGTTCTTTTGCGAGGATTTGTGGTTTATCAAATCTGATGTAATGGTTGGGATGATCCAGAACATGGTCACAGACTGCAGACTTCCTAGAGCGACGATGCTTCACGTCAGCTATATGTTCTTTTACGCGGGTTTTAACTGATCTTTTTGTTTGCCCTATGTAAGAGAGACCACATTCACAATCCAGCTTGTATACTCCTGCATCTTGTAGAGGGATGTTACACTTGACAGATGGTAAAAACTGACTTATCTTCTTAGGCGGCTTGAAAAATGTTCTTATGGAAGCCCGCTTCAAGATATAGCCAATCTTGTCCGTGACTCCTCTGACATATGGTAGGACTGCAGGTACACGCTCGACTGTGGCCGGCTTCACTCGGTCACTGCGACGAAGGCGCGGAACCCGAAGCTTGTTGTCTTGCAAAACTTGCTTGACATGCTGAAGCTCGGCGGCCAGGTGTTTACTGTCACAGATCCCTTGTGCTCTCTGAAACAAAGATTTGCCCACGGTAGCTAGCTGTGAAGGATGGTGGTGAGATTCACCGTTTAAGTACCTATTTGTATGGGTCTTTTTCCTATACACAGTGTGACTCAAGGTGTTATTAGGATTTCTAATTATTAAAACATCTAGAAAAGCTAAACAGTTATTTGTCTCTAACTCCATTGTAAATTATTTCTTATTTCCTTATACTCGCGTACCTTTCATACGTCACGTACTCTGACCTAGTGGTCAGAGTACGTGACGTATGAAAACACAAATTGTAAGTTTTCGGGTCTGGTTGTGAAATTAAATGAATGCATGAAATGCAGAATTCCAGAAAGATGCTGTTGCCCATCTCCTGGTTTTCATTTTCCCTCTGTCGACTTTTACGACACCCACGGGATGTGATGGGGTGGCAGATTCTATTAAGTCGCTACCACACGGCATGATATGATGTATCACCGTATCATACGTCATAATTTTAAGGTATGTTTGTCACTGTTCTTGGGGAATAGTGTTTTAAATTGACGCACATGCACAACGTTTTTAAAAATATACTGGCATATGATAGTAAAAATATTAATTTCTTTAAACATTTCCGTTTATTGTTTATTGTTGTTGTAATTAGCCGTGTGGTGGCGACTCGTTAAAAGAATACTACCACTCCATCTCATCCAATGGATCTCGTAAAAGCGCATGGTGGCGATGGGTTCACCACCTATCACACCAAATGCATTATATTGTTTTGGTGAAACGTGGATTGTGGCAGTCATCTGTTTTTGCAGTGAGTCTCTGACTACCACTTATGGGATACAGTCGTGATCTTATGTATGTATTTAAACATTTCCTATAGTCAATCACGAGAGCGCATAGTATAAATTTCGCGAACTGCTCTTTTCTGCAAAGTAAAGATTTTATTTACGCCAGCCACATGTCCCTATAATAAAATGCCATAACACATTATGCTGTGAAAATAACTAAAGTAAACTAGTCTTGCAGTGGATATATCTGTAATTTGTCGGATCTTTCCAACAACATCAATCCAATATGAGAGCTACAAACTTTGTGGCTGTCTATGGGGGTGGCCTATGTTCAGCAGTGGACGTATTTGTTATGGGCAGACGCTGCACTTCCCATCAGGTGAACGTTGTGCTCAATTCATCACTTTATATAATTAAAAAATATGTAGATATGAAATGGAAACGGGTCCAGAATAAATTAAAATTTTTACCTGAGAGCCTATTAAGTTGATACCATTAGCGTGAACCATTTGTATCTTAGTGCTAAGATAAAAATCCATGAAAAGAAGAGCTTGCTTCTCTAAAACATAAAATTTTAGTTTTCAAAGCAGAGTTTTGAGATCTCCAACCATCTACCACTCCATCTCATCTAATGGATCTCGTAAAAGGCGAGTAAGGAATTAAACTGCACTGCACCCAACAGCGCATGGTGGCGATGGGCTCACCATCTATCACACCAAGTGCATTATATTGTTTTGGTGAAACGTGGATTGAAATTATTTTATTGTACATAATCCTTCATCAGTTATGGAACGCCCTTTGGTGATGATCATGGAATAACTTATTGCTGTCAAAGAAAGACAGCATTTGGTCTCTCTAACACTACATTGTACCCTACCTCTGACATTATCGTATGACATCAGGCGCAATTAGTTTAGGATTTGGAGTGCCTTAGTATTCACACGTACTTTAATAAAAGCTAAGCACTATCTATTTAAGTCTCCTGCTAAATCATATAATTACTATGGTTAAATAGATACTCAGTGTCGCCATTAAAACAATGTTAATGTGGAAAAAGTAAATAGATGGCACTAGACACTGTCGGTAGCCGGTCTAAGCGGTTCCACAAACGGACGCCTCTACATTTGTAAGGGGAAGGATTCAATCGACGGTGCAATTACGACTCGTAATAAATTAGTGTCACCTCCCCATGGGGCATCGGCGGGGCGATCATTTGTAAATTATCTGTAATTAGCGTTTTATTTTAGATCGTTTACGCTTTAGCGTTTTATTTATATTAGTGCATTTTATGGGATTCGTTGTAAAAATAGAACTTTTAAAATTTAATCCTGTCCATCTATCCGTATGTCACAGCCATTTTACTTGGAAACTATTGGCACGATACAGATAAAATTATGAAGGAAGGTGTTTTCTATGATGAGCGCTATACAATGGTGTAGTAAAATAGTGGTGCTATACCACCCCACTGAAAAAAAGTTGCAGTGCACATAAATGTGCGAGGTATCGTTAGATAGGTCTTAAAAAATGATGAAGATGTTTAAAAGTTAACTATTTAATGTACGCCAATAGTTGGTGAGATATACGCTCTAAAATCGTAAAAAATGTGTCCTAACAAAATTCTTAATCCCTATTGCGTTTGTCTGTGTGTGCAGTGACTGCTCGTGGAACAGGCACATACAGTGCACTGTGCACAGCATTTCATTTTATAGTGTTTTTCTGCACGAATAAATGCTGTCCGTACAATACCTCACTCTAGTTAATAGAATCAGGCGTTACTTTGCGAAAATCCATTATTATGAAGGAAAGGAAGTTAAATTGCTACGATCCGCAAACAAAATATAAAATAGTGTACATTAACTGGTTTTTGAAGACCACCGCCCGCCCTCTCACAGTAGCATCCACAAGCAAACTAACACCGCCACCGGTATAAAATACTAAGGTATAAACCACTGAAGTCAAGACCACGACACCTGTTTTACCTGAAAACGAGGCATTATCAAGGTTTATAGAGTCTACAACAGACGGCCGCCGACAACCTTAATCGCCTCCGTCGACACCTCGGTATGAAAGAGGTAGGTGCTATTCTACTCAGCCGAACACCTATGCTGATGAACGGTGAAGAATCCCCTAATTTTGTTCATTTCATACATACGTAGGTATGTAAAGACGTTTGCGTCAAAAATATAGTCGGCTAGTAATTACCAACCCATCGCTTGGGCCTGCACTCAATGCTGTGTAGTCACTGTGACCATGTACTCTTGTCTTAATTTTAAATTTAACACTGGACCAGGTTCGACCAAAAACATGATATTAAAAAAATATAGCACCTTAGTATGCAAAACATTATATTAACATTTAAAACATGCAATATATATCATACATAAGTCGCATTCATAAATTATTCTGCACCAACTGTGCCCTGAGTATAAATATCTATGGAAAACGGGTTATGTTTAACGTCACGAAGACATTATATCTGTAACAGACGACTTTACAATTATGTTCACCATTTTTTCAGAATAAATTATACTATCATATTATTTTTAAATCTGTTTAATTTCAAAATACTAGTTAAGGAAATTTTCTGTATAGGTGATTTATATGTGTAATAAAAAATATAGTAGACGTAAGGGTTTTCAATTCAATCTATAAAAGTCTTAGAACTAATGCAACCATTACATAAACGTCTTGCATGAAATCCCCAGCCAAATCGCATTTTTCTTTAATTTAGTGTAAGCGTTTTGGAATAATAAGTAATTGGATGCAACCTTAACGTTATGTTAGATAATTGTTTTCAATAATCAACCTTGTTTTTAATTGAATTTGCCGCTGTTATCACGACAAAAGGATTTGCTAGACTTTTAGTCTACCTATCTGTAAAATCGATAAATAAGCGTAGTATAAAAACTATCGAAAACATTATATATTAAAGGCATGATAAACTAATGGCTTCTTGATATGCTGTAACATGAACAATATTGCTCTTGTTTATTAATACGAGTAATAAATAAAACTTGTACTTAGTTCATTTAATCTTTTAGGCTGAAGTAATCGCTGATATAGCCACTGCAAAACAACGTCTTCACACAGATTCCAGAAAAGGTATATGCATATTTTCGTTCAACTTTAGCCCTTTAGCGGTATCAGTCATAGAATGAATAGGAATCTTCATCGCAGATCACAACACTGAATGTAAAATTTCACATTAAGTAATATACTCTTCAAGTTTCTAAATTAGCGCGTTGTACTGTATAGAAACAGATTTTTCAAAAGAAGGCCGTTAACAAAACTACGTTGGATATTACCTGGCAAGATAAAGTAATGTATTTCTCAGCTTATGATGAACCAGACAACAAACTTGTTAAGGCATTAGAAGTAACCGTCCCTAATAGTATGTCTACATAGATTTATTGGTGGTAAGTTATAAGAATCCAACTACCAGTACAATGAAAATTATCACAGCATCTGCGTAATGTATCAAATATGAACATCGAGTTAGATTGACTTATGGCACATCTAAGCTTTCAAATGATTAATTGAGGTACACAGAATAACGAATAAGCTCTTATAGCCTCAGTATCTATAGCGTTTGAACTTTTGATATTGAAATAACCAGTCTTGTGGTAGGAGACGAAGAAGAGATATGGTTTTAAATTTTTAATCGTTTTTTCGGAGAAAGTCACCACCCGCAACAATTATGTGTGACACTGCGCCCGTCACCCTGAGACATCAATTCTTAGGTCTCATATGCTCAGTTATTAATTACACTAGCTCTCAGTACGAAACACAGTAATGTTTGCACACTAGTGTACACTAGACGGATTCCTGTATAGAAATCCTACCACCAGTAAAACACCTCAGGTAACCATTTGCATGCAGATAACTTGAAACAAAATAAAGAAATCTTGAATTCAGTGGTTAAAGAATGAGTGGAATGAAGATTGAGTAAAATAATAATATAATAATAAATGTGAAAGTACTATGCCAAATAAATAACTAAGGAGAAAGAAGTTGTCCTTGTGCGTTGTAATAATTCAGACCCCTGGCGCTCGCCTAAAATATCATGGTACGCGGGAGACCCTGGCTCGATATTTTTAATGACCTAAAATAGAAAGTTTATAGTATCAAGTAAATTATAACTACATTATTATGCCCTAAAACGACGTCGTTAAGAATGATAAGTGCCGGATATAAGACACCTGGTGGATGGACGCAGTAAATTGCGCAAAGGAAATTAGAAATTTAATTTATTTTTTATTTTTGTAATATATTAATATAAGTCTGAAGTAAAAAGCACTGTAAAGAAGAGTTCCATTAAATTTTTAGGTATTAGTAGAAATAATTTATTAATATCTATTTAACTTTAACTGAAAGCTAAAATGCTTCTGCATAATAACCAATTATTAATTCGTTAATAGTATACCGTAGTAGTTACAGAAGTCCGTTGCCTAAATAATTTTGTAGACTTTTTCACCTAAAAGCAAATTTCACATATACACTTTGATAACGCAAATACCCGAATTATAAATAAATAAATATTAAACGTATTTTAGTGTTGACATAACAAAAATATTTATGAAATAATTTAGAAGCTCAAGAACTGTCTTGGGAATATAAAAGCAATATTAACATCAAGATCAATGATAATATCACAAGTTGCAAAATATCGCACATATTTATGACAAAAGTTTTTATTACCTATAAATTTCCCACTGCTGAACACAGGCGTCTTCTCATTTCTGAAAGGATTTTAGAGCCGGGCAGAGTCCGACACGCTCCTCCAATGTGGTATAGTCAGACACTTTACATATCCTGGAAATATTTTTATTCCTGAAACGGGTTGGTTATGACATTTTTATAATTAAGATATATTTATTTTAAAGAATAATACAGTCGCATTATCTCAAAACATATCAGTCCAATAGCATACATGAACGACGATAATAGTTTGTCGTTTTTTTACGTTCATACTGCCAATGTCAAACACATCATCTAGTATAAATAAGTGCTGAAGGTCCAAGTAAACGTAACATCATCAACAGAAGACCACGATAGGGACAAGGAGGTCTTCTTCTCCTCGGCCCAGACATGGCGCATGATAACTAGACCGAAGAAAGCCCCGCGACTCGACGGGGTCACGAACCCGCAAGGGCTTTAACACAACGGCATTTAGAACGGCATATTGCCATTGAGAACTAGCCACTTTCCGGACGAGTGGAAGAACGGCAGAGTTATCATGCCGCCAAAGCCTCTGAAGAACGTCCTCCTCCCAGGGAGCTACCGCCCGATTACCCTTTTCTCCAGCATCTCGAAGGTGTCTGAGAAACTCCTGCTGCGACATATAACACCCAATACCAACCTTAGAGAAGAGCAGTTTGGATTCAGGGCCGGACACTCTACCACATAGCAGCCGTCAAGAGTACTGAACCACGCGGCCATAGCGGCTAACAGAAAAGAGTCCGTGGTTGCACTCCTTGACATGGAAAGAGCATTTGACAGAGTCTGGCATGACGGACTTCTGTACAAGTTGTCACTGCTGCATATTAACTTAGCCATTGTGAAAGTGGTGGCATCGTTCTTGGGAAACCGCCGGTTCGTGGTGGCAGTCGACGAAGCTTTGTCCTCAGCACGTTCGGTCGAAGCCGGAGTACCACAGGGCTGTCTCTCACCCGTGTGCTACTCAATCTTCACCTATGACACACCATGCAGTGAATACAAGAAGCTAGCACTCTATGCCGATGACGCGGCGTATTTCTCAACGTCTATGAACGCCGCATTCGCAGCTAGAAAATTACAAAAGACACTAGACCTTACAAAGACCTGGATAGCCGACTGGAGGTTGTCGGTGAACGTCAAGACGCAGGCCATCGTGTTAGAAAGCTGCCAACAAGACTGAAACTTGGAAACGAGAGCGTTGACTGGACCAGTATAGTCAAGTAGCTTGGTGTCACCATTGACCGTAGGTTGACCATGAAGCCTGATACACAAGACACCATACACGCATTTGTGAGGCGGCTCGCGACGAACATGTTCGAGCGAGCAGATTCATCCAGCTCCAGGCAAACATTGCCTCGCTGCATGCTCGACCTCCCGATAGGAAGCTCTTGCCACGCGATCTGCGCAGCCGTCCCGAGGAGTAAAGCTCACGACGACTACGTCGAAGTCAACCTTAGGCGTACTTAACATCGTACCATTCACCGCCCGCTCGCTGGTAGGCAGGCCGGGCTGCCCCCTTTTGGGGCTCCTTCTGACCAGCCAAACCACGCTGAGGGCGGTGTGAAGAGTCAACCTCACCAGGGTACTTAAAGTGGGGGCCACCGCGCTCCACCAAGATATCTCATGCCAAGGAAGGCAAACCTAAGACCCCTCGCGTAGTAACGCCAAGATTTACATCTCTGAGGGGGGCACACGCCCCGAACGGACACCCGGCGCCCACGAGGGCGCTTGAGAAGACCCAGACGGAAGTGAACGTAGTACAGCTACACTAAAATGATAAAACAATGGTATTAAAAGCATAATGTACGGTAAAATTTGGTTTAAAATCTAAACATCAATTTACATCAGACACAGTTCACGTGAGGATACTGTACCAAGCCAGCGCATAGTAACAAATTGAGCGTCAAACTAAATACGTATTCTACTGCAGCGTAAGCCGCCATGTTTTGATTTTCCATTCACACGAAAAGCATACTTAGGTAGATGTCGAAGGGTATATATTTCCTTAAAACGTTGTTTAAATATTAGTACAAACTATGTCACTTCGATTTGTGCAACATGCGTAACGGAAAGAGATTACGTTGTGCTCTTAAATTAAAAAGAAATTGTATGAAGCAAGAATACAGTAAGTACGAAAGAATAAAATAACTTTCTATACCGATATTTAGTATACCAATGATTTATTACAGAACCCATCGCAAGGTATTTGGTAGAACTGTACTTTATGTTATAGTCTCGCGATGCACACAAATTCTTGTAATTAAATAAAACTAATTAACCATGGGCTACAACTCTGTGGCTGAGCCTTCCTCCTCTCCCAATAAATCTAAATCATTTTGCTAGGTCAGATGTTATTATCTGAAAAATCTACAAGGATTGAAGGAAACTTACAATCGTGCCAGTATATAGGTTATGTGTTTTTACTATCTGTAAATAAGACGGTAGCGAAAAGTAGTCGCCAACGGAAGTCGATCTTGAACATTAAAGAGAATCTCACTGTTCAGTAAAATGCATCGGTGCTTCGACATATTGTGAAACATTGTTACCTTAGTAAGTCGGAGAACATTTTAGTACTTACGCTTATTGTGTTTAGTCGTCAACATTAAAATCCCCTGACAGAACAATATTATCTTATTCCGTGGCAGCTCGGGGGCTAGGCGCTCGCTATAAATTTCATAGTGCGCGAGTAACCTGAGTTCGATTCCCGGCGCCGGCAAAATTGTCAATTGCAATTTTAAGTGCTGATTTACCACGTGCTCAGCGGTGAAGGAAAACATCGTGAGGAAACCTGCATGTCTGAGAAATAAAAAATATTTCGTAGACTTGTGAAGTCCGCCAACCCGCATTGGAGCAGCGTGGCGGATTCTTTCTAGCTTCAAAACCCTATTGGAAATGAGAAAAGGCCTGTACTCAGCAGTGGGATATTTATAGGCTGTTACTTTACTTTTTTACAAAGAACCTACCGACTCGCTAAACGTGTCCAGAAATAATAAACTTAACCGCGGAGGACGATAAGCATTGCCAAAGATACAGAATTTACCTTTAATTTTAATTCTTAACCACGTCTTGCGTTCACATCGCGTAGGTAAGCCTTATCTTAAGTAGAAATCTACCATTACAATTGTTTGAAATAAATTTTATGTGCTGGTTTGCCACGTCTGTGTCGTGTGAGATGAGATGTATTCAGTTTTATTTACCATGTTTTCTTAGTTCTTAACTCTTTTTTGCATACATATCAAGAATAAGAAAATCCAATAAACTTATGAATAAATATAAAATTTAAAAATGGCCACTCCAATTTAAGGGTTAATAAAGATTTTCCATAAGCTGCCTTTGATTTCTCAGATATAACGAAAATCAAGGACTTGTTTAGTTACAGGAATAATGACGACCGTGTGGCCTAGTGGTCAGAGTACCTGACTGCTAAGCCGCAGGTCCTGGGTTCGAATCCCAGCCGGAGCCAACATTTGTGCTAAAACATAAATTGTTGGTTTTCGGGTCTGTTTGTGTTGTGATTGTCCCCGTGTTTCTGACACTGGATCCTAGCCTACCTTCGATCTTATCGCATCAGCGTTACATCGGGCGCGGGTAGGTTGGGACGAGTGAGTGTCTCTGTGTTTGCGCGTACACTTGTGGCACTATAATATCTCCTGCGCAGTTGATGGCTCTCGACAGTAGTCTGCAGTTGTCGCCGTGGTCGAAATCGGCTAGGAGAACATCAATATGTGTTAATTATATGCCGTTAGTTTTAGTAAGTTTAAACTTATATCCATTCGGATAGACATACAGAAATACAGAGAAGCCAAACGTGCTTCATTTATTCTTTGTTATTACGGTTGGAAATATGTCACCTATATCTCATTATCTAAATCACAGAATTGCGAATAAAAATATAGTGCTAAGCTATTGCTTGGCTTGGAATCCTACCACCAGAGTTTAATAAATGCAGGAACCCATCTAGGTGAAGCAGTAGTGTGCAAATATTACCTGTATATCGGCCTGAAGGGCACTGAGAGCTAGTGTAATTATTGGGCGTATGAGACTTATGTACTGATGTCTCAGGGTGACGGGCGCATTGTGGTGCGACACAAAAATGTTCTGGGTGATACAGCATGTGATACAGGCAGACGTTGCACATACCATCAGATGAACGTTTTGCTCGTCTCGACACTTTATAGTATAAAAAACACACATTTTTCTTACTGAAGATTTTAAGACTCTTAATACTCTTTTTAATTTAAATACACGTTCAATAAAGGCATAAAAATCTTTGAAAACAAAAGTAAAGTAAAGTTTCAGCCTATAAATGTCCCACTGCTGAGCACAGGCCTCCTCTCATTTCTGAAAGGGTTTTGGAGCTAGGAAGAATCAACCACGCTGCTCCAATGCGGGTTGGCGGACTTTATATGCCCTCGAAATATTTCTATTCCTCAGACATGCAGGTTTCCTCACGATGAAAACAACAGTAATTAATAATAATCCATGGACTTCTAAAATTGTAATTTTAAGTGCTGATGTACCCCGTGCTGAGCGTTGAAATAAACCATCGTGAGAAAACCTGCATGACAGAGAAGCGTAAACATAATTTGTCTTGTGAAGTCTGTCGCATTAGAATAGCGTAGTGAACTCTGTGAGGATGCCTGTGCTCAACAGTGGTACATTAAAGGCTGTTACTGTACTTCTACAATTAAATTTATATATTACTAACTTGACCCGTGCAAATATTTCGCACAGTATCATTATTATAAAAACATGGCGCCATCTACCTTCTTTAAAGAATATAAACAACTCCATGTGACAGCTGCCGTGCATGTCAGTTGAAGAGATTGTCATCAGATGACACTTTAATTAATTCGTTAAATCTTTGTGAACAATTTTTTTAAACGAAAACATAAATTTTAAGACATTTAATTATTTTTCATTATTAGAGGGAAAATGGTCTTCAAAATGGCGTATCAAACATTAATTTTGATAAAGTGTTTTGAAATAATATATATAGATAGATTCTGAATTATCAAATTTTAATGACGTAGGTGTCGTACATATACCTTTTTCATTCAGTTATTTTGAACTAAAAGTCAACTCGTAAAACCTTATTTTAATTGATGAATCTTTTGTATTTGCTCAGGCGACTTAAAGAAGATTGGGGAGAAAACTTTTTAATTGGAGTTTGTCTTTGAGTTCAATGTAAGGATAGGAAATTATTACTCAACGAAAATAAACTTTTATGAATAAAATTATGTCCATCTGGTCGAATTTGACTACGGCAAAATTTTCTGGTACGAAAGTCACGAAAGTGCATTCAGCGAACTTGGTGACGAAGAAAAAGATCAAACGAAAACTTGCTACAAATTTTTCGTTTAACATTTAAGTTTTCTGATTTCCCCCGTTCTAAGAGTACTACGGGTATATTTCATTGGGATTTATCAGAAATATCCTACAATGATACTTAGCTGTACCGATTAATCCAACTATATACTAATATATATATACTATCATTCAATATGACTGGACCAAGAGCTATGATCTACCAGTTCATTGTTTTTCAATAGAAAGTTCCGATCGTGCGGAAGCGAGTTCATTATTGCAAAACGTGACGGATTATTTTATTGTTGCCTCGATTCTGGTTTCTTATTGCAGATGAAACTTAGGGTTAAGTGTCGTAACTTTTAGGTACATGCTATCAAGTAGCTAATAAATAGGTCACCTCGGCCGGGGAAAGACCACGTTCTCAATGAATGAAATAAAGTAACAACATGATTTTGTACCAGTGGTAGGATTTCTATGCAGGAATCCGTCTAAGTAGGTACCACCGTGGAGCCAGTTACAATGCAAACAATGTTTTGTTTAAAAGGGAACTGATAGCTAGTGTACTTCAGATGTATCAGAGTGACGGGCGCAGTGTAGTGTCTTTATATTTATGTATTTATGTTTTGGTCAAACCTGTCACGCGGGCCCCGGGCCCGCGAGCACAGCCATCCGATGAAGCTGTAACAGCCAAAAGGCTAACAGCGATTACTTCACCGAAAACAAGCAATGTAGTGGTCACAGATATGTTCTGGGTGATACGGCATTTTTTTATGTGCAGACGTTACAGTTACTATCAGTTGAACGATTTCTAGTCTTGTTACTTTTACAGATAAATAAGATAGACTGTTTACCTTTTTAAATACCATGGCCATGTTAACCAGCACATATTGTCATGGTGTAATTATATTATTATTATGTAGCCGTGTGGTGGCGGCTCGTTAAAAGAATACTACCACTCCATCTCATCCAATGGATCTCGTAAAAGGCGAGCAGGGAATTAAACTGCACTGTGCACCCAACAGCGGATGGTGGCGATTGGCTCACCACCTATCACACCAAGTGCATTATATTGTTTTGGTGAAACGTGGATTGTGGCAATCATCTGTTTTTGCAGTGAGTGCCCAGTCTCTGACTACCCCTTATGGGATACAGTCGTGATCTTATGTATGTATGTATGTATGTAATTATATTTAGTCGTCATCAATATGTATAATATTACCTCTTCCAATACTGTAAAAAACAATGCACATTGAGAGCTCCCACAATCGAGATAACGCGTGTGATAGAGAAGTGTATTGTCTTTTTTATATTTAAATACTCCGCCTTTTAATGCTTATTCCGTTTGTTCAGTAGCCAATGAGGGATGCTTTCAAGACAAAAAGATATTCTATTTATCTGAAGTAATATTAAAAATTTAGTAGTATAATTATAGAAGAATCATAATTCACATAAGACGACTGACACCTGCTGGAATGAATACTAGTTATCGGTATGGGCGACAAACAGTTATTCTGGGTCTGGGTGTTTGTGCATGTAAATCTGTACCTACATTACTAGAAAAATACTGAATTTACTCTTAGATAACGTAAGACTTCTTTAATTTGTTCTTCAAAAAAAATTCCCCGTTCTAAGAATTTCTTCTAAGTCATGGAAGCGTTTCATACACAAGTTTCACTCGGACACTCGGTCGTGTGAGTGTAGGAGTAAATAGTTATAGTATTTTTAGGATATTTAGATTATTTAACTCTTTTTGCTTTTAAAATTAATATTTTATTTATATTTGAATTTAGACACAGATTTTATTTATAGTAAGTAATTTGACTCTATTATATAAGCATTTTGTGGCTGCCTTACCTTTTTACCTTTATGTTTATGTTAATTCATGTAATTTTATAACGTATTGAGTAAAGATTTATAACCTTTGGCTGTCCTTAAATAAATAAGTAACTAGTCACCTAGGTAATCTAAATACCCTAATAACAACTATCATATTATATCCACAATATTTAACTAGACTGATAATGTATATTCCATGGCGCGAATAGCTAAAAGAAGTCTCTGTAATGTAAAAAATATCACATACCGAAGAACAAATATATGATATTTTATATATACTGAATTGACATATATTTTATATTTTACTAAATATTACCTTCGGAGTGCTTTACTATAACGGAAAATCTCATCTCATCTTATCTCTTTGTGATTAATAGCATGTAGTTAATGTCTCGCCCATTTTGAGGGACAAAAGATAAACATAAATCAAAGGGAAAACTGGTTGACACCTTTGTTTTATCAAACATAAGCGAGATAAAGGTTTTCAAACACTACAATGACTTTTATGTCCTTAGAATAGGTAATAATTGATGTTCTCCTCCTGGGCTTATTTCACAATAGAGACAAAAGAGATATTATAGTTCCGCAAATGTAATAGCCGCGCTCGGTGAAACGATCATGCGATAAAATCGGAGGTAGGCCGAAACGCAGTGTCGGAAGTACGGGGACACTCATAATATAACCAGAGCGGAAAAACCGACAGTTTGTGTTGTAAAACATGTTACCCAATAATCAAATAATATGACCACTAACCCACGCGGTCGTGAAAAATGTAGTGAAAAAATTATATAACTACTAACTCTTTGGTTATATAAGAGTGAATTCAGGTTATGAGGCCTGTAGATGTTGGCAACATTATGACTGCGGTAATGCGGTAAAATAAAAGGGTAACAAGGGAGCAATAACTGTAGCAGTAAGGGTCGTAAAACTCGTATATATGTCCCTTACTGCTGCCTGCACTTATAGAAACGAAACAACAACTTAAGACACAAAATGTAATTGCTCTCGTATTTGAATTTTTAATTGAAATTTGAGATTTTTTTTATAATCAAACTTTGTGGCAATGATATACAAGTATTTATTATACTTAGGTATTGATAAACAAAATGCATTTATGTAAATATTTATTAACCTTTAAAAATATTATAGGTAGCTTAAAAACTTGTTTGTACTCGTAGTCTTACGTACTGTACTGTTGTTTAAAGTACCTACATCTTAGCTGAAGAAGCACCCGACACCGCGCACCTTAAACGGAGTTGCACACTACTAATTTCACTGTTGAAACTAAATGCGATCAGTTCAAGCTGAACGAAGTTTAAGCGTTTAACTGAGTTCAATGCTACTGTTTGCATTTCACCAACATCAACTGAACGCGATTAAAGCTAAACGCGGTTCAAATTCTGAACGCCCAATTTTCGACGTTAAGCGTTTCCAGAGCTGTCATTGTCAATTGCACAACTATGTAAACACAATAAATATTTTTAATACGTTTTGTTTATTGTTTGCATACCTATGTGTCTTATGCATAAAACAGGCTCTTTGATGTCGCAAAATAATAAATACATCGAGTTTTTTTTTAGATTGTGACTATATTTCACGAAAACTTCGTTTTTCTGAAAGCGATCAAAATGCAGCCGGTGAAATCGGTTAGACAAAAACCGAGTTCAAATGATACATATGAACTAAGTTCAGTAAAACGTGGTTTTATTAAACTTGGTCGGTGAAATCGAGTTAAATCGTGTATTTTCCGTCTGGCGTTCTATCGAGTTTTACTGTTTTCATGTTTATTTTTATGTGCAGAAAACGAGCATGCGGTTAACCTGATGCTACGTGATCACAGCCGTTCATGAACATCAGCAACATTAGGGGAGCTTCAGAAAAACTGCTGGTGGCAGCAGAATTTATAAAATGGTCGTGCATGGAAATCCCGTGAAAGTCCTTGCAAAAATGCGGCGGTGCTTTACCCCGGACAGCTTCTAACCATGTATAAAGATCAGGTCTGGTCGGCTGTAGGGTACTGATGCCACATATGGGCTGGAACTTCCAAATATACACTGGCAGCCTCGGACACAGTAGAGAGACGAGCCAAGAGTCTAACTGGTAACCCTTACTGAGTATTTGCCGGGCTATTTGCCAGTCTCTCGGTGTTCTGCCGTTGTTGACCGTGTGGTAGCGGCTTAAGAGAATCTACCACCCCATTTCATCCCGTGGGTGTCGTAAAAGTCGACAGAGGGAAAATGAAAACCAGGAGATGGGCAGCAGCATCTTGCTGGAACGTCTGAGTAAATACTTTTTCTGTCGACTTTTACGACACCCACGGGATGAGATGGGGTGGTAGATTCTCTTAAGCCGCTACCACACGGCAAACTGCAAACATGTTTGAAAATTATGTTTGCAGGTTGTTTATAATTTTGTTCAACTAAGTATTTCATTTGATATTTATTATGTTTTATATTTTATTACTAGATTAGAGCCCGTCTCTTACGAACGAAAAGCTTAAGTAAATTATATCATGAAAATAATTCTTACGTTTACTTCTACTCACGAAATTCTCTCATAACCGTCGGCTACCATGAGTAATTATTCAAAATTGTCCTATTTATTTTTAATTTTCGCGCGACGCTTAAAAAACTAATGAGGAAAAAAACAAATGAATGACTGTTTTCGAAACTCATATATACCAGCTAAATGGATTTATAAATTTGAATTTGGAATTCTTAACCAAAGAGGATATATGTATTTCAGATCAAAATGGCCCGTACGTCAAAATTGATATTCATTTTATTTTATTTATCACAAAATGAATAATTAGGCATTGGCATTTACTTTGAAATATTTTAAACTTAAACTAAATCAGTTATAATTTCGAAGCTAAATTACTTGACATTAACGAAAGGCTCAAAAGGGTTGCCCTTTGCCGAACCCAATAATGGCAAACGTTTGTCGCGGTTATACGCTGTGGAGTGTAGGTTATCCCGTAAGGTTTTCGTTCAACCCTGTGTCAAAATCAAGTCAAAATTTGGCAACTCTGTTATATTTCTAAATGTATATTATATTTCTAATGTTATGGTTAAAGTAACTGATGACTGGAGAAAAATATTATTCAATACATAATATGTACCGCAGACGGCCGTATAACGACCCCGTGATTAGTGTAGTTGACTTCTGCACCGCAGGTCCTGAATTCGAATCTCAGCCGAAGCCAACAATTGTGCAAAAACACAAGTTGTTAGTTTTCGGGTCGGTTTGTGTTGTTATTGTCCCCGTCTCTCTGACTCTGCATTCTAACCTACCTCCGATCTTATCGCATGTGCGTTACATCGGGCGTGGGTAGATTGGGACGAGTGAGCGCGTAGTGTCTCGGGTCATCGCCTGCGCCCCCCGCATCGGGGGCGCCGGGAAACTGTCCAGAGACTATGCTGCTCTCAGTAGTTTGAATCGCCGCGTGTAATAAGTACACGTGGGGCTTGGGGATGCTCATTACCAAATGTAATTGAGCAAAATATGAATTGGCCTATTGTGGCCGGACAAGCACTAGGGACGTTGTGGTCACAAACCTTAGTGGATAATATCCTGAAGATATTCCCAATGTCGCTGGCATAAGTCTCCAAGCCAGACCGTCCTCGTACGAGGATTGCCTAGCCGAGTGACCCGCCTGCGACAGTGGGTTGGGTTATTCCTTGTCTTAGTAGACCTCCGAGCTATGGTTTGTGAATATGCCGAGCGGCCTAGCCTTGATTGTTAAGCAAACAGGCTATGCCGCTCAGGATGACAGGCACGGGGTTGGTGCCGCTCTGGATTGCCTTGAGGACGTCGTTGAGGATCGTGATCGCTGCAGATAACGTTGCAGCGTTATCCGATCCCAACGACGTCGAAGGCAGAGCTGTTTCTGTGGGCGCTGTGGCACCTGACACGCTTGCTGTTGCGCAAGACACTGGTGCCACCTTAGGCTTCTTTTTCTTCTTCTTCTTTTGATCAGAAGAAAAGGTTGTACCAATGGGGGGAGGAGGATCTCTCGGGCGAGGCAGGTTCGCCGGAGCCATAAGTGTCGCCTGGTCTTGGGAGGCCTCGATGGTGTTGGGCTGGACCAGTTGGCTGCGAGTAGGCGTGTCGTACGAGCCGATGTGCCCGCCGTACGGTTACGTAACTCCCTCCTGTAGACAGGACACAGTGCGCTATTCGCAGTATGCCCCTGGCCACAGTTAGCGCACGTAGGCGGGTCTTCTCGGGGACGGGGACATTCTTTTGCAGGATGGTTCCCCCGGCATCGCACACACGCCATAGGATGGTGGCAGCAGTGGGAGGAATGTCTAAACTGCTCGGTGGCCACACTGTCGCCCTGGCACTCCGCCACGTCTTCGCGCAGCTTCTTGCGCTCTTCCAGGTCTTCACCCTGGGGGCTTCTGAGCCGTTTTGCAGGTAGCACTGCAATGCCCCGCTCGTACAGCTCATCCAGGATGGGGAAGTCCACTGTTGATGTAAAACTTCCTGCCTTCTGGAGGACATCGATTTGGGCGCGGAATTCGGCAATCATTTTGTCGGCGGTCGAAGGCTTCATAAGACCAAGCGCCTTCATGCGCTTGGTCATCGTTAGCTCAAAGTGCACTTGAGCCCTCGGTGATAAATCGGCGATGAAGGACTCTTTGGAGGGAGTACTCTCCATTGAGTCCTTGTTACTCCCGCTGTCAACGCTGCTGTCCCCGGAAGGGGCAGAGGTGACTGGGGTAGTGGTTGCTGTTGTAGAAGATGCCGCTGCTGACGCGGCTGGTGATGCTGGTGCAGGTTTGGATGAAGTCGACGGTTTGGGGGGCGTTTCGCCCTCCATGGCGACTCAGGGAGGCGTCTGCTCCGCGACCAACGCGTCTCCCACGGGAGAACCGCTCGCACCTCGCCCCCTGGAAAGGGGGGAGGCGGAATGGCGCCGTGGGGACCCGGAAAAGTTGTTTGGAGTAGCGGCAAGCGCCTTGCCTCCGAAGAGGACAAGGGTAGCGTTGAACAGGTGTCTAAAATAGACACCTGCAAACGCCGAAAAACAAAGTGGTCCGTGCGGAGTGGCGTACTGTTAACGACTGAGGTGTTAACAGCTCGATGTCTCGGCGAATCCTCAGAGCGCGTAGGTACTCTTGGGGCAGTAATATATCTCGCAATAATACGAGTATATTCGCAGTTCACAACTTCCGACAGTATTCGGAAGGTTTTTTTTAATGCATCAAGTGATGAAACGAGCAAAACGTTCACCTGATGGTAAGTGCAATATCTGCCCATAGGAAATGCTGTGTCACCCAGAACATTTTTGTGTGCCTAGCTACCACGGCTCTAAAAAAATATATAAAGTACAGCTTAAAAGAAAAATATTCCGAGATCCGAGGACAGCAAACACACTAGCAATAAAATATAAAAGCATTATTTACTATAAATAAATATCTGCCTCCTGTATTTTTATTTTGAAATATTTATATTGATTTTTAGTTGATTTGTTACACATTTCGTAAATTGTTTCATTAAGCATTGATATGCAAAAATAACACTGTCAACTTCTCAAAAACGTCAATAAAAAGAGCGCAAAAAGCGATCCAGGTAGTTGAATCAATTTAAAAAGCTACTTAATGTCGTGGGCATAATATTAAATTTGGGTTTATTTAATCGGAATTTGTGACCTTTGGCTTTACTTTTATATTTTAGTGGATAGACGACTGATTTTTGTATGGAACTGAATTTTGGGTTTTTGTATATCAATGGTTTTAAGTAAATACTTCTCGGTGAAAACTAAGCTTAATTTCCTATTGAATATCGCCGTTCATCCCTCTAGAGTAACTGGAAAAATTTACTTAGAACTACTTATAAAATTGAACCCTTCTTCGGTAACAGTTACCAGTTCTATGAGCTATATGGCCGGCCCATTGCCAATTCAGCTGGTCCTCGGGATTATGTCGATTAATCCAGTTACGCTGCGGATATCATACATAAATTTTCTCGATAAGCAGCCTCGTACCGGCAAACTCAGTGTTTGACAAACCCTTCGAAATAGACCTGCACGGTTTTTCCTACTTACTGTAACCGTAATTTGCGGCAATCTACTGAGGAGGCCTATATATGGCAGTGGATTTGTGATGGGCTAAAAATACAATAATGATGATTATGTAAACTACTGGTCGCCCTGTGGTCAAATTTAGAACGCAATTCATATTATTTTAAGTTTGAACGCTATGAAGTTTGAGTACTTATTTGTTGGCAACATTTTATTATTTTTTCCAGCGGTAGGACTCCTTTGCAGGAATTGTTCTAGGTAGGTACCACCTCAGGGCCAGTTATTCTGCTGTGTAGCAGTAGTGTGCAAACATTACTGTTTCGGTTTGAAGGGCACTGAGAGCTAGTGTAATCACTGGTCATATGAGACTTAAGAACTAATTCCTCAGGGTGACGGACGCAGTGTGATGACACTCAGATAAGTTCTGGGTGACAAAGCATTTGTTATGGGCAGACGTTGTACGTTTTGCTGGTTTCGACTCTCTATCCAATAAAAAAAAATCTTTGGCGACAATCTCTCATTACGTGCTGCATGCGGGTTATAATTTGTTATAAACAATTCGTTAGTTCGTATTTTGTTCTTAAATGTTTAATTATATAATTTTTTTAAAGCATAAAGGTTGACACTAAAAGCAGCTATTTTAATTCGGCAGCAAACATTTCGTTTATCCGCTGTTCGTTTTGATTATTCGATAATAATTAGCGTTTGTCCTTAACGTGGTACTAATGGCAGTTATTTTAATTCAGCAGCAAACAATTCGTTTGTTAGTCGTTTGTTCTTTTTAATAATAAATAGTTTTTGTTTCGTACTAGTTTTCTATAAACAAATATTAAAATATTAACCCTTAAGTTTTTTTAGTGCTTTTTTAATGCATTTAATTAGGGCCCGTAGTAGTTTTTTTCTATAATATTTAACTGTGTTGTTTATGGATAGCCTTTAAGTTTTCAATGTATTTTACTAACGCAATATGGGCCTACGGCCTGATGTATATTACTATTATACTTTTAATTAATTAATAATAGTGGCGCATGCGCAATTGCACTTGGCACTGGTAAAACAGTTTTATGAGTACCACGTCAAGAACCTGATTGAACGACGATAAACGAAATGTATGCTGCCGAATTCAAATAGCTGCCATTAGTGACAACTTTTAGGCTAAAATTTTAAAATTTTTTGATTAATACAACAACAATTAGGAACAAATGACAAACTAGAGAATTGTTTATAACAAAGTATAAAATAATGATGTGTTACCGGTACCTTAATTTGCACACAGCCCCCTGTGCGTCTCTTTAATCACAGACATCTACAATAAAGATTTTGAAATTGGCATTATGAAAGTAAACAAACGACGATCAGATGTTTTACATGGTCAGTCTGAAGTCTGAACTTAAATAATTATTGTTTTATTTTATTCAATTTCATGTATTTGTAACACATATTGTATACAAATTTTAGCTTTCTCGCTTCTTATCCACACAAACTTTAACTATACTAAAACTCACAATACTTCTTGCGCGCAATATGCTTAAAAAGAGGTAAAAAGTTTCTCACGAATCAATTTAGAATATGTATTCGTATGTTTTATAAAAACATTCACAACGATTCAATGCCGATTCTGAACATTCTTTAGTTATTATGAGGTATATGTTTTAAAAATATTAAAATGTTATTGTGTTTAAAATATCAACATCATTAAAGAATGTAAATAATTCCATTGCGGTCTCATTACAAATATGAGGCAAAAATTTGTTATCTGGTTTGAGGTCCAAAATGTATTTTATTATATGTGATTTTATTACAAAAAAAAATATATGCGTAAGTGTTGATATTTTCCTTAGACGGCCGAATGGTTCTGCGTAGGGTTGTTACGGTTGGAATGATTGAATATCAAGTTGTTTGCGTCGACACTTACGGAGCTAAAAACTTCCTAAGCAAATTTGTGTAGTGATTAGATTGAAGAAATTTCTGTAAATTTCAATGCATACATACAATCACGCCTTTTTCCCATACAAAGTGTTTCGCTCCCGTCGGAAACGAGAAGGGACGGGAATCCTCACTGCGTTTCCACTAGCAGTATAGTGACAGCATTGCACTGGCATTATTCTACACGAATAAAGGCTGTCCGTACAATACTATAGTCGCCTCTCACGACACCTCGGTAGGAAAGAGGTAGGTGCTATTCTACTCTGCCGGACACCTGTCGGCGGCATGGTTTGCCACCAAATAATTATATTGTTTTCAATGATGTTCTCCGGGCCGATTTCGACCACGGCGAATATTGTATTGACTTCCGAATATTGTCGAGAGCTGTCAACTGCGCAAGAGATATTACAGTGCCACAAGTGTACGCGCAAACACAGAGGCACTCACTCGTCCCAGGGCGCGGGTAGGCGTCCGACATAAGGCTGATGCGATAAGAACGGAGTTAGGCTAGGATGCAGTGTCAGAAACACGGGGACAAGCACAACACAACCAGAACCGAAAACCGACAATTTGTGTTACAGCACAAATGTTGACTCCGGCAGGGATTCGAACCCAGGACCCGCGCGTTAGAAGCCAGGTACTCTGACCACTAGGCCACGTGGTTGTCAACTAACACTAACATTAAATATGGACTCATGATTTCCAGCATCTAGTATGAGTGCACCAAGGACACTTATTAAATTTTAAAAAATATATGAAAAGGATAATAAATGAAAACAACATACTGTACAAATATTCCAGATTTATAAAATAAAATCTTAAATTACATTTGATTACGAAAACAGATATTATAATAATTAACAATTTCTCTAAGGCAAGATTGGGATGTTGGTATAACGTGACGATCTCCATGTCACTGACACAATATGTTTTGGATTCTGGCAGTAGGTGTAGAAAAGTAACAAGTATTAAGAGCGCCGATTTATTTTTCACAGTTAAATTAGTTTACAATAAATATTATATATTTTTTTAATTAAATCATTTTATTAACAAGTGTTTGCAATTAGTTATGAAGTAATTGTGTCCATATGAATTAGTTTTAAAAAAAAGCTTACTTGCGTCACCCTTCAATACATAATATTTTATAAGTGAAATCAACATTTCTTTCGAAACAAATTACCACGGCGAATTTCGCTCATGTCAGCAATATGCAAAGAGAAGTGGAAGTTAGCTTGTCACAAAGAATGGCTGAGTTTGAGGAACGGCTACAAGCTGCATTAGTACCCTCCATTCCATCGCTCTTTTAACTCAGCCAAGAATTCCAGGCTTTTAAGGAACTTGTGAGTAAAATGCTAAGCATTCTGCAACAGCAGGTTACAAGATGTGTGAATTCTGTGGATGAAATGGATATGCGGCAGCGGCCAGAAGTGTTATTATTTAATGGCTTTGCCGAAAGCTCTGATGTCAATATAGATAATAAGGTACTTGGCCTTGGCTTGGGCTTGGTAAAAGAAAATGGGACTGTCTCATGTAGTCCACTCTTCAATAAAACGGTGTCATCGGTTGGGTTCTATTGGAAGTGATGTCCGAGTTAGACCTGTTCTTGTAGATTTCCATGACCATCATATCAAATCAGAAGTCTGGAAGTCCAAATCCAAATAAAAAGGGACTTCTTTTACGATAACAGAGTTTCTCACAAAAACCCGTCAAGGTATTTACAAAAAGGCACTCAAACATTTCGGTATCAGAAATGTGTGGACACTTGGCGGCACAATATATACTAAGCTTCCTGAAAGCAGCCGTGCTAAAATATTAACAGAGAAAGATTTTAATCGTTTAGTTGCTAAGTGGTCCCCATTAACATCTCCTGTGGTGTCTGAATAATCTTCCACTAAGAATAATGTCAGCATGGTTATCGAAAGTAAAACTGCATCGCAACAGAGTTCCCCAAAAGGTAACCAACAACAGAAAGTGGTTCGGCGTAAACAGGGAGTCTCTCTAGCCGTAAATGATGAAAGCAAGAGGACACGTCGTTTTATTTCTAAAAAGTAAGCCCCTAAGGTGATTTGCACATTGTTTATTTTCGTAACAATTTGTAACAATATAACGAGAGCCCACTTCATTATTAAAATAACTTCTACACTGAATAAAAAATAAACCTTCACGGATTGATCGATGTATAAGATAGTTCAATTTGATTATTTTTATCACTTTTATTTTTTTCATTTTTATTAACTTAAACATCTTGCTTAGGTTGCTTCTTTGTATAACTAGTATTAAGTAATTGATAACAGTTATCATGTTGAGATTACTGCAGTGTGTAAAATAATTACTGCCTTATTCTTGTATTTAGAATTAAGTTCCAAGTTGTGAATTACATTTTCTTTGTGTCTTTATAATTTGCTTATTGTTACATTATACTTTATTTGTATTATAAATGTTCATGTGCATGTTTGTAGATTACTTTTCTATAGACCTTATATTCAACGTTTTTTTTTTATGATTTTACTGTTAAAATATTTTTTGGCATAATTTTGCTAACAATTCGCAAACTGTAAACTATTACATAATTGTTTTTTTTCTCTGTTTAGTTATATTCATTGCATTAAGTTGAATTTATTACATAGTGACGAAACGAGCAAAACGTTCACCTGGTGGTAAGTGCAACGTCCGCCCACAACAAATGCTGTGTCACCCAGAATATTTCTGTGTGACACCGCACTGCGCCCGTCACCCTGAGACATCAGTTCTTAAGTCTCAAATGCCCAGTGAATACGCTAGCTCACAGTGCCCTTCAGACCGAAGCACAGTAATGTTTGCACACTACTGCTTCACGGCAGAATAACTGGCCCTGGGGTGGTACCTACCTAGACGGATTCCTGCATAGGAATACTACCACCAGTAAAATGTTTTTTTTAACTTGTAATAAATATCTTAATGTCATATAAATGCCTTAATCACTCTGAGCCATTTTTCATATTTAGAAAAAGCTTTTTCACTAGATTGTATTCATGCTGTTTTAGTGTCTGAGACTTGGCTAAAGCCATCTATAACGTCTAGCTAATATCCGTTAATTAATTTTGTGCTTGTTCGTAATGATAGGACCGAGACAGGAGGAGGCGGTGTTGTTATATACTTGCAGTCGACGATTCCTTAAAAGATTGTGTTAGCTTTTCCTCCTGCTTATCCTGCTTCCACGGAGTTTTTGTTTCTTGAAATTAACATTAAAGGCATTAGGGCGATCATAAGGATAGTCTACTCTCCTCCTCATGTTGACTATTTATCTGCTCTAGAAACAGCCCTCGATACCATTGAGTCTGGATATATGCACTACATAATAATGGGTGGCTTTAATACAGATTTATTGAGAAATAATTCCCGTACTTAAAAACTTGGATCAATCATGGAGTCAGTCAATTTCTGCATTCTTCCGTTAGCGGGAACACATCACAATATCGACACTCAGGATTTGGTTCAACACGGACAGCTTTCAGCCCCATGTTTTTGTTGGAGCGGACTAGCGGCTATAGCAATTAATTAAAACGTAAATAATACTTGAAAGCATTGTGTTTACTTGTAAATGAGAAAATATAATATATAATGACACCGCACATCAAAAGTAAAAGAACATAATACAAATTCAAATGCAGTGAATCATAGACAAGTATATGTGGACAACATCACGACCTTCCAACACCTTCTCCTGATGTTCACTCATGTTGTCGAGACACGTTTCTATACATGCATTAATCTTGCACATTGCACTTTACTTATGACAATGGTTTTGTCATTACGTCAGCTTACTGAATTTCTGTGGGACAGTAGCTAATTTTGGCTAATGATATTGCCAAGGAAAAGGGTAGCTACCCGCCAGATCGAATGGTCTGATCTGAGGGGGACGTCTCCTCCAACTAGTAATATTTAGATGTTGTATATATAGTTCGCATCTCAGAAAACTTTCATAGCGCGATTATGGACGTATGCGAATATTTCTTGAGCTTCTCATGTGGCGACATAGATGTCGCTACACTAATATTTATTAATCCATACACGAAGTGTACCATGTATAAAATGGTACCGCACTTCTATGTGCTTAGACCTTTGTTGAAGGATCCAGACTTCACAAGTTGAATCGAACTTTGATTATCAACATGCAAATTTATTTTTATGTCGAAACCAGTTATTTCTTGTAATAGAGATTTGAGATACAATGCCTCTTTGCAACAGTCTGATGCGGCTATGTACTCGGCTTCAGTCGACTATAGCGCTACTACAGGCTGCGTCTTGGATGCCAATGATATTGGTCCATCGGCTATCATTAGCACGGAGCCAGAAGTGCTTCTTCGCGTCAATGGGTCTCCAGCATTATCCGAGTCGCTGTAAGCATCGATGTTCTCTATCGGTTTGTTTCGTTTGAACAAAATGCCTTTCTCTTTGGTTCCCACTAAATATTTGAATATTTTCTTGACTTTTGTGACGTCTTCTCTAGTGGGGTTTTCGACCTTCCTGCTAACTAGATAGACCGCTTGTGAGATAGCTGGTCTGGTTCTGGTAGACAGGTACAGTAAACTTCCCACTGTTTCCCTATAGGGATATTTCTTCTCCTGGGTAGTTTCCTGTATCGACTTTGAATCGCTACTTGCGGGCGTGTCACAAGGTTTGGCATTTTTCATGTTGTATTTTTCCAGTACGTCATTTATGTAGGATCTCTGAGTAAGAATTATTCCTTCTTTTGAGTTTTTTATTTCCATAGGCAAGATAAGTACTTGGCTTTTCATTCTTTTTCATTTCAAATTTGGTTTCAAGTTTCTTCAAAATAACTTCGATCTTTTTCTTGTCTTTTCCTATGACATATAGTCTGATTATTATTGACTTATCTTCGTTTATGAAAACGCATCGATCTGTTTTGATTGTCTTGAATCCCAAATCAAACATCGCTTGGGTAAAAGTTTTGTTCCATGTAAATGGAGCTTGTTTTAATCCGTACAACGATTTTTTTAACCGGCAAACTACTTCAGTAGTATTGCAGTCAGTCCCATAGCCAACAGGTAATTTCATATAAACTTCATCTGTTAACTCTCCGTATAAGAAAGCTGTCTTGACGTCAAATGTCATGAACTAGTAAGATTTAGATGCGGCAATTGCTAATAAAGTTTTTAATGCAGATTGACTTACTACTGGGCTATAAATGTCTTCGAAATCCAGGTTTTCTTTCTGCTCGCATCCACTCGACTAATCTAGCCTTATACGTACCGTCATCTTTAATCCGAAATACCCATTTGTTCGACAGTATTTTGTGTCCTTTGGCTTCTGACTTGTCAACTAATACCCAGGTGATATTTTTCTGTAATGATTCCATTTAAGATTGTATCGCCTTCTCCCAATTTCGTCTGTCGGTGCCAGTCACAGCTTCTTTTTATGTGAGTAAAGAGCAGTCATAGTCGTCATTATTTTCTGACGTAAACATGGTCACGCAGAGACTTAACTCATAATCTTTGGTCCATGCTGGTGGTCTCACGTCTCTTTGTGGTCATCAACAGGATCTTGACTAGAGCTGGAATAAAGGTGGTTAGGTTCCTGAAAAGGTAAGTTCTCATTAATTTGGTTTCTTTTTTCTGGAATTTCAATATGTTCTGTTTCAGGTTCTGGAGTAAGATCTTCGTGTTTCTCAGCAGCAGTACCGCCATAATGCATCTTTTCGATTACTTTTACATCTCTGCTGATAACAACATCATTCCTTTCGGGTATATAGATTCTAAAACTTTTTGTATATTCCGCATATCCCAAGAATACTCCTTCTGTGGCTTTGGCTATGAATTTTTCTCTTCGGTTTTTGTTCATCACAAACGCTGTATTTCCGAATACGTGAAGGTGATTTCCTGATGGTGTTCGTTGTACCCATTTCTCATATGGGGAATTGCCTTTAAGAGCTCTTGCTGGGCTTCTATTTATCAAATAGTTTGCAGTGTTTACTGCTTCTGCCCAAAATTTTGCAGGGATATTGGCATCTAGCATCAGACATCTGGCTTTATCCATCAGCGACCGATTTTTTTATTTCACTCATGCCATTTTGTTGTGGGGTATAAGGTGCAGATAGTCTTCGGCTTATACCGTTATCTTTGAGAAATTTGTTAAACACTTTAGACCTGTATTCGCCTCCATTATCAGATTGTAGATTTTGAATTTTCTTCTTATGAAACAGTTCAACATAGTTTATATATTTCTTGAATTTATCGATTACTTCGCTCTTTTCTTTTAAGAAATATACACAGCAGCATCTTGTATAATCGTCAATAAATGTTACGAAATACTTTGATCCAGCCATTGATTCATTCTCAAATGGGCCACACACGTCACTGTGAATTATCTGGAGCACTTCGGTAGAGAGTATTTGTCCATGGCTTTGGAATGGTAGAGTGGAAAATTTTCCTTTGATACAAGTCTCAAGGGTACCCAAAGTTTTTTCTTTAAAGTCGAGTCCTCGCATCATTTTATTTTTATCCATTTCTTTTAGGTCTCTTTCATTGACGTGACCTAATTTCTTGTGCCATTTCATAATTTCGCTTTCATCACTAGGCGTGAAGTTTGCTGTCTCTTCCGGTTTATCAAATTCAAGATAGTATAACCCATTTCTTCTGTTAGCTTTTAATACAGTTTTCCCGCCTTTTGTGACACTGGCTTCTTCCTTTTCAAATAGAACCTTATAGCCATGATCCGTAATTTTGCTTGCAGAAATTAGATTATTCGACAAATCAGGTACATATAATGTGTCAGAAAGACTAATTTTATAGCGTCGATCCTTTGTATAAAGTTCGGCTTTTCCTTTCCCTTTAACTTCGGTCGTATGCTTTTCTGAAGCTAGCTTTAGAGTGTCAGTCGCGGGGATTAAGTTAAGGAGTATACTTTTATCACCCGTCATATGTGACGTACAGCCACTGTCAAGACACCATAAATTGTCACCAATAAAGGAATGTTGTTAAACAAATGTTATATGTCTTTTCTTGACCTTTAGTTTTATTGGGGTTATTGGGTCTCTTCTCTGACCAACAAGCTTCTGTGGAATGCCCTTTCTTATTGCAATCCTTGCACAATTGTACCTTTTTCTTCGTCTTTGTGTAGAATGCTTCTGAAGTCTGAGGTTCACTCGCTTCGGTTCGATTTTTTCAACGGTTCTATGCTTCTGATACTCGAGCTCATTTTAAAATTTTTATTTTTTCATTTACTTACTATTTTAAATATGCTTCTTCCATTTTCCACTAGATATTCATCCAACCACGCTCTGCTACCACTGTTGGAGCGGACTAGCGGCTACAGCAATTATTTAAAACGTAAATAATACTTGAAAACATTGTGTTTACTTGTATATGAGAAAATATAATATATAATGACACACAAATTCAAATGCAGTGCATTATAGAATACGTGGACAGCATCACGACCTTCTAACAGTTTTCACACCGCGACCTAGTTTATTTATCTTACAAAATAAAACCTCCGAAACATAATCCGTCTGTATTATATTTACGCAGTTTTTCAAAGATAAATATTGACCAACTGAGGAGTGACGCTGCTCTTGTTGATCTGGCTCCTTTAGTAAGAGCATCAGCACAATAGATGACAAAATTTCTTTCCTGAATGATTTCGTTATGAACCTTTACAATATTCATGCGCCTATTGATCAAGTTAGAGTTAAGCGTCCTCCTGCTCCATGGATGACTAGAGGCGTACAAGTGGCAATGCTGAGGCGGGATTGGGCCTTTCAGAAATTTAAAAGAGCAGATTCACAAGAAAATTGGTCTCGCTTTAAATTATTAAGAAACAGATGCAACCAGATGGTACGAAACGCTAAACACCGATATATCCATGATAATATCACTAACTGTTTTGCCGCTGATATGTGGAAATTCTTGAGATCTCTTGGTATTACTAAACCTCTTTCATCACACAATGGTGCTTCACTTAATTTGGATGTCCTAAATCACCATTTTATTTCTATTCCATCTATGGACCGTTCAGTAAAATCACAAACCATAGCTTCCATCGCTTCGATGCAACCTTTTGACATACCTTTTTTTAATTTCTGTCCTGTAACTCACGTTGATATAGCGAAGGCTTTATTAGCTATTAACTTTAAGGCTGTAGGTTGTGATGAAATAAGCAAATTTATGGTTTACACTATACTTGAGTTCCTTCTGCCAGCTATTACACATGTTATAAACTATTCACTGGACTCAGGGGTGAACATTCCCACATTGTGGAAAAGAGCCTATGTACATCCTTTCCCAAAAATTCCTAATTCTGAACTACCTAACCATTATCGTCCAATTTCTATTCTTCCGTATCTCTCTAAAATTCTAGAAGCCTGTGTTTATAAGGAAATATATATTTTCATTAAAAAACATAACCTGACCTAACGATATATTTATTTATATATATGTATGTATGTATATGAATATGAATATCTATGTATGTATATATCATTGCATATATATGTGTAACCCCTTAGAGTAAGGTGTCTTACAATAAAGTATTAAATAAATAAGTAAATAAATATCTAAACCTCCTTCCAATCACCTTGTTCAGAATTGCCATCGAATACGGGGACGCGAAGCGACTGTGTTTGTGCAAATAAGCGATAACAATGCTGTAATATATCGGTTGATGCAATTGTTTTATTTAAAAGTTCTCTGATATCCACAATTAGTAATAGTCGTAATTATATTAAATTTTAATAAGCACTGACAGCGAAATCTTTGACGACGTCTTCTTATTCTCTTCTTATTCACTTTCGTCTTATTCACAGGCCTACTGTGTGGAATGTGTGACTGTTTAATGCAAGAATGAATAGACCTATGTCACTCAACTTCAACGCCACTTGATATCAGGTGGCATTTATGTAAAGAAAAAATTTGCATTCTTTGTTCAACTTTTACCTTAACCTCATTTTTATAATAATCACATAATTTTTTTTCTCTAAGTAATAATAGAGAAAAATCTTATTCCCGTCACATTCTCATCCTCTCTAAGCGCAAAAACTTAGGGAACTCGAAAGTTCATATTTAAATAAGTTTCGAACGGAAATTAAATTCAAACTTTAATAATAAATAGTAGGTGTGTGTCTAACAACTTAAAGATACTTTAGAATATCTTAGAATGCGCCGAGAAGCCATACTAACTTTGCTTGAAAAACCATTACGTCGTAACGTTTTATGATGAAAAAACATTAGATATAATTTTAAAAAGAAAAGCTAATATTTTTCCGGACATTTACTGAAATGTATTTATTAAAATGTTAAAATTAAGAAAAAAATTATAAAGACACCGTTAAATAAACGGACTTCTACAAATTTCTATTCACATTAACATTTACATTAAGCTCATTTTAAAGATCAAAGATATTTTCTAGAAAATATATAGTAAGTTTCTAAAAAAATTCAAAGTTATGAAATTTTGATTGATTCATAGTTAACTGTACGAGTATACCATTAATTTTACCTGATCTGCGCAACATAAAAATACAACTTTATCAATTTTTGTGTTCCACATAGATGTATTATAATATATAATAATGTATCATAATATTAAACTTTATTCACTTATTCACTTAGAGGGACGTTTCAATTCCAGTAGTATTACAATAAAGTTATCTCAAAAGTCACAGAAGTTTAAAACAACATTACGTCGTTGGAACCCTTTAATAACTTGCCACGGTATCAAATCATAGTTTACACAGAAATATAAAAGCCGCGGGTTCTATAAATGTGATACCGATGATAAATTATTATTTGTTGCATACCAAAGAAGAAAACTGTATTAAATTGTTGAGAGATTTACTTACTATGAATAAAAAAGTTAAATGACAGTCTATAAATTTAGTAACACTGCTGATCACATCTCATTTTTGAAAGGGTTTTAGATCCCGAAATAGATTTTCTTTTACTTTTACCACTCCATCTCATCCATTGGATCTCGTAAAAGGCGAGTAAGGAATTAAACTGCACTGTGCACCCAACAGCGCATGGTGGCGATGGGCTCACCACCTATCACACCAAGTGCATTATATTGTTTTGGTGAAACGTGGATTGTGGCAGTAATCTGTTTTTACAGTGAGTGCCCAGTCTCTGACTACCCCTTATGGGGTACAGTCGTGATCTTATGTATGT
>JAHVAK010000223.1:2595000-2780000 GCA_019845155.1 Luehdorfia chinensis
TATATTTTAAGGTCTGTGCAAATTGTCATGGAATCGGTTTTAATTATACGAAGCATAATTTCTCGAGTATACTTTTTGCGACCACCAGTAATTTTATGAAATACTATATTTATTGCGAGTAAAGTCGTTAAAGGCGAGACGGAACCGCCTACTGACAGTTAACAAATTGTTACAAATTGCGACGTAGGCTCGAGCGTTCGACAGTAGGATCTGCCGCACAATGACCGCCGCCTGCGCCAGTTCTATACAAACCGAACGTTCTGTGACAGCCTGCAGCCGGTGTAGGCGACGCAAATTTCCTTCGAGACTTTCAAATCGTTGCAATTTTATTTTTAAATGTTTCTAAGCATTATTTTGTGGTAAGGTGCGGTTTAAGCACCGTTATAGCTTCTAAGGTTATACTGTACAATAGGAATTCGCGCTCATATTAATGAGCCTGAAGTTTTCACGAGTTGACTGAATATTTTTTTTATACTATTATTATATAAATTATGCAATACTTACATACATATTAATACTGTGGATATGTAGAAAGTAACGGGTGTAACAGTTTTCTTGAGATTCCTGAACTAAAACTACTATTTACTATTTTATATCGCATATAAATGCTTTATTTAGTTAGTTGTCAATTCCTATGGTTACCTCAGGCTATTAACTAAAATGTATCGACGGCGTTTATAAAAATTTGCCTCTGCGAGTTTGCGATAAGGGTTACGGAGCAACAAGGTATTTCAATAAATTATACCCGCCAAGGCTTACGGTTTCAAAATGTCTATATGTAAATAATGCTTCAAATACTTGTTCAGAATTTTAGGAAGATACGTTACTCTGCCAGGGTTGCATTTATTATTGCGCGAATGGCGCGTGAAAGTTAATTACAAATAAAGAAATTAATATTGATGACGTGTTGTGTGAAAATAGCGTTAGAAAACCTGCGCCGAGTCATCTCCAGCAACAACGTTGTATTCATTACTCGCGGATTTTCATTGCTCTCCTGCTCGCTAGTCTCTTCTGAAGAAGCCGCAAAAGCCGCCTGGCAACAATGCACAAAAAAAACTGATCAATGTTATACCTCGGCGTCAAAAAAATCGCACATCCGAAAAAAATAATTTAAATACTATTTTAACACATGCCAATGGCAATGTTGTGTTAAAATAGTATTTAAATTACAGGCGGCTTTTGCGGCTTCTTCAGAAGAGACTAGCGAGCAGGAGAGCAATGAAAATCCGCGAGTAATGAATACAACGTTGTTGCTGGAGATGACTCGGCGCTCGGCGTCGTGACGCCGCCTGCTGTTCCGCTGATTTTCGACCCTTGTTAACGAATATTATGATAACAAGGGATCTGGATGCAGATCGCATCATGGAATGCAGCGATCAAAGAGCACCTCTTAAGAAAGATTGGAACCTCAGCATGAATTGCCGTTGAATAATACTATGCGTCAATAACAATGCGTTAAAATAATTTTAATAAATTTTAATAAAATAATAGCAATCAAATAAATGAACAACTACAAAATCGATAAATGTTTAAAACATACCCCATACTTTGCAAACAAAGACCTTAAAAATTATTCAAATAATTTAGGACAGATTCTCTCTCCCTGGCTCTTTAATTAAAACGTAAAACTACACTAGACAATGACTAACTAAAATGCATGAAATAAAAAAAGCTTCTCTCGCATTTTTTGAATAAAAACACCTTTTCATTTCTCGTAGCCATTGCATTTTTAACCATAATGTAAGCGCCGTAATTAAGACACATCACTTAGTTAGACTAAATTGGACCTTGAACGAAGAGCAGAAAGACTATAATTTTCAAAGTGTGACTATTTTTAACATTTGCTACAGCCGGAGGCGCGAATTTTCAGCGGCTAGCTTCATGTGTCGCTTATTGTTTTACTGTCATGCAAGTGAAGATTGCTATAGAATTCTTACCAAATATTATGAGTCTCAAAAACTACTTTTAAAGGTATTGAGGAGAAACCTTGAAATATTTTCATTAGGTAAATATTTTCACATCTTTTAGGAGTAAGTAGAACTTAAAAAGTAGTCATACTTTTGTAAACAGAACAATTTCAAAAAACATGATTATCTATATATATCATTTTTACGATTCCAATATCAGTCATCGTTATTTTACGCAAGTCTCCTTATTTGTACGCACAGTTACTTACCCACCCAGCCACCTTGCACAACTGTTTGTCTAAACTGTGTCCACCTCAGAGCTCGTTACTCTATGGGTAGACGTTGTACAAAAACCTCTACGAAGAAAGAATTTGCTATAATCATTACGCTTGGCAAACTTATTGGTGATCGTATTACCAGAAAATTCACCAATTCCGGATGTGTATTATCGATCGGCTGATGTAGTGGTACCTACCTAGGCGGATTCCTGCATAGGAATTCTACCATCAGTGAACTTACGGCTTACGGTAGCTCACTCCAGTACTACAATATATTCTGCGCCAATAACAACTTCTTTGGAAATTTAAAGATGTCATCGTGGTCGAAATCAGTCAAAAATGAACCATCACAATTCTTAATCTTCAACCGCCTGAAAAAAATCTTCCAAATAGTCTTGGCAGGCGGATTTAAAATCGCTGCACCAGATACGTCGCGCCTTATACGCTGCTTTCCGATGCCGGTCTGGACAATCAGGGCCTGGATTTTACTGGCATTTCCCATACTCAACTTTTACGACACCCACTGATTATTACTGGTGTTAGAATTCCTATGAATATGGTGGTAGAAATCCCAGGAATCCGTCTAGGGAGGTACCACAGTTCTCCCGTGAAGTAGTAGTGTGCAAACATTCCTGTGTTTCGATGGGGGGGCACTGAGAGCTAGTGTAATTACTGGGCATATAAGACTTAAGAACTGATGTCTCAGGGGGACGGGAGCATTATGGTGCCACACAGAAATGTTCTGAGTGACACAGCATTTGTTGTGGGCGAACGTTGCACTTACCATCACGTGGACGTTTTGATCACCTCGTCCCGTTCTACATAAAAAATGGGGTGACAGGTTTTCTAACGCTATTTTCACACAACACGTCATCAATATTAATTTCTTTATTTGTAATTAACTTTCACGCGCCATTCGCGCAATAATAAATGCAACCCTGGCAGAGTAACGTATCTTCCTAAAATTCTGAACAAGTATTTGAAGCATTATTTACATATAGACATTTTGAAACCGTAAGCCTTGGCGGGTATAATTTATTGAAATACCTTGTTGCTCCGTAACCCTTATCGCAAACTCGCAGAGGCAAATTTTTATAAACGCCGTCGATACATTTTAGTTAATAGCCTGAGGTAACCATAGGAATTGACAACTAACTAAATAAAGCATTTATATGCGATATAAAATAGTAAATAGTAGTTTTAGTTCAGGAATCTCAAGAAAACTGTTACACCCGTTACTTTCTACATATCCACAGTATTAATATGTATGTAAGTATTGCATAATTTATATAATAATAGTATAAAAAAAATATTCAGTCAACTCGTGAAAACTTCAGGCTCATTAATATGAGCGCGAATTCCTATTGTACAGTATAACCTTAGAAGCTATAACGGTGCTTAAACCGCACCTTACCACAAAATAATGCTTAGAAACATTTAAAAATAAAATTGCAACGATTTGAAAGTCTCGAAGGAAATTTGTTATCATAATATTCGTTAACAAGGGTCGAAAATCAGCGGAACAGCAGGCGGCGTCACGACGCCGAGTCATCGCCAGCAACAACGTTGTATTCATTACTCGCGGATTTTCATTGCTCTCCTGCTCGCTAGTCTCTTCTGAAGAAGCCGCAAAAGCCGCCTGGCAACAATGCACAAAAAAAACTGATCAATGTTATACCTCGGCGTCAAAAAAATCGCACATCCGAAAAAAATAATTTAAATACTATTTTAACACAACATGCCAATGGCAATGTTGTGGTTTGAGGGAATCATTCAAAAGGTAATTTCATTAGCTTTCAGGAATTTTAATTGAATTTTACTTTTATAACGAGACGAAAGAGAAATTTAAGAAAAAGACAGGGTATGTACAAATTTGCAAATTAATAATTTAGAAAAAAACTTAATAAATACAAAAAAAGTTCTTAAAACCTAGTGTTACCCCCCTTGCCTAAATAACGGTTTCCATACGATCTTTCATGGATCTTACAAGGATCGCAACAGCCTCTTGGGGTATTTGTTCCCACTCTTCAAGTACCGCATCTTGGAGCTCTTGAAGAGTGGCTGGAGCTGGATCTCGAGCTCGCACGCGCCGTTTTAGGTCATCCCAGAGATGTTCTATTGGGTTAAGGTCTGGACTTCGTGCTGGCCAATGCATAACAGAGATATCGACCTCCTGTAAATAATCCCGTACAATAGCCGCGGTGTGGCAACGAGCATTATCATGCATTAACATGAATCCATCACCGACATAACCAGCATACGGGACCACATGTTCCTCCAGGATTTCAGTAATGTACCGACCAGCATTTAATGACCCTTGCCCACGGCCACCCCGAGTCCGGGTAACGCACACAAGTTCCGTTTTCACGTCGACGGAAATGCCGCCCCAAAACATACACGAGCCACCCCCGTATTCGACGGATTCTTCGAAGCAGGGTTGAGTGAACCTCTCCCCCTGTCTTCTGTAGACCATTCTACGTCTGTCATTGCAGAAGAGACAGACCCTCGTCTCATCAGAGAAGAGTACGGTCCGCCACTGTTCTGGAGTCCACTCGCAATGATTGCGAGCAAACTCTAGGCGATCTCTGCGATGCTGTGCAGTAAGTTTTGGACCTTTAGCAGGTCTATGGGCTGTTAAACTCTTTTCGAGTAACCTTCTTCTTATCGTAGAAACACTCACAGACGTTCTCCGAGTTGATCGAAGCTGTTGTTGCAACTCAACGGCATTTGTAAAACGGTTTCGTAAAGATGTCGTAACGATGAAACGGTCATCTCTTTCTGATGTGCACCGTTTTCTTCCAGATCCCGATTTTCTAACATAACCACCAGTCTGCTGAAAACGTTGGAACACCCGTCGAACTGAAAAACAGGACAGGTTCAACTGTCGAGCAACGTCACACTGCCGCATCCCCGACTGCAATAGGGCAATCACTTGAGCGGCTTCTTCCGAGCTGGTGTCCATCTTTACTTGTTCTTACTTGGGTTACTTGTTCACGTGTGTTCACTGCAAAGTTTAAATTACGACTGGCCCATATTTCATCCAGATCGACCCTTTTATACCCTTTTTAGGTGATGTAACTAGCGTCGTTACTAAGGAGCATTTGACAGTGTTTATTTTTGACGCTCTATAATGATAAATGTTTTAATGATTTAATGATTTTTTTATTAATAATGTAAAACTATTCAAATACCCATTTCAAACATACCAATATTTATATAAATATAATTCGTTTCTAGCCATTACAGCCATTTTTCGCGCAAACTCAGAGAGGTGCGATTTTTGTGACGCTGAGTATAGTAACAATGTATTTGTCTCATGAGCTAAATGAAATAGGCGTTTGGATTATAAAAGTTACAAGAATATTGGTACAGTGCTTCAGATGACGCTAAAATTATACATAGCAGTGTAGCATACCATGCGATGGTAGGATTCTTATGCTGGAATCCGTCTAGGTAGGAACCACCCCAGGGCCAGTTATTCTGCCGTGAAACAGAAGTGTGCAAATATTACTGTGTTTCGGTCCGAAGGGCACTGAGAGCTAGTGTAATCACTGGCCATATGAGACTTAAGAACTTATGTCTCAGGGTGAGAGGCGCAGTGTGGGCGCAGTTACACAGAAATGTTCTCGGTGACACAGCATTTGTTATGGGCAAACGGCCTTTATAATATGGAATATGGACAGCGTTTATTCGTGCAGAATAACTGCATAGTATGGAACGCAATGGGGAGTATGAATTTATTGAATCGTACCAAAATGGCGGCGGCGTGGTTCTCCACCCGACACGTCTCGTTTCTCGCGGGGGCGGAAAGTGAACTACCGGTGTAGTCTCTGCCTACCCCTTATATGGGAAAAAGGCATGACTGTATGTATGTATACCTTTTTTGTAACGCCTATATACCTATAACACGCATAGCCTTAAGAGTCAAGGCCTATTTAACTATCTTCTTCTCCCTCTTTTAACTCTCACTATATACCGAAAGCAGTTATGAGTTTTATGGGAACAGAATAACATTCCTACATATTTTTATACGATACATGCATACCAATACGACACTAAAATAATCACTATTTTGCTTTGCCGTAGTTAGTTAAAAAGTAATTACAAATGCGTTCTACGATTTAATAAAAATCGGTTCGTTATGAAACATCGTCATAGTCGTCGTTGTCTAAAAAATACAGTTTAGTGTGTAATTTTTGTTTGTTTAGTGTAATGTCAGATTCATAATCAATACCAATATATGATAGATAATAAATCAATAATATTATTATTTGTTTTGTATAGCTTATCTCAGTTCTCGGACATGCTTCCCTTCCCGATGGCCGGGAGCCGGGCCGCACGCTGCGGAAACGTCTGATGAACGCGCCCGGGATAAAGAGATAAGAGGATTAGTCCCGGCTGCCGGGAAGCCTGCTTGTTTGCCTATTGTTTATTTTGTTAAATTTACTCTTTATTCCTATCACCTCACACTTCTCTCGCGGATTACCAACGAAGCAACGGTTTACTGTTTTTCTTATAACTATGATCTGACACAACTTGTTACTTCGCCAACGCGAGTTCCAGATGTGGAGAATCATACCCCTTCCTTGCTGGATCTTCTGTGGACCTCTCATCCGGACGGCTATGTGGTCTCCGTCGATGCCCCTCTGGGATCTTCAGACCACTACCTGATCTGGAGTAAAGTGCCTATAATGTGCCCATTGCGGTCGCGATTTACAGGCTGTCGCCGTGTGTCACACTATAGGTCGGCGGATTGAAAAGGGATGCGGTCTTTCTTTGCATCCTAGGAGCAGGTTTGCTTCTCGCTGGATAGTCCCGACGTCGTTGCCAATTCTGTCGCCGATGTGGTGCTTCAGGTAATGGAACTCTTCGTTCCATCCTCTGTGGTGCCCATCGGTGGTAGATCTAAGCCTTGGTTTGGTGACACACCTGCAGAATGGCTTCTCGCCAAAAGCAGCAGTGTTACCAAGCCTGGGTTAATGCAACGGTTGTGAGTGCTCTATTCCGGACATCGGGTTTTTTCAGAGCTCAGTGCGCAAAGCACACTACTTCCTAGACATCCAAAAGTCGAGTGGGCCCGATGGAATCCCCCCCTATTGTGTTGAGGATGTTTATTCCAGAGTTGGCACCGGTTCTAGCGCGTCTTTTCCGGTACTCCTAGTCTCTAGGCGTCGTTCCGAAGGCATGGAAGACAGCTTTGATGCACCCGGACCCAAAAAAAGGCGACCGCTCAGATCCGTCCAACTAAAGACCGATTGCCATCACCTCCTTGTTCTCAAAAATAATGAAATCCATTATAAACTGCCAGCTCATGAGGTACTTAGAGGATTTTTGGCGTTTACCGCAAAAAAGAAACCACAAGGGGTTTCTTGTGTCACCTCTTTTTGAAAGCACTCCCCTCGTTGCCTCAGCCAGTAACGGAATCCTTGGCGTCGACATATCAAGCAACGTTCAGTTTCGCGGTCACTTGGAAGGGAAGGCCAAATTGGCCTCTTAAAAGCTTGGCGTGCTCACTAGAGCGCTACAGTACTTCATGCCGGCCCACCGCTTGCAACTTTATAAGGCGCAGGTTCGGCCGCACATGGAGTACTGTTCTCATCTCTGGGCGGGGGCACCAGTGTCAGCTCTTTCCATTTGACCGCATTCAACGAAGAGCGGCTCGTATCGTCGACGACTATTTTCTATCTGATCGGCTTGATCCCCTGGCTTTGCGAAGACATGTTGCATCTCTTTGCATTTTTTGTAGGAGTGGGGAGTGTTCCGTGGAATTGTTCGGATTAATTTCAGCCGCTGAATTACACCATCGCACCTTACGGCATAACTTAAAATTTCACCGTCAACACCTTAATGGTTGGCATTCCACCACAGTGCGTTTTTCACGGAATTTTCTGCAACGCACTTGCACTTTATGGAATGTGCTGCGGTCAGCGGTATTTCCGGACCGAATCGACTAAGGGACCATCAAGAAAAGAGCCTATTCTTTTCTCAAATGCCGGCGACGCAGCTGCTATTCCTCTGGTATTGTAGGTTTTCATGGGCGGCGGTGATCACTTACCATCACATGAGCCACCTGCTCGTTTGCCCCCTATTCAATAAAATAAAAACTAAACAATTTTAAGTCTTAATTACAACGTACGCTAATAAAAGAAATAGATAATCGACGAAGTGATCTGTTTAAACTTACGTTTTATCAGATAGTGATCTGCAATCGTGGCTGTTTGAGGAAACTTGAAATTGCCCAGCAAGCTATAAAAAAAGGCTATACTCGCTGTAACGACCATACCCGCTGCATAACTGTATACAACTTAGGTCTGTATCGTTTAGAGATAGCCCTAAGCGTCAGCAACCTAAAGTCGCAACGGGCCGGCCACATAGATTGTAGAACCGATAATCGTTGGGGAATAAAGGTACCATTAAACGCATTCAAAGACGAAAGAAAGATAGTGATTTGCTAAGATCTGCATGCAAAATTTTAAAATAGTAAAACCTAGTTTTGAAAAGCGAAAGTAGTTTTTGTGAAGCAATACCACCACGGGTATCCCGTGGTGGTATTGCTTCACTAGTATCATATTACCACTATTGGCAATACACACCATTGAACTCGCGTACACGACACGTGTTTCACCTCAAGAAGAAGACAGATCGATCGACAGCTTGTGGCGGTATCTTAGCAAATTAACTTTCTTTCCTTTAGTATAACAGATTTAAAAAAAATAAGGACTGATTCTATTAACTAACATTCAAGGTCGTCACCCCAATAAATAGAGCGGCAGCCGACATGGTTTTGAGGAAAGTTAATAGATGCAGGTGGCACGGGACCGAGCTTTGTGGCAATCGATGTCTGCCTACGTTCAGCAGTTCAGACTTGTGGGCTGCAATATTTTCGACGTGTGTGACGTGGACGACGACGATGACGAATGATCGTCATCATCATCTTGGCGAATATGACGTACAAATGACGTTGTTTACTGTCGCTGTCGCTGTGTGGGAGTTTTCGGATGTACCAAGATTTTCCGAAACCGGACGCGGTCTTGGTCGCGGGAAATGATTGTTAAATGTATTTCCTTACATTAATTGCTATTTGAAGCAGAAAACAAAGTTTTTATCAGTTCACTGTTTATTTCACCAAGAGCTTATTTACTAACGAGAAAATGTACGCTACGAGAAAATTTCAATGTCCTTTGATGTCACGTGCTATTTGTCGTAGATGGGATGACAGAATATTTTTTGATACTGTTTTTATATATTCTGCCACATCTGGATTCTACAATTTCCTCTTCGTAGAGAGGCGTAACTGACGCTTCTACGACTGGATTATATACTGCGTGTGACCGCTTTTAGCGCCAACTATGGGGCAGAAATTGTCCCGAGATTATAATTTAATTAAAACTTCAACGTCAGCAAAAGGAACTTCATTTAATTTGATATTTTAAAAAACATGTGCGAAAAAACAATGTTTTGTATTTAAAAAAAAATGAAAATTTATTATTTAAAAAATTTTAATCATAATTTTTATTTCAGAACTGTTCCGCCGATTTAGGTTTGATATCAGAAAAAAGAAAACGGCTACAGAACAATAAATCTTAGTGGTATTGTTTCGCAAAAATAGGAGTTATTACAGCGGAGTGAGATGTAGGTTACTCAAATTCTATAGTAATACGAGGGCAGCCTGCGGTCTGATTTGATCAGCGTGACGTAGCACTTGCCCGGCCGAGTCTCATCCATCAAGTGGCGGATATTATCTGCTATAGACTTAACTAGAAATGCTAGATTATTGAGTCGATGTTACTTAGTACTAATAGGGATCATTGAATGGGTTCTACGTGGCGATCATCCTTTGATAAAATAAATTTAACATCGATAAAAAGGCAACTTCTTTATGGATGCTGATTGTTAGTAAAAAGGCTTAGAACAATAACAATAATCAACGAAAGCAAAAATTGAATTTTAAATTTTTCTTTGACCAATGTTGTTATAAAATAAAAGTCATGTTAAAACATGTTAAGTTTTCCTAAATTAAACTGCTAAATAACCATATGTTTGCCCAAGATCCTAGTCCTGGATGCGGCAGGAGCTCTTGGGTGAATCGTAGGACTGTTTCAGTTGATTTGTGCGGTAATAGAAGTCGTTGCTTTTTTATAATCGCTGTTGTAAAATAACGAAATCGTATATAATTGAATAAGAATATATATATGAACTTTAAATAAAGCAAGTAAAAATGTTTGTTAAAACGTGTCTAGCCGTTAAGCGAGATCGTAAGAAGTCATTTTTTTAATTAAAATCAAGATCCAGTATAAAATACTGTATCTTAAAGCAATAAATGCGTAATTGACATATTTATAAAATGAAATTTAATATAAATAAAAAATAAAAATTTGCAGATCTAAAAGTTTATAGTATAAGAAATGGCCAATAAACTTAAAATATATTTTAATATTGTATGCAGTGTAGTGCAAATTATTACTATTGCTTTATATTCTAAATTGAAAGTAAAATTATGGTTCCCACTTGCAAGAAACACGCTTCGAGAACCAGGCTACTTTAAGAGAATAAGCGGGCTTCACAAGTATTCATTTTTTTATCCCTCATGCACAAAGTTTAGGTAAAGATGTTTTTCTTAGCACTTAAAAATGCAAATGACAAAGTGTGTGTGTAGGTGTGTATACTTTATTTTATTGCGAGAACACTCCTTACACTTCCTTCAAGAAATTAAATAATAACCTTGTTAGGGGCGTTTTATTGGGCAGTTTTTATTGTCATGTATAAATGGACACTAGAGACCGCAAATTGCCGACACATTATGAGATCGTTAACATACATGCGAGGTACCAGACATGTCAATATCGATGTAAGGACTGAGCAGCTCTACTTAAATTAACAAATTACTAAAAATATTATTATTAAACATTTTGCTTTAAAATTATAAACAAGGAATTGCTGAATAATGAGCATATCTGACACAAGTATTTTAACGACTTCTTAAGAATGTGAATCTGCACTGATCAGCGTAGCGGACACTTCCCGCCACAAAAACTCTCTCAAAAATGAAAGAAAGCCTTGCGCTCTGCAGCGCGACACTTAAAGTTTTAGACTTTACTTAACTTTTACTTCACATTAACATCAAAGTCTAAGTAGTTCATTGCTTGACAAAGAATTCCTCTAAGTCGGGAGCCACGTACCTTAGATGGTGCTGCTCTTCACCGGTCTGGAAATTTTGAGGTCTGACGTAAGTAATTAAGATATTTTCTGGCGTTGAATTTTTTCACGAAACAATAAGGCATTAATTTTGCCTCTTTATTAATTGGCCGGTGGTAGCGGCTTAAGAGAATCTACCACCCCATCTCGTCCTGTGGGTGTCGTAAAAGTCGACAGAGGGAAAATTCATCAGCATCATCATCTTCCTGGAACATCATAATAAATAAACTGCGATTGCCAACCCGCCTGCCTAGCGTGGCAACTATGGCAAAATCCCCCCAAAATGAGAGCTACAAACTTTTGTTGCACTCTGTGGGGGAGGCCTATGTTCAACAGTGGACTAATGGTAGGCTGAAATGGTGGTGGTTTGCCTATTAATTGTAGCACGAGGCTTACTTTTGATAGCAAGATATTTCTCTATTCCTTTTAAGTTCTTTTCTAATTACATTATCGCAAAACTGTAGCGCTCAAAACTGATACTCCGTAGAGCAAAGAACAAAGCCTATAATGTCACAAGGCATAGCAATGAAGCTAACAACAAAATTCCAAATGCCAGACAGTGAATATGTCTTAGTTAAATCGGTACGTTCGCGTGTATAGAAAAATATTTTTTTATATTTCAACACAGACATAAAATTATGTTTTGATCTACGGAGATACCTCTTTTTAATACAATCATGACTGCCTGTAAAGGTAAACATTGTTAGTTCAGGGGACGTGGTAATCAGTTATGCCCACAGATTGAAAATAATAAGTATTACATTATTAATACATATGATATTCAAGAGCTGTCGTGTTTGGTATTTAGAAAACAATATTTACAATATTTTTTACTTCTTTTACAAACTTTTGTCATTAACATTAGATATGTTGTATATAAACAAGGTGTGTTGGCTTATGCTTTTTTGATAAATAGCCGATATTATGAAAATAATGTTGAAATGTAATAGTTCCATAGATGCCAGTCATTTATCCTCTTCCCCCTCTTACAATAATAACAACCAAGAACAGAAAGCCCGGAAAAGTGTTTTTGACTTACGCATATACGTTATGATCGGTGCAAATAAATCTGGATCTATTATTAATTTTGATTATTTTTGAGCAGCTCTTTCATTTCTAATAATTTTGGGTCATCTACATGTAAGATCAAACATCACACATGTTTGATCTGATATACGCTCAACACTAACATTCGACTCGCGCCAAAAGGATACCGAGGCACGTCTTTGATGATTCGTCTATTCGGACGCGATCACAAGGGCCTCTACCCAAGCTCTCTATTCAACACTAACACACAAATCCCGATCATCCCGCCCCCGTCGCCAGCGTGAGCGTTGCAAACAAAATTTATCTCGATACCGCCACATCTCAGGCCAGTTTTCCCCAAAATACTATAAATAGAAGCGTCGCCTCTTTTCTGTAGTTATAAGGCATTTCAAATTGGTGATAAATTTAGACAGTAATGAAAATGCCCCACCTATTGAAGTTACTGACCGAGCCGAGGTCCAGCCCTCTCGGGCACCCACGATTCAGTTAATACGCGCACAGGGTAACGTTTCAAGTCGAGCTTCCCTCTCGAGAGCCCTTGCGTTGGTTACCCATAAATAAAGGTTTCGGCTGAGCTCCCTAAGCACTCGGCCACATTTCAATACGGCGAAGCTGTCAATGCCCTCTGGTTTCCAGTAACCATTATTCATAAAAAGCGGTCAATACTAGTACGTCTATATCATTAACAATTATTTAGCTTAAGCAACATGATGATGTTAACGACTTTTTTCTAAAACGATGCATACTAGGATACCTTCTGGATCGTGGTTGCGTAGTAAATATATAAATTCCACATTCACGAATAAGTAAACGCAGGTCATATAATTGTAGGCTATAAATATTTGTTCTGTGTTGGAATCGAAACCGGGCTTTACTCTTAGTTAACTTTTATAATCAACAAACTCTCCTGCTATAAATGGTGGTACCCTTACCAAATATTATCCAGACCGGTGACCGGCGTGAAAAATGTGAGGTTTTTGGTACTAAGTTTACAAACTCTCAAAAAGTGTGCCGATTTCGGCAACTCCTCCAAACTTAGAACAGGTCTTAATCTTACAGTATACTGTTAAGATTGTGATGATGAAATCTGAAGTACAGAAAATAGAGAATTCATCATTTCTGGTCTTCTAGGTGTTTCAAAAGTCGTTTAGAAGAAAACTAACGGAATAACAAGTCTAAATATGTTGGCATGAAACATATAGGCGACGGGAGCAATGTCTAAAGTGCGAGGCGTATGTACTACTACGAAGTATCGCGGGATCGATAAATTTAACCAATTTGGGAAAAACTTTACGTTATTGATGATACAGTAGATGAATTTGCTTTAAGCCTGATAGTAGACGATCCGCCACATTGAAATCATACAAAATCGGCCTTATGACAACGCTGGTATATTAAGATGAAACACTCGGAATAAGAATGAGCACATCTTGATTAAGCTAATGTACGAGTAAGTTTACTAAGTATTAAAATAAATCAGTAGGTATTAAAAGCATGCCGAGCCTTAAGCCGATTTCGATAGCCTTCGATGAACGTAGTTTTCTTGTCCGTCGATCATATGCCTAAATAACTTTATGGTTTAACTTCGGCCATTACAGGAGCATTATGCTTTTACATGAATAAGTAACACACGTGAAGTCTCGAACGTTGAAGCGGTTGAACACCTAAGACTATTAACAAGTTCGTAATTACGAACCTCAGTGGCAAACGGATTCAATTTTCTCTTAAATGAAAACTTGTAAGTTCGTATCCCATCTTCTGAATATATATATTTTTTAATCTACAGATTAGATAGTGTTCGATGACGAAAACATCGAAAAAAATCTTAAGAAAAACTTCGTATGACGATAGTCCGCAGTAAGTACGTCGATCCACCATTTTCTGTTACATCAGATAATTTATGTGTTCTTCATAATATTAAATTTTGTTATATTACGCGTTATTTTATCATCAGCGACTTCTAAACAGTTCCAAGAGTCGGCGGCGTGACTATACCGATGAGATGATGAAAGTCATCAGATCCCCCTCTCAATGTTAAGAAGCACAAACATCGTTGTAGTTGCTTAGTAACGCTATTGCAATTACTTTGCGAATTTTCCGTTGACTTTCTAGTACATTTTAATTTAAACGTAGTGCAATACCCTCATTGTATTGACAATTTTATTTTAAATCCAATTTTTTATTCTAAAACAAAAATCGGTCTTTCTGTTAATGACAAAATCAAATTTAAAATTTCGGATCATGGTATGTTCGACAGGTAAGTTGCGTTACAACATGCCAGGGGCCCCCTCTGGCAGGGAGCCCCGTGACATTTTGTCCGTCCTGCCACCCTATTGTTACGCCACTGCCAACATTACAACATAGGTCTCTCCTAAGTTTGGCGAATTTGGCGTATTATAGAATGGCAACTGTATGCTTGATAAGCGGATCGTTAACCCCAGTACCAGACTGCTCGATAATTCAGGGAGTCAATGAGATTTTTCCGGCCTTCACTTTACTCGACTTTTACGAAAACTATGCGATAAGATACGAGTAGCATAGTTTGTAAAATAGTTTACGTAGAAAAAAAAAACTGTAATACATTAATTAACGTTCCACTATTTAGCAATATAACTTAATAGTGCAGATAACAGATCAGTAAACTAAATTGTACCACAAATTTAATTAAATACCTATTTCAAAATGAAGACAGTTACAAAAAAATGTCTTGATCGATGAATACGCCGCTATACTGACCGAAATCTCAGTGATTGATTGAGATATGGAAGCGATGTCCTCATACTCGCGACGACGCTTGTCGACCCGCTGAGATAACTGGGTTCGACATTGTGTATATTTGTTCTGATTTGTCAGACACCGCTGCACACTAATTAGTCTCTGGGGCATCAAACGATTCGGAGTCTCCGCTTTCACTGTCACACAAGTAAATTTGCTCAAATTTTATATATAAATATAAAATTAACATATTAAATTATAAATTTTGCGTATGAAATTCTTTAAAATGTTATTATTATATCGTCGATATACATATGTATATCTTTTTCAATTTATACAGAGTGGAAGAATTTTATGGAAGAGTATAATTTTTCTTTCAGACGCGAATTTGAGTGAATATGTTCTGAATTATTAAATTTTGATTAGATATAGAGTTCATAACCGAAATGCCACTATTTAGGTGTCTATGTATTAATTATCATCAGTATTTCAGTAAATCCCAAATTCACTGCTGAAAATAGGCGTCCTATGTCCATCACGGCCCTGAGCCACCTATGTTTATCGACATCATTTGCTGGTATGAGATTGCCACTTGAAAACCTTTCTTCACCAACGACCAGCCCATTCCTAATTAAGCTTGAATCTTGGATCTCTGAACCACGTCAATTCTGAAAGTCGCCATAAAAATGAAAAAATAGTGCGATGTGTACAAATTGTAAAAACGATAGCCAAATTCTCAAACTAATTATGGGATTTAATTAGTAGTTAAGCAAAGTTCAGTATGTTACCAATATTGTGTATTTAAAGAAGAATTTAAAAATATGTGTTATCTTCAAAGGTTCCTTAATCTAAGGTTACATTTGGAATATCCTCAAGTTAACTCATATAACTTTATAATTCTCAGTCAGATATTTGCCGTTGGGTGAAGTCAAATTAAGGTTAAAGTCCAAATACATAGCGTCTTTATTTATCACACATTAATAAAAAAGTTCACTTCCATTTAGAGTGTTAAGATAAATTCTGTTAGTTGGGATGGTCATGACAACGTGTGTCACGTAATACTCATTTGCACCATAGAATGTTTGAAACCAAGTTAATATTCTAAGCTGTGATAGAAAATTCGTTTTTGAATTATTATCATCATAACGTAATGAAAAATCCTGAATAAGTAATATACTCGTATAATAAATGAATGCTTGTAGTGTTAGACATGGCTTCAAAATTTAAAGCGTGCTGAAGATGTTTTTATTATGAGTTTGCAAATTGAAGTGATTTGCCACATTAGATATAGTTTCTATGGCTAATTACATTGAGCTTATGTTGATGGGCTATTAGACGAACGAATAATCGTTAAAGAACTATTAGCCAGTTCAGTAACGGAAGGGCGGTAATTGTCACATCCACTCCAACCTGTTTATCCAATATGTGGTCGGAGCATAAGCGATTATACGGCTTTATTAAAAATGTTATATCCAACATAATTAGCAAACGGATTAAGAGGTTTATGATATTTTATTCACATACTTTACCGCTGAAAAACACTACCTGAATACCTTTTTACTGCTTTGATACATAAAAGTGTAAGTGATTAAAATCTGGATTAACAAACTTATTAGACCTTGAAGGCAAACGCAGACATAACTAAAACAATTCTAATAAGTGGCACAGTTTCTAAAGATGATAGAATTAAATATTGCAAAGTAAATAGCCACATTGGGGCACGTAAAATTAATTGTAAGATACACATGAACGCTGAAATTAAGTAAGGATTTTAATCAATGTCTTTAAAAGTGTCGAGGTCCGATAACAGCAGTCACGGTCCTCGTCACGCGCCTTACTTTTGGGGGAGAACGGGGAGGAAATAAAGGGAGAAGAGAGGTATTTAATTGCAAAAGGTCGTCACTTGGCGTATCTCAGCGAGTTACGCCTCGCGGCCCGTTTTGTCGCCACCGGGACTAATTTGTCTCAAGCTTTCCTTTCCATTGTGCATATAAGCATGATTTTAATCAAAATCATATTTTGTTTTAATTTTTTCTTACAACTGTTGTGATAGTGAATAAAAGCATAAGCGAAGAATCTACAATGCATTTGTATTTTAGGGAAGAAACAATTTAACTTGACGCGAATATCGGTATCGGTGTTTCGGTATGAAGGGCACTGAAAGTTAAAGTAATTACTGGGCATAATACAATCAAGTATTAATTAATGTCTCAGCGTGGTGGGCGTAGTGTGATGGCACTCAGAAATCTTTGGATGACACTGCATTTGTCATGGGCGGACGTTGCACGTTGCACTGTGTTTGTTGTCACTTTCTCCCATACAAAAAAAGGATGCTAGCAAGAGTTATAATATTTAATGACTTAATTAATTATTGTCATATTAATTACCCTAATTATTAAATGCATATTTCGTTTTGGAAGTTACGTTTTTTTTCTACAAAAAGTAATTTTAGAAAAGAGAAGACTGGATGATTTATATCTACTAACAGTAAATTTTAATTCAGCTTTGCGTAATAACAATTGGTTACGGCTGCAGCATGCGACACAGATCCGGCGGCGCTCTGTTGCGTCGCTGGATAGCTAATTAATCACTGCCTCAGCAAGCACCCTGATTTCCTGCGGGAGTGAAAAATACCGTGTAACGATAAAAATGAGAAGGGTCGGGCGGCGGCGCCAGCTGTTACCGCCGCAAGGTGCTCCGCTGCCCTGTTATATCGATAGAACTCGTAAATCTAACAATTTCCTTATAACACCGTAGGTCTTCGTCGAAATTTTATCTCCCCGACACAAAGAACGTGATTGATTTTCGGTTTATTTACTCCTTCATTTAATGAACGTTTACGTGCAGAAAACAAACTGTGTAAAGCACTTGTTTACTGGTGGTAGGATTCCTATTCCTATGCAGGAATCCGTCTAGTTAGATACCACCGCAGTGCTGGTTATTCCGCCACAATGTGCAAACATTACTGACTTTCGGTCTGCACTGTCAGCCAGTGTAATTACTGGGCATATGATACGTAAGAACTGAGGATGTGTCTCGGCGAAGAGCGCTGTGTGGCACCACCCAGAATGTTCTGGTTGATACAGGATTTGTTAAGGTAAAATTTTAAACGACAAGCGAAAATTGTATTTGTAATATAATTAGAGATTTAAGCGCATAGCCAACTTTCAATAATGCTGCGTATGATGCTTACAGGAAACATACCGACGCTGGGCGTGCAGCACGATGGTGCCGCTGTGGGTGGAAGAGGGGGCAGAGGAAGGTGCCGAGGAGGGTGGAAGGTCGCGGCGGGCGCCGGCCGAGCACGCGGCGCGCTGGCACGCACGGCATCTGGAGCGCGTGGGGCACCTGGATCGGCGGCGCGGCGGCGGAGTGGTGGGCCGCTGGGTGCGTGCCGCCGCCGCCGGTCCGGGCCGGCCTCTCGTCCGCCTTAAGCCCTGTCTATCAGTGTGCCAGCTTGTCGAGCAACACTGCCCTTACTTTCTGCCGGCGGACCGCGCGCCCGCATACCCCACACAGTACGCCGGCGAACCCACGTTCCTATGCCTCGGTCAGTATTCATATTTTTAAGTAAAGCTTTCTTTCGATAAAGTTTGTCTCTGAAGAGATTGTGCATCGTATATATCTTGGGGGTAGATATAATAGTCTATGCGATATCTTGGGGGCAGTCTTCCGTTCACCTGCACTTATTAACTAAGCAATTCGATGACCACAGAGCAAATCTAAGACTTAAAGAGTGATTTATTAGCTATTTACCCCTAACTCTATATTTTTTATAAATCATTCACTAATCCGTAAATAAACATCTAATTTATTATTAGGTTACATGCAAAATTGTCCATCATATAATTTCTTTCTACTATTCTCTAATGCTATTCATATTACCACCCTATATTATCAACAAAATGAAGGTTAACGAATATGATTGCCTCCAACATTTTTCTACCCGCATTGAAAATGCTTTAAACAATCTGGTGCATTTTATAAAATACTCGGTATTGTTGTTTGTAACAATAGCCATTGGCGTTGAGTACACGTGTTCATACAGCGGGAGAGAAGTTGTATTAGGCGTGATTAGAAGCCGCCGCCGCGCCGCTTGGCCGGGGTTCAAAACGAGAGAGCTCGAAACAAATACCGCCTTCTGCTACGAAGGCAGGCATTTTTATTTTTCCTTTCACACATCACTGTAGCCAATTGTTGCTTTTCTATTCTTTATGAATCTCGCCTTTGTTTTCCTTAACCGATCACTGAACTATCGTACGTTGGCTGCAGATTGTTTTTTTTTATCACAAAGCTTAAGTAATATTTATGGATGCTATTGTTCCTTTTCATTACTTCAAAGAGGAGAATAAAATGCAAATGCTAGTTATCTCCGAGGAAGAAACAGATTTTTTTTTCTGTAATAAAATCAACAAACAACGAATTTTCATCAAACTGTATAAAGTTATGTTAATAGACATCATGGTCATATTCTTTTGGACGATCCCGACTACGGCGATTATTACCTGAAGACTAGCAAATTCTGTTTCACATAAGACATTTCTGTGTGACACTACACTCTGCGCTCGTCTTTTTTAAAGCATGAGTTGTTGTGTTCTATATGTCCAGTAAAATACAGTAATGTTTACACCCTTCTGCTGGACTGTAGAGTAACTGGCACTGCGGTGGTATCTACCTTAACGTATTCCTACATAGTAATCCTATCACCAGTAATAATTGTAAACTTGCACATCTAAAATCAAACGAACAAATGTTCTAGACGCACGCATACCGGAGACCGGCGCGCAAGCCAACAAGTCTAACTACGGAGCGGATGAGTGCTGCTATTGGTACTGCGAGGGACGGCTGTGCTACCGGTGCGAATCGCGGCTGACCGAACCCCCACGTCCACCGGCCGAGCAATGCGCACCGGTAGAGGACCGAGCGCCCAGCTGCTCAGTGCCCTATCAAGTCGGCGCGGCTACCACAACAATACCATGTGCCGCATTACTAGTTGCCGCCCTTCTTGTGCCGCTTATAACACTCCTCGTGCCGTCACGGACTCGCTGGACGGCGCTCACACTAGTGAATGTGCGCGACTCGAGGTTATAGTTTTACGTTATCGTGCGTCGCACTCCCAAGTTTCGCGGTCACCGGACCACGATCCGAACTTCTGTTAGTGCTGTACTTATGATAATAAATAGCGCGACGAGTTGTTCGATGAGGCCCGCGCCTCGCGGCCGTCCCGTGAGCGCGCCGGTGCTACTTTAGACTGTAAGTTTATGTATGTGTCCGATTGTTCGATACAACCAAACGGAGAAACACCAAATGTTCTGAAATTATTGATCATGGGTTTTGTCTCGTGAGCGCATAAAGCCGAAGTTCCGGCAAGTATATAAATAATTTTGGCACATTAAACGAATAAACGCGATATTTTCGTTAAGTGAAGATGTTTGTATATTTTAAATAGTGTTTTACAGTTGAATCGTACACACTGTTTGTTGTGTGCTACATTACCTCTTTTCTGTTATTTTTGCTAAAATAGTTTACATAGAAGCAATATTTTAAACCGCACCGAACGCGTGTTATTCAGAGGTGTACAGCAGCCACGAAAGGGCCCTTTGATAGTAATTTGTATGGTGATACTTTTTATACGTGTAGAACAGTGGTTATCGTCTCATTTAACAATATTGAAAGTACACGTTGCTTTACAGACATCTACAGTTTGGGTTGTAAAACCGCATTATAGGAATGTGATGGAGAAAAAGACTTTTGTCTTGTTTTTTATGCTCGTGGAGTAGCCCCTGGAGAGCCCCTATATTAAATAATCGTACAGCATTTTAACACTAAAGTCTTTTCCTTCAACATATCGTCAATAGAAGATAACTGAAATTGTTTCTTAGAGAATTATTTTTGTAATGTTGCATAACGAGACAAGCGGAGACTTTGCGACAAGACAGCATTAAACGTTGGCGGATCGAAAAACGAAATCGGAAAATAAGAAGCAATTTCTGCTACTTCTCCTGTTCTTGACTCATGGAATGAAGAGCTTAGTAACGTGTTATAGCTCTATTGTCGCAATGTCTTGCCGATTGCGAACGCCTAAATTGCTGGTCTATATTATGCCCAAAATATTGACTAAATATATATACGTATATATATATATATACTAGGATTACTTAAAAGTAGTTGTTGTTTTGTAAGAATAAAAGTATGACTTATGCATATAATGAAAATTATATGTTATAATGTATCCGTCTTATGAATTATCATTGAGGATAACGAATGCAGATGTAACATGGTTAAAAATGATTTTTATATGAATTGGTTTTGAATATTTATTATTGTATATGTATATCGTATTGACTATATACTAATGACTAGGCAACCATCAAAATGAGTAAAGTCGTTCTCATACGGGTAGGGTATAACGGTCTTTGTTAGTTTGTCTTGTTTTTGAAAAGTATTAAAATTATAGTGGTGTCGTTGATGATTGATTATGTGATCTAAAACAAATTATAAATGAATGGTTATTAAGACTTTATTGAATGGACATTTGTTGAAAATGTTGTCCTCTGACGGGGATGTAGTTGTTGTAATCAAATAACAAAGATAATAATAAGTAAGTTATTTTTTACGTTTTTATTGTGTAAATATATCAAAAGCGGTTTGTTGTTTCCACACTACTTAAATTCGAGTCACCGAAGGTGCTAGACGTCTATTAACGCTTCTTAGGTGATTATTAATTTCACCAGTTTCAAATTATAACCTTATCTGTTTGTCGGTCTGTATGATGACGGATGTATATGAGGGTAGACACCACGGTTTGGAGTCCTACTTCTACCACTAGCACAGCAACGTTTGTTCCTGGCTGACCATCATATCACTCGACGTTTATGTTTCAAGTTAATACTAAACAGAATAGATATTTTCTTAGTTTTTAGAAAATATCTGTAACAGGCAAGCCTAGAATTGCACACAGGATTGAATAGCGTGGAACAGAACCGTTGGTCGTGTTGTTTCAATCGAATAATTCACTCTGAAAGTGATACCTAGTGCCTCCACTTTCCACGAAGTGAAAAAATCGCATGCAATATCGAATTAACTTGCTCTGTTCCATTTTAGCATTTTAGTACAGAAATAATTAATTTTAATTTATTATTTTAAATTTCCTTTATGTTCACTGTCATGTTCACTTTTTATGTTCACTGTCGTACTTCCTTGTTTATTCTTATTTATTATTTATCTACTTGAATTTTATAATACAATATAACACCAAATATTTACCAATTGCACTAAGAAAAATTAGTTAAATAAAAAAAATTAATAAATGTTATAATAGATTCAACTAGCATTTTTTCTGACGTACGCAGTTAAAAAAGTCTGTCCTATTCAACGAATATTTCATTTCTATATTATATATTAATAACCACACTTCGTAATTTTTAAGGTCTTTCTTTTTTAATTCGTAAATATACAGTAATTACAGTTATGTTTATTTCCGAATTAATTTAGAGAAAAGGCATACAAACGGAATAATTATATAATTTTTAATAAAAAATCGTCTGTCTGTGACGGTCCTTGAAAGCAGATCTTAATAGACGAATACCTCAATTTGTTGGAACTTTTAAACTGATAGATTCAATAGGGAATTTATTGCCCTCTTAGAGCAGGGCGTTTTCACGATATCTACGTGTATATGTATAAATTATCAAAAGTCTAGCGTTAGAGAATGAATTATTAGAACATAATTGGAACAATTTCGAGCACTCGTTAAAACTTACACATTGACCGTGAATTCCATCTTTTTGGATATTTCTACTCTCACTCTTAATAATCTTCACTTGTCCACTGTTCTAACTATATTAGAGTAGACAAATTAAAGACCAAAAGAGAGGAGTTCGACACGTTGTGTATGCTTTTATAAATTCGCTTAATTTAGAATTTATATTCCCTTGCATCGTAAAAATTTTCGCTCAAGAAGCTTAGACATTTCATACATTCGAAATAAACACGTATTAGATTGAAAAACCCATCTTAAATGGGGTAAACAAAATTTAACTTATATGTGACGTCATTTATTAATTTTGTAGGGCACAAAGTCAGCAATAAATGTAGTTAATAACTAATATGATAGACAACTAAAGCCACTGTCGAGCGTAATCGTGTACTAATTCGTGTTATGTTTTCTGACCCTTCGTCTTTATCGTCCGTTTTCTTGACAGTGCCGCGCCGATATCCCGTAGCAAAATACCACATCCATATACGGCATCAGTACCGCGTCGTAGGGTCAACATCACAGTAAATACTCACGATGCGTGCCCTTTTCTGTAGGTTTAGTATATTATTATACGGATGAATTTGATGTTTTGTTGAAATTTTGGTGATAGTGTGTACATTACGTTTTTGAATAATATACGTATATTTTGATGTACATAAATAAAGTGTAAATGTTTAACGCACAAATAATAATGAACAAATATAGTAAGTATGTGAAACAGCATACGAAAAAAAACGTATTTAGGTGTAAACTATTACATGGAAGTAATTGATTATACATACAAAAATAGGAGTTTTCACGCACCGTCTGCTGCCAAGTGTTCGTTTGATATAACATATTATTTATTCGTGAGTATTCACGTCGTTGAAAGTCATTAACGAATGACGGTGGCTTCAATTCCTGGCAACATGTACACACAATGTCCATTTCATTGTAAATTATTCGATACAATAAAGTGGAAATTCATTAATGGTACTTTAGCCAGTTTTTGACGTTAGGTTATGCAGTAACTCGGTTGACTGTCACACGCACAAAACACGTTGAGAAATCGCTTTCGGGGTCGTCCATCAAAGTTTTCTGACGAAAAATTATAGCCGTGTTCCGTTAATGTAGTGTAAGAAAAACACCAAAAGCTAGCCTTCTTAACACAATTTTATCTATCTTCATTGTATGATTTATATATATAATATTAGCTAAATCCCATGGCCATGTTGACGTTACGAAGTTTTGAACTCTGCAATAATTTTACTGTCACGAATGCTTGCGAGATATATGCATGGAAATTTTATATAACATAAGTAAATAATTTAAACATGGTGTTCGAAACTATAATAGCGTATGGGGAGAGCAGTCTTCGCTCTAAGTTTACGTGTAAAATTTACGGGTATAGTCAAAGTATTAACCGTAAACGTGAACGTTAACTCTTAACAGAGATTAATCTTTGTAAACAACGAATAAGACGCACGGGTCCCGATTTTCTAAGATAAATGTTTGAAAGCGAAGTGTGAGATGAACGGTTACCAACGAATAAATTTACATATTCATCCTGTCCTCCTAACATAGAAGCAGACTACTTCGATTTCCCACAGGTTCTGCAGGCCCCGGGCCCCCGAGGGCCCCGGGCTCGCGAGCACAGTATCCGATGAAGCTGTAAAAGCCAAAAGGCTAACAGCGATTACTTCAACGAAAAAAAAAACAGGTTCTGCTACAATATTATCAAAAACATCTAGTTACTGGTATAGCACACAATCGAATTAGTTTTTGCAAGACGAGAGAAATAAGTATAAATTTGAAAATAATGTTAATAAAGTTGTATTAGAAAAGTTATAGAAAATGGTTTTAATTTTGATTTTTCTCATTACGCATCAAAAAAATAACGTTTTTCAAGTTTTCACAACACTGGTACTTATTGCAACTGAAAAATTTTAGCTTAGTATTTTGTTTAGTAATTTTACAAACTAAATTTTAAACAAATGATAAATTGTTAAGTGTCGTGCATTTAATAAATTTCGCAGATGTCAAATTGAGTTCATATTATTATTTTTTGATATTGTCTGTTTCTTTTGAACAAAAATAACGGTAGTATTCAGTACGAACTAAAATGTTGTTCAAAAAGCGTCTAAACCACTTCCTTTGTATCGATTTTATTTTATTACAATTGTACGTATATTATGTCCTTGAAACAAACTGTGTTTAGTCAATTGCCATAAAAGTATACCAAATTTAATTAGATATTCGATACAATGTAAGTGAACAATAGCTCTCAAAACGTTTCCACCCCATAAAACTTCATCTTCCGTTACGTGGTTCTCTAAGTTACTCGTAGAATCCAATAGAACGACATGGCCTTTTCAATATTAAGGAAGTAGTTAGTGAAATAAGAAACGATAAAATATTTAAAACGTCTTATGATAAATCTGATATACATATTATAGTATTTTGCATAATTAGAGTTCGAACGCATTTAGAATGTGTATTGTTTATAATTACAACTACCCCGAAAGTTTCTCTGAAATAGTACACATTTAAAAGATTATCTTAAGACCTAATTTATTGTCTAATATTATTTGTATTATATGAAATGTGTTATATTAAGTCACATCGTAGCTAAAAGATCAGTTAATTATTGTGAATTAGTGTTTCAGTTGCGACTGTTTTATTCCTCGATATCGCTCAAGATAAGTGAAAAGGAATTTTAATAAGTTCTTTAGCTCTATTAAAGAAAGGTCTTAATAGTGTCGCTTAAGTGACTCACCTTTTAGCTACATGGGAGTTTGTGTATGTCGCTGATGTGTATCTATTGTTTTAATGTCTGTTCATAAAGTAGTATAATATAATGCATGTAATTAGTGTCATTTCGATTTAAATGTAAATGTTTTATATTAATTTGATAGCTTTATGTTGGTCTAGATACAAGTTTATAGCTGTTCCAGAGCAAATGTTAAGTTGTATAATACTTCCTCACGCCAAATGTCTCGTACTGCTACAGTTAGTTCATGTATGACTGCTGTGATGCGTTCCACTTCTGTTTTAGAGCGACACAAGGCTCGACTCTAACTGTACATGAATAAATTAATCCTTTGAAGTTCTAGATCATATAAATATATGTTAATTTTCAATGAATACAATAACACACCGCTCTTTTTAAACGACTTTGTATTATTCCACCGTAAAAAAAGAAAACATTAAAATTTATAATTGTGCACAGGACCTCTCATTCATAATTTTAATCTATAATAAAAATTTAAATCATAGTGAGAAAGGTAGTGTAGTGTAATGTCTAACTCGTAAACATTACAACAGTAAGCACTCGGCGCGCGTCGCCGGCGAAAACTGCCACAGTACGCGGGTTGTATATATAAATTTATATTTATATTTATATATGTATATATATATATATATATATATATTGATATGATCTAGGATGTGTTGTAGGTGTTTTTCGAGTAGTGGTCGTGTACTAAGTCTTATGTTACGCCTTCTAAATTATATAAATGGGTTGTATGCGCAGGCGTAACCATCAGACGTTACATACTAGGCAATAGTAGCTTCAAAGCTGCGTAGCATGATAACTGCTCTAGCATGTGGTAACGTAGCGCACGCCCTGTGAAACGTTCGTTACTGCGTAGCACTACCCTGACAAGCTACAAAGCAGCGTAGCGTCTACATCTGACTGATGCTACGCCTGCGCCTCCGAGCCAAGTAGGCAACGTTTGACACTCGAAGTAAGATTAATCACGTTCGAATAATTGTAGACAGATTTTGAAGTTCAATATTATTTGCATTTTCCTAAGAGTTAGAATGATTGAGTCAGTAGGTTGAACGACCGTGTTATGATGAATTGTGGAGATGTTTATTAAAAAAATACGTTTATGAAAATGAAATAAAAACGAAAAATATTGTCATATAAACTTGTAATTACTAACATAAGAGGAATTATTGGAAAAAACAGAAAAACGTTAAATAAACCAATTAAAATACAGTCGTATGTCAATTATCACCTTTCCAAAAGTCCTCTAACAATTTCTATCCAAACAAAAGGATGGAGTAAAATAAAAAACAGAAGCCAATTTAAATATTTTAATACAAAAATGGTCGCTTACGTCAATATCACACTCGGAACTTACATCATCTATTTATTTTAAGTATAAAAACTATGACTTCGCATTAAATTATCGTTCTCACAACAGTATAAAAAAAAGCATTCGTAATCACAGCAGGACGTTCGCTATATACAATGCACCGAACGCGGGACAGGCACACAACACGATCACAGGAGGGAGAGGCGCTAGGAGCGAACTACCGCCACCAGCGCGCAAAGCGCCGCCAGTAACGCAACCGGATGCTTCGCCGCACTGCCGCTCCCCGCACCGCCCGAACTGCCGCCTTCATCTAACCAACACAATCACACGTTAATAACGACCCATCCCTGTTCAGCCATCACAAAGTGCAAGCGTGCAAACTATTAGCTACATTAAACGATACAGTTACATTCACGTGTAACACACAACAATTAATATGAAAGTGACTATACGAAGCGGACGTTGAAAATTAACCGTGAAATTCGTTACGCGTACATGTTACGAACGGATTTCACGGTGTGGTAGCAAAAGAAATGAAATGGAAACCTACGATGCGGATGAGTGACGCCACGGCGGAGGACGTCTAGTCGCCCTCCTTAAATAACGGAGCCCCGAGGTAACGAGAAACTACAGTCTAGCTCCATCTGATTGAATGTTGGCAACTGAAAAATTAACTCGTCTTTAACAAGTTACTTTTGATAACCGCAACCGTTACCCACGGTTTCTAACTACGGGGTCAAAATAAAAACAATAACTACTTCTACACACACGTAAAACTCATGCACCTACTTCAAACGAACTAAATAATAATGTTGTAATTGCCTTTAGTACACATAATTACTAAAAATATAAAGATATTTAAAACCTGTATGTTATTGACGATAGCAATAAAAAAAAATAAAAACACTTATATATGATTTAGTCATGCATCGATACATCAAACAGTGGTATTAGTCACAAGAAAAATTAAAAACAATCTTATTTTTTAATAAAAAGAAAAACGATGCCACACCGTAGGATTTCTTTTGCATCGTTGATGTGTTTTACAGACAAACAGCACATGCACAAACACTCAGATCCGGAACTCCTATATGTAGTACATACAAATATTAGTACCGTGCGGGAATCGAACCCGCGGCGTAGCGTAGAATTCAATTGCTTAGTCATTGCGACAAAAAAAAACTTATTAATTATTATTAACAGTAAACACTAGTAACCTTCGATTTGAAGACCCCATTCTTTGTTTTTATTAATCGACTAGAGCAATTACGTTAACTGCGTCGTTGTTTACTTTATTAAAACGAAATATTCGAAAATTATCAGTGGCAATGAAACAATGGTTCAACAGCCAAACCGCCGGATTCAGTTCTTGTATTGCACATACTTATTAATATTTACAAGTCGCACCTGGCATCAAAATAGCATAAAAATGCATTAAGGAGTTTTTACGAGACACATCCACAGGGGTTTTTTCCAAAATATTTTCAATGTACAGAATTGACTCTCCTACAGTTCCATTATATATATATATATATAGATTAATGACGTCTAGAAATAATCGGATGTGTGTAGTAATTTTAATGAATTATAACTAGGTTTGTAACAGAGTTAATCAATTAAAAAAATATATAACTATTAATTATCTTACTTCAATAATAAAATAAAAGTTGTGTTATTCTAACAGTCAAGCCTGCATGCAATTAATTATAAGCTCCAAGCGTCTACGGACATGCAAGAAACATGCAAATGTGAGATGAATAAAACGTACAGGTGGCGCGTAACAAGCTCGCCGGTACTAAAATCACCGCTTATGGCTATAATCTCACTGGTACTCATATGTTCTCCTATTTTACTAATTGAGTCTTTGTTCTTTATGTAATTTCTCTATTTACAATGTTCAGGAACTCTCCACCGAGGCTATTCCCTGAACCAGAAGAATGATCTGGGAGCGGATGATTTTACACCTAGAAAGACAAAACACACAAACACACATAACATAAAGTGAACGTGTGCCGTGCACCTTCACGTATCGTGTGCACATACATTTAGGAACAATTTCACTAGAACATTTAGGTGCGTCATTGGTCAAAACAGTGTACGTGAACATAGAGATTTTTTACTTTGACAACAATTATGATCGGTCATTTAAAACGATGAATTACGATGATAAGTTAAAAATATACAAAAAAAAATAACCGACCAAAAAGTTGTCCAACAAAAACCGCAAAAAAAATTATGTAACACAAAGTGCATAATTTATATCTTAAATTGTATGTGCAAACATTAAAATCCAATTAAATTATATCTATTTTAAATTATTTTTAATTTCGTGTGTTGTGTGATAAAGTGCAAAAATATTAGGCCCATGTACTTTATTTTTAAATATCATAAAGGTAATTATAGAACTGTGCCAAATATTTTAGTGCATTAAACGTAGATAGATTCAAATGGCGCCCAGAAGCCGCATTATCGTTTAATAAGGACTCACCGTCAACCACTGCCCCAATACGCAAGCTGACGGAAGAAGCTGCACGAATATATCTATATCAAGCCCCTTTCAAGCAATTTTACATTTTTATTATGTGACAGCACGGTAAAAAGCTTTGAAATAATGTTTATTATTGTAATGGGTTTGTTAGTGTGTTAATAATTTCAATTAGCATTTTAATATTAAATTACGGGTAAAGAAAAACAATTTTGATATGAATTTTTGAAAAAAAGTTATCTTATGGTAAACAGATATGAAGATAAGCAGCTAATACCGGCTAGGTAGCTGAAAATGAGGAGAACAGACAATAAACACAAAATAACATAAAATATAACACCGAACAATAGAAAACGATGCGTTATTATATTAAATAAAGAAAATACCATTAGTTTCTACTTAATAGCACAATTTTAACAGAAAAAAAGATGAAAAGAAATCTAAAGAGACATTCACACAAATAATGAAGGGCAAAAGGGCAAACATTTAACAGTGGTGCCGGCGACGATCATCCCTTTTTTGAAACTGTAATACGAATAATTGATAGCTCTTGAAACCATACTGTCAATGAGAATTTAATTTTTTTTTTGTATTGTCTATTAATCATAAGCTTCATTACAGAAATAAATCAATAAAACTAATCAGACGTCATTTGTCTAGCAATAGTACGATTTAAAACTGTAAGATGGAGTAATATAAAAATGCTATAGTAGTTAAAAGATAGTGTAATCAAACTTTTCCTGAGTTCCTTTATTTTCGCTAAACTCGCTATATAGTCTTAATTTAGCAATGTAAGAAAACATCTTATTGAAATCAACTACTTAATAAATAAATGATAATGAAATACAAATCATGTATTTTAGATTATGCACAGCTATACATATAAATAAAATAGAATGGTCACTTTGTGACTCAGAATTTAAACGATTTTAATAATGATTCGGTGGTATGCTTCCTACTCAAAAATCAATGAAACTGTTGATATAAAATTTGCATACATCACAAACAGTAGCTCCGGAATCATTTAATTTAAATTTTTATCTTTATTTTAGCTTAGTTTTACTCCAAGAGTGAGTTCTCCCAACGAGATCTATGCAAATAAAGTCGCAGTACCAACTTGCTCTGTATAATTCCACGTACAATTTTCTAAGGCCGTACCAAATTAAAAGTAAACTAACAGTCTACAGGCCAAATCTAATATCTGTTGTAAATTGTAACAACATTAATTACCAAAAATTTGGAATAAAATTTACTCCTTATCTTTTACTAAGAGAAAGGGTAACAAACGATCACACTGGCGGTTGGTAAGTGGTCTCTGTGTCAGACACAGACACTTCCATACACAAAGAAGAATTTAGTCGTACACTGTCATCCCTATGGACTACGATAGATTACCTAGTTACTAGTGATTGTTTTTTTTAATCAAGAGCTATCGCGTATCTGGGCGTCGATGAAGCTACCTGCGTCGAATAGTATATCGCCGACGTCGTCGTCGGCGGGCGGGTGCGTGTCGTCGGCGGCGGACAGGCGCGCGTTACCTCCTACGGTGCCGCGGGGCGCGCTGCTGCAGCCGAGCCACCAGTACCCGGTGGAGCGCGGGAACGCCGGCTTATCTGTGTCCACCTGCACACACACATGCATGGTTTGCTGACCTCGTGTCTCTGCACTCAATGACGACCGTGTAGTTTTTCTACTGGGTTCGAATCCTTACCGGAGCCAACGTTTGTGTAATAAACACAAGTTGATTTTCAGGTTTGGTTGTGATGTGTATGATTGAATAATGATGTCTGTAAAACGTCTGTACAGTTTTTTCAACAAAAATAAAATGCCTTGCCCGTTAAGCCGTGGATCAAGGAGTTCTAATCGCAGCCAATATTTATCCAATGACTACAAAAAGTTGACGTCATAGGCGTGACCTGAAGGAAAGCGGGCTCAACAACGATAATGGTAAAGACAGCCAATTGAAAGTGTCATTCAGCCAAAGTAGAAAATTGGGCCCTACGTATCATAGGGACGCAATAAAGGAGAAATGTGACTGTCTAAGTTTCTCACCTTATCCGATCTTATCCTATTAGTTTTGAGAAGGTATAATATGGCCCTATAATATATCCTGTGAACGCGAAGTTAACAAATTATAGTCATTTTTTTAAAATATAACCTTAGTTGATAGTATTAATATAAAAAAACACTCGATGACTATAGTAGTTTTGTCTAATTTATAAATGAGTTATCGAAATAAATCCTTCTTACTTACACTGAAAGTTCTATCATTAAACCGCCAGTATGACGAGCCTTTGAAGAAGTAAGTATATCCGTTCGTGTATTGCAACGCTGCGTCGATATTGTCCGGAATGCCGTCCCAATTGGAGAGCGGCTTGGGGTACGTCGATTTGACCGGAGGGCGCTGAGCTGGATCGAAACGCCAGAATTTGGAGCCCTTGTAGAAGTAAATCTTGCCATTGCCTGACCAAACTAGTGCTGCGTCTATGTTGTCGGGTATACCAGTAAAGCCTGCAATAAAAGTTTTTTAATTGTTATGATATTTTAAAAGATATCGTAATGCTGTGGAATTCACTGAAGATGTAAAACACCAAAAATTAAATTTGAATTTGTGTTTATTTTTCAACGTCAGTTTTTCAATAAAAGTCGGATAATGAGAAGAGAGGCTTAAAAGAATCTACCACCAGGGAAAATAAAACCAGGATATGGGCAGCAGTATTTCCCTGGAACATCTGAATAAATAACCTGCGGTTGCCAACCCGCCTGCCAAGCGTGGCAACTATGGCAAAATCCCCCCAAAATTAGAGCCACAAATTTTTGTGGCAATATGGGAGGCCTATGTTCAACAGTGTACTAGTGATAAGTTAAAGTGATATGAAGAGAACGCCTGATATTTTTTTAATTTTGATAATCAACAGAATAACCATTATTTTTTACCAGACCAATTATTTTTTATTGTAGTAATGCCCCACAATAGGATTTCTCCTGTACCGCGAGTTTGTTTTTAGTAAGTTAAATTTCATCTCCTCAACTTGAAAACGGCTATGACACAGGCAGCGGCCTGTGATTTGGTATGGAGGCTAGGTATGTCGAAGCATTAGGATGATAAAAGTTATTATTGATATAAAAAAAATCAGTGTGCATCATTGATAACATTAATATTTGGTGAAATTTATCATTTCATTTCAGCCCAACGCTATTCCCCTGCTAAGCATAGGCCTTCCCCAAAGATTAGCCCCATCTAGTGGAGGTCGCCCTACACTGCGTTTGTCGGTGCGAAGTTGTCTCTTGACAATCTTTCTTCTCTTCTACGATTCTACGACCAGTATGACCGTTTCAATAACAAGAACATCATGACTCCAATAATGTAAAACTTGATTTGATAGTCTAAAAGCATATAAGATTGGTTAAATACCCCGGTGTTTTTAAAAACTTTTAAAGAAATAATCGTATAAAATACTATAAAATGTACAAACCTTTGCAACATCATCATCATCATCATCAATAAAGTTATTTGATTTGATTTGATAATTTCAGCCATGGGCAAATATTGCCATAGTTGCCTCCCTTGGCAGTTGGGTTGGCCATCGCAGTTTATTTATTGAGATGATTCAAGAAGGTGCTGCCCATCTTTTACTTTAGGTTATTTTAAGCCGTCATAACACTGCATCAAATTAAGCAGAATAGTACAATACCTTCACTTATTTCCTTTGGATAGTCGCCGTCTATTTTCTGTCCGTTATATCGCCAATATTTGGAACCCTTAAAGAAATACGTCTTCCCGTTCTTGTAGGTGAATGCGGCGTCGATGTTGCCGGGCAGGCCAGGCCAGGCGCGCGAGATCAGTCGCGGGTAGCCCGCCGCCACGCCGCTTTCCGTCAGGCGCCAGTAGTGATCGCCTGCCGTCATAAAATTGTAAAGCAACAGACGAAATACGTCTCTCTGCTGGGCACAGCCCTCTTATTTTAAAAACACAATCTGCCACATATTAGCTGACTCTCGGTGGCTCTTACTATCGGTCATATACTTTGTTTTTTGTTATGGACGTAAGTGACGACATCATGGCCGAGTAGTCAGACTACCTGACTTATACGTTGCTAGTCGTGGATTCGAGCCTCAGCCGCAGCCAACATTTGTTCCCGTGTTTCTGACACTCCGTCCTAACATACCTCCGATCTTATCACATGAGCGCTCTATCGGGCGCATTACACCTGCGGCACTATAACTTCTCCCGTGCAGTTGACACAGTATTTGAAAATTGACGCTGTGGACGAATCGGTCAGGAGGACATCATCAACCAAGTGAAAAGTCATGGAAGCCATTCATTTGATGGTAAGTGCCAAGCCACCCAGAACTTTGAATAGCTAAGCCCTGTGGGGCAGACTGCGCTGCGTTCTTAACCCTTCGGCGATAGTTTGATTTATACTACCCCGCTACAATGAAACGAGCGCGGTTGAAATATAATTTATAGAACAATAATAAAAAAAACCTTTAAAAACAAATGTGGCGCCATCGGCGGAGTTTAAGATTGTGTCGATGGTGGGATCTGCGCAGAGAGTGGGGTCTTCGGCCGACGGGGACGGCGTGGTGGCGGGCGGAGCTGACGGCCGCGGTGGGACACCGCCGATATCCAACTGAGTCTTATGACCGTAAAGAGCCTGAAAACACATATATTAAAAATATATATTTAATTGCAAATAAATAATTATAATATCAGACTTTTTACGTCTTAGTACAGTTACACTTCTGTTATTAAGCAAAGGTCTCGCTACTCTACTGTGAGTGGCCCTAATCTCTTAGAACCAACTAAAACCCTACTCGCAGAGGTCTATTTCCTCCTATTTCTATAAGTTTAATGAAAATACTACATTATTCAAGTGGGAGTATATGCAAAACAAAAAATAATCGCAAATGTTAACTGAACAGACGTTTGAGCACTTCAGAGTAATCAGAAACAATTTAAAGTTATATTTAGTTACCACTTAATTATAAGCATAAAGTGAAAAAAATTAACCTGGATTCCTTGGATGTCATCTTGATCAAGCTGGAAGGCTGGGTCGTATCCTCGGTAGAAAGGAGCCATAAGAGCCGAGCGAACATCACTGTGGGATAAGCCTAGCGAATGGCCGAATTCGTGAGCAGCCACCTGTGTGAAACAGAATAATATACTGTAGGTAAAATATACGGTTACTGGTGGTAAGAATCCGATGCCGGAATCTTAACGGATTCTTGCCACTGTGCCATCGCAGCACCGCGGTGTTTATCTATATATCTTTTATTATAATATTTTTTTATTAAAACATCTTATAGTATGTATACACGAGTCCTTACCATATTAACGAATAAAAATAGATGATAGGCCCGAAATTCACTTCGTCGCAACAATTAATTATCATGTACTATATTTGGGCTACGTGAGTGGTCCCTGACTACCCCTTATATGGGAAAAAATCGTGACTGTGTGTATGTATGTATGAACTATATTTACGCAGTTAAACATGATTAAAATTCACATATGTGTGTGAGCATTCAAGAGTAGTTACTACTCATATTTATGGACGTACTTGGAATAGGTTGGTTCCGCGCCGTGAATTAATAGACCATACTTCAGCATCGTCGAAATGAGCGTCGCCTCCATAGACCTGATTAAAAATAACATATTTATTATAAATTATAGTTCGTAGAAACTTATTATAATCATCAATAACAAATAAAACAAATGAAAAGCGACACAGTCGAGCGTGACACCCAAAGATTACCAAACGTGTACCCGTTAGGGTATTACCCGATTTAAGATACCGTTATGTTAATAACGGTAACTTAAATCGGCTGGAAAAAACATGCTATCTGATAGAATTAAGCAGTCACGTTCATATTTCTCATTTCCCATTAACCACGCTTTCGTTCATACTTTTATTTGGTTCGCTTCGACAACTGCGAAATATTATCACGAAATACGATAGAAAAGTATAATGAAAACGGACAACGCTTTCACTTTGATAGCGATAATTCGTTATTTCCGCCAATCTGTTTACACAGAGGAACTAGTCCTAGTAGTGCTTGACAAGAAATGCTATAATAAATAATATGTGACCGTGCGTTATAGAAAATACAAAATGTGTTTCTTATCAAGCTTTTTTGTTGTCGACTAAAATTATACTCACAGGGAAATACGCATGAGCAAGGGTTCCGCCAGGTCCATCGAACGGGTCTCCATCACCGTGCTCTCCCTTTTCGAATCTAAAAGTACAAAAAGTATTTTTAGCTTGAAATTTAAACCAAAAAATGTAGCTAGACTCAGCATGTGAGTATACTGATACTGATATACTGGGTCCAGTTAAATTATAGTGCTATCATTAGTCTCCAAAATTTGGCGATAATTTTTTTATCGCAAATAGATATTGTTTTTTCATTTTCCCAGTAAATACACATATTTCAGAAAACATGTTAAATGTTACAAAATATTGTATTTAATCGTAATATGTGATTTCTGGTTTGACAATTAATTAAATATAATTTTGAATTCTAATTATAAATTAATAAGTCAAAATATAATTTAGCTTTTATATATTTTTATTTAATTTCAATTTGTAACTGTTTTTTCATATAATTGAACTTTTTATAATCAAGTAATTGCATCGTAACGGTAGTAACGAGTGATTTTAAGTTTATCTTACATCGATAATAACTAAACCATTTTTTAGAGAAGACAACTGACAAGACGAGCAAATCATTCCCCTGATATCTGCCCATAACAAATGCTGTGTCACCCAAAACATTTCTGTGTTTCACCATACTAGCGCAAGTCTCATATGCCCAGTAATTACATTAGCTATCATTGTCCTAAATACTGAAACACAGTAATTTTTGTACATTGCTTGAAGGCAGAATAACTGGCCCTGCGGTAGTACCTACGTAAACGGATTCCTGCATAGGAATCAACAATTAAAACTTTGTGCGCTGTGAACAATTCTAAGCGAATTACGGCAATCGTGAAATAAAAATGAGTAACGAATGGTGTCATTCGTCATTAATAACCTAGTGCGCTAATTATCGTCTTGTCATAAAGTACTGCAACGTGACATTCTTTAAAAACTAACAAATATCTGATGGTTGTATTTCCGTTTATTGCGAAAAATTGCACATATTCATTTGCTAATATTGGTAATTTCATTTACTTTGTAATACATCGTCACGGTTCTTAATTGTTTCGCTTTAAGTAATGAATAGTTCAAAAATGATCTAAAGCAATACATGAAAACTTGTAAAATCCAAAGGGTATATAAGTAGTAAAATCTTCCAGTTCATTCTGACATTATTTATTAGTCACGTGAATGTTACCATTTACTCATTCAGATTATTTCTTGTAATATATAAAATAAAATTACGATATATATAGATTTTTTTTTCAATATACTTATTTTGGTAGCGGCGTAAGTGTGGGATTTCCCTAAAACTGGTCCTATTGACGTGATAAAGGTCGACTGTGGGAGTGTCAGAAAAATTTCTAATAAACATCTAGAATATCCAAACCAATTATGGTTTGGATATAGTAAAATTTGACTGGCTATAATTTAATTGGAATAGAAACAAACATTTAAAACCAAAAAGATCCGATATAGCAGATGGAAACTATTATGTATAAATTTTAAATAGTCGTTTTAGTGTTGGTTATTTATTTTACAAGTTGATTTTGATTTCTAAGTTGCATACTGCACCTTACATTTTTTGAAGCTCTTTTCTACCTTAAAACGATTTAGCATGCATGCATATACATATACAAACGTAACTCTGTTGTGCGTATATTATTTTAAAATAAATCGTTTTGCAGATGGAAAACTAACACAGGCGTAAGTAGTCAATGATAACCATTATTGTTCTGTTACGCAACACAGATTACCATTGTAACGACATGGAGTTGTTATGACATCAACCTTTTTGTGGCATATTATAAAAAAATGGCACACAGAAATTGTGAAACACGTCGAAACAGTTCTATCGAAATATTTTAGTATCTAATTTTAGTATAATTAAAAAAATATTTTCTTTTGAAATTGGTAAAGAAATTGTTGTTTTTTCTTATTTACGACTTCACTGAATCGATTTAAGGTATTATCGAAAAACGTACCTAATTTCAATGTGCACCTGACCGGAACGTTTCTGCGTGAAGGTAAGATCGGTATAGTCAGACCACACGGAGAAGGCTTTAGCTAACTCAACATCGACTTCGGCGTTGTTCAGTCGCGTCGGATATTTTGAGATTTTGTAGGTAAGATTCTTCACACGCCACCTCGAACCTAAACAGACAATGTTAAATATAGAACAAATATAACCGAAAGTAAAGCAAAAAGTCTTTGTTTCATTATTTGTTTATTATTATGTGTTTATCAGTGCACTGTACTTAACAAATCGGAGAACCGTCGGGTCATAAAAGAGGTTACTATTAATTAATATAACATGCATACGTTTGATGATTCGCGTAATATATGTAAAATTTACAAGAAAAATATATTATGCAATTGCTTAAACTTTCCCATTTTTAAATCTAGACACTTCGTCTTGAAGACTTAAAAAGACTTTTATTTGTCGTATGACTTGATTGACATTTTCAGGTACAACGACAATATCACCACCGTTTTAGTGTCATAAAATACTGGTTCTGGAATTGCAAAATAATATAAGGACTGCTTTCATACCATTTATGTCGCAAGAGTTCATAATAGGAGGCTTATTTGTGTGGTATATAATACACGTAGCTTTGGCCAAATAAAACTTAATCATATTTTTCACCTCTGCTCCAATTACATAACACCTAAACCTTGTTTTGTTCGTCTGTGGATTATTTTTACTCGTGATATCTTTAGGGATGCCATAAGATCGCTTTGACCCAATACAAATGTACACACAAACCTTGCAACGCATATCTTTTGGCGCGACTTTCTCCAAATCCCACTTTGTCGCGGACTCCACATCTCGGCAAAGACATGACTTTTGCTGTTTCATCATCCAGTTCACCTGCAAATAAGTATTTAATTACAAATAGGACGATCGATTTATTGTATTATTTCAATCAGTTGAAGTAGTTACATTTTCTGTGTAAGTATTTAATTGCACACCACTTATCACATTTTATTGTTTACTCATTTTTATCTCACTAGTGCGTAAATATCTCATGTGGTAATAGATCTTAAACAACGCTCATGCTCAATAGCTAGAAAATCGTTAGATGATACCGATGACGAGGAAATAATTATGCAATCAAAGTTAGTCAACGGAAAACGTTAACCGAACCAGGAACAGACATAAACTTGATCACAAATAGTTAAGATTCTATTATATACTGTGTGATGGACACATTGTTCGCATTAATAACAAAGTGAGTAAAATAGTATGAAGAACTATTTATTCAAAATACGCACGTACATTTAATTTATTATTCGGGTGATGGAAAAATACAAGACATTTTTTCCTCTTTTATTCTTTTTGTTACGAGCGAATGACAGATCAGGGAACTCGTGCTATCGTGAGTATATCCCATAATGCCTACATACGAGTACATCGAGTGACTCATTGCGCGTGTATGCTATCTAATTTTCTATTCATACAATAAGACATGTTAGTTTTAACAGACTCCTTAAAACAACGTGTGCAGTGTCCAACCATGAATTATGTGTACATGACTCGCAATACTGCGCTATTTGCTTACATAATAGCATTGCTCTCAGTAGACAGTAGAGTCCAACAAACTGCTTTCCATATCCAGGTACGTAAAAATTTCATGTGCTACCCACATAAACGTATTTAAATCTCAAGACGCAGTTCACCATGCAACGGTCTTAGTAATCACATTAGGAGGATTACGTGCATTCAGTTCGATTATCATATTTTGTATATATTTAAAGTTATACAATATTTATTACGTTTTAAGTTTTCAATTATAATAACTGTTTATAAACGTATCAACGATGATGATTATACTGCGTCTGAATGTGAGTTTTACTGGTATATAATGAATGCTAAATATTTTTTTTCAAATCCGCACGCACAGAATCAAATCTGAACTCTTAGGATAGTTGCTTTACCTTGGTATTGTATCAAGTCCTTGTGACAGTCCAAGATAAGAAAAAAATGTTTAAAGGTAAGAAACTTGCTTTAAGTGTAGGCTCTTGTATGATACTTGGTGACATGAACGAGGTCAAGACGGCTCCAATGTACTTATTACGTATATTACGCCAAGTCTATAATTTTATATGTGTAAAGTCACGATGTGATGGGCGTACAAATTAACGTTTAATGATTTCTACTGTATTATGAATCTAACAATGAAACTTTAGTGACGTTAATTACTTGGTTTGATTTTCAAAAAATGTGAATTGTCTTTTTAACAGGTGCAATAAAAAATTACTTCTCACAACATTACCAGTTTTAAAAGTTAAAGAAGTAAGTGACAAGACGAGCAAGTCGTTTATCTGATTTTATTTACAGATGAAAGGGACGAGACGAGCTAAACGTTCACGTGTAACATCTGCCCTTAACAAGTGCTGTGTCATCCAAAACACTTCTGTGTGGCACCACACTGCGCTCATACCTCTCACATCAGACATCAGTTCATCATCAGTTCGACAGAGATATCAGTTGTTAAGCATCATATGCCCAGTAATTATACTATCTATGTGCCCTTCTATGTCCTCTTCTTCGACCAAAACACAGTATTGTGTGCACATTACTTGTTCACGACAGAATAACTTACCCATAACAGTTGGGATGTCACCCAGAACTTTGAATTGTAAAGCTCTTAGGGCCGAAACACTATTAAGCATACCACTGCTTGACGGCGGAAAAGTTTGTCCGGAGAAATCTTGTATAGGAATATTATCACCAGTAAAAGCAGTGTCATATATATACTGTTACTAAAGTAGATTGGTAGATATAGGCTAACTTATATACAGAGAAGACCGATCTACTACATTAATAAGTACTGAAGAATCAATAAAATGAAGTCAAATAAGAAACAAACATAATTTGATTGGGTACCTGTTGAGTTAAGGCCAGCGAAGCTTTGGAATTCAGCGATGGCGCGACGCCACGAGTTTTCGTCCATTATGTGACCGCTGGAGGGGTTCCGTACTGAAGGACTCAAGTAACCATATTGCGCTAAATACATCTGAAAAAAAGGATATTTTCAGTTTTAGATCTTCAAATCCGGTTTTCGAAAATAAAAAAAATATAAAAAGAAAGTGAAATGCACTAGGGCAGTTCATTAAAAACAGTTTCAAATATATAGTTAATAGAATCAGGCGTTACTTTGCGGAAATCCATTATAATGAAGGAAAGTAAGTTATTTTGCTAAGATCCGCATGCAAAATATAAAAAAGAAAATATATAAAGAGACTTGACTTTTTGACTCGGCGGCCGTCTGTCGTAGAGTCTATGACGCTTGATAATGCCTCGTTTTGGGGCGAAACACGTGTCGTGTTCTCGACTTCAGTGGTGTATATTATCTAGTGGTAGTATTGTAGTGGTTGATGGAGGGTACCTGGTGGCGGTTCCTGGTGGCGGTGTTAGTTTGCTTGTGCACGCTACTGAGGGAGGGCGGGCGGTGCTCTTCAAAAAACTAGGTAATATACACCATTTTTATATTTTGCATGCGGATCTTAGCAAAATAACTTACTTTCCTTCAGTTTCAAATATTGCAAACTCTTAACTTATTACACCCTTACATACCCTAGTATAAAAACATTAAATATGTACACTCAGGAAAATTTATAGTAAGTAACAGTGATTGCAATTGTAAATCAGCGTAAGTACGAAAAGCATTGGTCACTGTTATGCAATCTTTTACCACAAAGACAACATCTACTTAAGCTAAGCTATTTCCAGAGTCTCTTCTGCGAAAGGTACTTTTCTGACACCTAAAAACATGCTACAGCCCTTTTTGTTAATTATGAACATCAGCTTGTGTAATCAAATGCTTAGTAAATAGTCAAGGCAAATCTATTTGAATCCTATGACCGTCTTTGTACTAATTACAGGAAGCATGATGATAACGAATCTACAGATCTCCTTCTATAACGCACCTATGTATTGATAAGCATTCTATGATATTACTGAAGGCACACTCTATGATAGACTCTGTTTATTTTGTGCTGAAGGCGTCTCTGCGCAACAATTTCAGTAGTACAGGTTGAAAGGCAAATGCCTATCAAACATTTTTATAATTTATGCCAAAGTAACTTATATATTACGAGTACCTTGAGGATTATAGCTTGAGGATATCTAAGATATCAAATACAGTATGACTAACTGAATAAATGTACTAAGATTTTTTAAACTGCATAAAATTAAAAATACTTAAGTGCTGAAAAAAATTGTGTGTTAACTTTATAAACGCCGATTTTATTTTTATTGTTTTATTCATTTACAAACTTTACTTTACATTGTTTTTGTTGTAACTCTACAATCTTTAGACACATTCATAAGACAAATACTGACTGGCTCACATTGTTAATGTAACAGATCGGAAAGTTAGTTGAGTTAGGAAAAAATGCTAAAAACCCGATTTTGATTATGAAGCGATTATGCTAATGCAAATATTATTTAATATTCAAAAATTCAAAAATGATTTGTATTTGACTAATACTAAAACTCGCGTTAATATAAGAAGTCTTTGTATTTCATTTGTATCGCTAAAATTTTGCTATATAGATATTATTATTCGTACTGTTAATTTTCCAACTATCAGCCCTACAAATACTTGTAACCGATCTTTATTGTGACGTTTAAAAACCACAGTTAAAATTTATAGCTAGATTTTGAAGGAAATTATGAAAGACAACCACTTACGTAAATTTAACTAAAAATTTTTAGTCTTTGCTGACTTTATGCTAATAAAATTTTTGTTGACACGTTGCTGTATTGTATAACCGATAAGATGAGAGTACTATTTTCAGAGCCCATCTTTACTTTGATAAAAAAATTACTAAATAAACAAATTTGTTTTGGCTTTTTATTTGTTCTTGTTGGTATGTCGACAGTACGAAAGCTAACATATTTATTATGTTATTTTGCAGAAAAGACCTCCAAGTTCTTCTGTAAAAAGGTCTTATATTCGTAACGAGGAAGACTTTTACGTTCATAAGAGCTTCAAAAATCCCTAAACTGATTAAATAAATCTTTACTTTGACTTTGAACTTTCCCGTATGAAACTCAAAGTCGCTCTGCGAGCCACGGGAAGGCTTTCGATTGGTGGCTTTCTACGAGACGTTCTCTGTAACGATGACATTCGCAGCATTCAATTCACCTCGACACACAAGCGAACCATAGAAGCGTTGCGGCGGTTTATTCAACTATACGGGTAAATTTGGATGTAGCAGTAGTTTTACGTAAATTACAAATGTAATACATTTGCAATTTACGTGAAACTACAATGTCAGTTAGCTCTATTATGTCAGTAGAATCAGTCTGACCTCGTATTACTTTAGGACCTGTGGTAGGTCACGCATTAATTCATTTTCAAATAAATGAACAAATCCTCACTTTATCTGCTATGGTATGATTTTATCACACTCGGATGCAAGTTTTTACCCCCCCATTGTTCATTGTCATCGTTTTTGATAAGAGTAATACAAACGTAAAATTAATGTGTACATTATGATATAAACGTAATAACAATTGAGCTAATCATTTCGTACACTGTTTATCTTTTTTTAAGAACATACGTATCCATTCAATATTCACACTAAAGTCTCAAATCAACTTTTGCTGATCACATTGGGGTCTTAGAATAGATTCAGTCTACCTTTCTGACTAATTATTTTAATGTATTTAAAAATTCTTAAAGGGTTCTTTCAGTCCATCTAGGACTCTATATTCTATCTACGATTACTTTAGCTATTTCTAAGAAACTAAGTAACTAACATTTAGAACTGTTCAGTTCAGATCACTTGGCCTCTTCTCGTTTTTGAGAAGGTGAGTAGTTAATAATTTCTCCATCTGGATTTATTAGATTTTTAATTTTTAATATATTTTAATTGATAATATTAGATTTTGGTGTACTAACAACTTTTACCCTCAGCATTTCAAACCGTCTATTTTAAATATTGTAGTAGCTTTAGCATAGGACTTAAAAAATTAAGTGTAAGAAACAAAGATATCGGTGACCTTGGAGGCAGCAGCGTCGTCGGCCGCACTAGTCACGTGCCTTGCATTGCAATGCGCCGGCACATGTGTCTCCGACTGGCACGGCATCGCACTCCCGCACCCGCAATTCTTTGTTTCCTCTTATTCGCTTCGGGGAATACTATTCACGGCGATGTCTACCATTGCAGACAATACTCTCAGAAGGACGTTTCCACTGTTTATTCTATGGATACTTTTAAAGTAAAAGATATCCAAGGATTTATTTTATGGTGTTCATAAAATGTTTAGTTCCGTAAGACATTGAGATGTTCAGTCAATAGCTTTAATATAACACGCACCACGACGCGCGACCGCCGTAGAGAGCGGCGCGCAATAGTCAATAATCACATCGCGTACACAAGATTCACCCGTGTTCCAGGGCGGTTCTCACCGCCCAGAGTTACCGACACACAAGTCGACAGTCCGAATGGACGCGCGCAGCCTCCTTCGGACGGTCAGTAGACGACTTAAAATGTTTAAGATTTTCGAAATCGCGAAAGCACGCAGCGAACGCTACACAGTCCGAACTTCGAGGTTTTTGTAGGAGTTTTTATTTATTTATTTATGTTTGGGTCAAACCAAACCTGGCACGCGGGCCCCTGGCCCGCGAGCACAGCAGTTATAAATTGCAGCAATATAATTTGGAAATATTAAGTTGTAGGTCTTGATGTTAAAAAAATAAATATGTTCGGTAACCGATTAAACGATATCAGGTATTTGAAAATTACAGATATTTGTTTCTGGACAACAGTTACAACATATTCAAGTTGATTCTTACAAACTTGTAACCCTTTCTTTGTTCAAGTTAATTTAACAGTTTTTATACGTCATTCAACACAACTATTGTAGTGTTTAGTGGATATGCCACTAAACAATACAATCTCGTTTAGGTTATCGCAGTTACAACAAACACAAAATGCGTCTGTGTTTGTTTTTAAGATGACAGACTTCACGAGGAAGACGTATGAATATAAAAAAAAATCAACTCTGTTCAAATAGAACGCGAATGAACACAGCCTATAACAGTTTTTTTTTTTATTTAAAAAAAATTCTCGACAAACAACGAAAAGTAACAAGGTGTCGTTATAAATCAACTGATTCTTTTTTCCAATTAACAGCACATCGTAAGGATCATTTTAAAGTCAGAGTAATGATTTAAGAACGGTTATGGCAATTGTATGGGCGTATCGAGGTTAGTATGTCCAAAAAAATAACGGTCGGAAGCTGAGTCGGGCCCAGCCTGTCTGTCTGTGTGATCTGTTTGGACAACGCCGCGAGCCATGAAATAACCTACTTTGTTAGTATAAACGAAAAAAGGATTAATGAAGTATGTCGTGAAATAAATACAAAAATTAGATTGGATAATTATTTTATAACTTAAGATAAACTGCTGACTTTGTTTATGTAAACAAATGTATTATTTATTGAAGAAAGTGACGTGACGAGCAAATCCTTAATCTGGAGGTAAGATCAACTGCCCATAACAAAAGATGGGTTACGGGTTACACACTGTGCTCATCACCCTGAGACATCAGTTCTTAAGTCTCATATGCTCAATAATTACACTGTTTCCCAGTGCCATTCAAACCGAAACATAATAATGTTTGCACACTACTAACGTAACCAAACGGCAGAATAACTGCCACTGCGACTACCTAGACGGATCTCTGCGTAGGAATCCTACCACCAGTAAAGTTGTATAATTTATTGTTAGAAAATACTCACTTATTATTACTATTATAGTTCTTGCTAATTTCGATTATAACGATAGCTATTGCTAATTCACATTAACGACCTTCAAAATGTTTTAATTTAATTAAAACGACAAATTTCTTTTCTGTATTATGTTTAAAATGTTTATCAATTCATCAATCATCATCTACCCACCTATCACAGTTTATTTTTGAGCGTAAAACTGTAAACCCTTTAGAAAGAAACATAGTCGCATAAATCTGTTAATAAATTTATGACCAATCCAACTCATGTCAAAATGTCACCATTAATAATACGTAAGAAGACGGTAACGAAAACCCATTATTCATATTGGCATTTTCCACAATAAAAATTAAATAATATTCATGTACTTGCAGACAGTACTCACTTCCGGTGAGGCCTGCCTTTGTTTGTTCTGTGCGTAAGTGTTTGAATCACAGTCGAGTAACACATACTTTTTACGAATAGTTTATTTAAAAATAAATGATTGCTGTTTACTGCGGTTGACACTTAAAAACTATTCATATTATAATTATCATACGTGGATTCGTTCGATGACCTTTGAAAATCACAGAATCGTTTCAGACAAAGATAGTTTTTGAAAACGAATGAAAATCTTTGAAGCATATTAAGAGAAATATCCGGAAGTGTTTTTAGACTTCCGTCTCCACGATTCAAGCAATGTCTGTTCCGAATTTCGTCATGATCGGTTCAACAGTTGACCTATGAAAAAGTAACAAAGCGACAGAGGGACCGAGAGAGTTACTTTCGCATTTATAATATTAAGTATGGAATGGTTTGAGTATGAATTTCGGATTTTAGAAATAATTTCAGACAACGTATGTTACAAATAGTTAAAAAACAAAATCTAAGCAAACATACATTTCTCTGTTTGTTTGTCCAAAGAGATATAAATAATTTAAAAACAACTAAATGTGATATGAAATTTGCACAGATTAAATTGTTTTTAGTAATTCTTCAACTCGAACTCGTTTATATGAGTACCAGAGGATTTCTTACGCTAACTGTGAATTTAACAAAGCAAAACAGTAATAATTTAACAAAATTGTATTTAATTTGTGCTATGCGTATCAATCAATGATTTTGTAAGCCTCCAATTAAAAAAAAATTGGGTAAAATTTATTATTACATCAATTGCATTACCTTACTTTTATAAACTATTATCTTAATAAATTTTATACAATTTTAACACCACACTTGATGATGCAATTGATGTAATAATAAATTTTACCCAATTTTAAATATTTTTCCTGTGACATTATAAAATCTAATGGGAAAATAATAACTTTTTTAACATTATACAATAGTATAGGAACAGTGAGTGATGAGCATAATGATTAAATCAACCAGTATCTGATACCGGTTCAAGTAAATCTTTAAAAGGCGCTATGATCAAATTTTAATACTAAAAATTATTAACAATTACATAAAATATGTAGTAAACAAATACGCCAAAACTATCTTTATTCATGTAAAATAATATCGCGAGTGATTATCTGCGTTTAAACGACTGCACGTTCGTTATGCGGGCATTTAATGTCACTTCATGACATTAGATAAATTATGTATTATTGTTGTTAGATCTCAACTACAACAATAATTCGCATTCTTTTTTTTTAAATATCCAGCCTATTAATTGCAAATAAATACTTTTTGTATTTAAAGATTATTTTCAATATACGTCACCACTGTTAAATGATTGGAGTCCTCCTGGCCCGACCAGGTTTCGAACACAGCGATAACTTCCGAAAACTATCTGAGGCTATCAACTGAGTAGAAGATATTACAGAACCTTAAGAGTACGCACAAACACAAAAGCATTCACTCGTCCTAACTTACTCGCACTCGATGTAACGCTTGTGAAATAAGATCAGAGGTAGGCTAGGATGCAGCAGACCTCCGACTGGGATTCGAATCCAAGTCCCTCGGCATAGTAGTCAGGTACACTGACCAATAGGCGACGTATTCGTCCACACCGGTAAATATTAACGGATAGAATAACGAAGAAAATCAAAAAATCATAAATTCATTCATCATGAAATAAGCCTTTACAAAAAAGACAGTATTGCACAAGCAACCTAAGTGACTGTCTAAGTGAATTCTATTACTGGCAAACAGCAGCGTTTGTATTTTAGATGTTGTGGTTAAAATAATTTAGACGATATCATGCTACAATATTCTAAGAAGCGTGCTTCGGTTCACTACTATCAAACCCGTATTCCTTACAGGGAGTGGAGTCTACACGTGCAAATATTTGTAAATATTCCTTATTATTATTATAATGTGCCAGTATTTTTAGATATATTAAAATATTTTCTAAAAATTTTTTGCAAATCTGGACAATATGTCGGTTTCGTCGACAAAACAATATTGTTTATATTACGCGAGAGGAAAACGAATCGCACGCTTGTTATTTTCTCAAGAGATTTTGTTGAGCGTTCATTAAATAACTTTCTATAATTTTGTTAATAATTAATAATTTTAAAAATTTAATTAGTCTATTTACGGCGACAATACTAAGCAGTGGATTACTAAAGACTGAACTGAGTCTAAAAATAAGAACTAAGTCGATTGATATATTAACGTACTCATTTTTAGAGTTAAAAATTAAAAACAATTATCTTATTTAAAAACGAACAATCATTTTTTTAATAGGACTATAAATATCTTTATATTAAACTTAAAATGGCACTGGTATTGTATTTTCATTTTGCTGAATATTTAATTTGCCTCTAAAGAATACGGTATTGCTAATAAGTTTCTTTAAAGTAAATATTGCCAGTTATCATATTCATACCCGAAATTTGACCAACATAAATTTCAGAACAGTGCACTGTTGTACGTAGAACAAATTGAGAGGCCGTAATCGCTTTAATCGCTAAAATTGGCAGACACATCGCACCTTAGATGGTTACCTACTTGGCCATCTAACCGAAGTCAGAAGTTTTCTATTCTAATTAAAATATAACAAAAAAGTTTAACAGATCATAAATAAATAATATTAATTCGTTACATCTTCCTACCAATTTAATAGCTTAGCTATAGCTTTTATTATACAGCGGTTGACATATTATAGTATTGAAAGCAATAATTAAATAATCGTTATAAGTGAAATGGTCATAACAGCCTTGTTTACTCCCTCCAAAGAAGATAATTCCGGTTTGCATTGTTATAGTTGCTTCGTTAATGAGCTAATGACCTATCCGAAGCACTTATTTTATATGACGTCGGACATCTTTGTTTTGTTTAGTCAGATGATTTACCCATAACAGTATTTTTTTTTTTGCATTATCGTATAAAGAATCAAACTATTTTCTGATTAAATTTTATTTAATTTTTATTGTTATTATTCTTTAAGTATGTCATTTGCAACAAAAAAAGATTCTTTCTTTGTTTCCATTTTCGTATCTATTTTAACCTTAGTGATGTTGTTCATTACAGTATTTAAGCATGATGCAATTTTATTTAAAAATAAGGATATTATTTTCCTATTTATTTTACACCTGATACAATAACAACAAATCAATGATTCACTCTTACAATGATAATTATTTATAATAATATGCAACTACAACGTTAAGATTCAAAGCACCTGATTAATTGTATTACAGATGAATTAAAATACCATCCGTGCTATTATCATTCCGCAAATGTATACGAAAATTTTTTAATATATCAATAACTCAATAAGCCTTTGCCGCTGCGCTACTGGAAACTCGTGGACTCAATAATATTTACGAATACGTTTTATATTCTAATTGTATCATATTATTAGTTTATTAACCTATTTACGTACAATCTGGTTAATAAAACGTGTTATAGTTATCGCGCGTGTGAACATAATTCAAAGTAATAACACAATTCTACGATCTATTTCGTAGTTACCTGAGTATTTATCGACACGTGTTTATAAAGACTTTTATATAAATGGAATTTCACACCACGTTTTCATATTTAACTATTTATTTATTGATCTTTTGTTATTTACCCTCTTGTAGGAGTAGTATAATAGTATGATGCCTGCGCCATAAATTATTTACTAAGCTCAATAAAATATAAAAATCTAAACTGCTTAATGTAATTATACGAGTATCTTATTGTGTGTTCATAAAATAATGTTGTGGCACCTTCTTATTGCAATTTTATCTCAATCTAACTATAACAGATACACAGATAAAGCGAAATAACTCTGCAGTAAACAATAAACTTCTAATTTTATTCACAATCAATTATCTCTCTTAGTCTTATTTATTCATGTTTTAAATTTTTACAGTAACCTAAGTAAAAATTAATTGGTAAGAATACCGTACTGTTGAATCTAGATATAAACCACTTCAAATCAATTTGCGCAATCTATTAATCACAATTAATTATCTATTTATTATCAAGAGACTAACAGAAATGTCTGATGGAAATAAAAAAGCATCCTCGGATGACTCGATATAAATATCAGACTAATAAACAATCACTATAAGTAAGTAATATATTAAAAGTTTACTGAATTAAAATTATTATATACGCCAATCTATAAATAGAGAGTTGCTATTAAATGATGGTTACGATGAACGTTCTCCGTTAAATCTCCAATTTTTCGTCTCTTAAGTTATTTTCAAGTTTTCCTTAACCGAATCATCCTAAAATATTTGGCTTGTGTTTTTCACTACAGGTAAAGTAATATTTATTTAGGCGTATAAAATGAACCAGTGCATTCCTTCCAATTTTCCTTCATTTTAAATCAATAGATACAATTATAAAAGTACGACTAAACATTATCGCAAGATAATCGTTGTACAAGCCAACTCATCTCCCGCTAATGTTCGATCTTATTCATCAGCACACGCAATAAATAATAGCTCCAATAATTATTATTTCAAATTACGAAGCGATTTTCAAAAGATTTAAATAGAATTATCGCGTGTGATGGAATAGTTTTTTAATCATAGTCTCTTTGTCCTTCACACTCACGTTGGCCACGTGTAATGAGACGCATTGTCTTTACTTTTTAGATGTAATAGTATTGATGTAATAGTATTTGATCTCCTGATTATTCAACTGTCTATATGTTCATTTTTCACTGTAACGTTCATTATTACTAGTACTTTTTGTCTTTCTTTACAGTAGTATTGTAAAAAAATGTATTCATCAAACGCCATTTTAGTGTTTCCAAAGTGATCTCTCATTACAGAATATACAAAATGTTTTAATAGAGCTCCAAATTACAGTTATGTTATGAATAGATCAGATAAAATTATAAGATAAAGATAAAGAGAAAATTAGAAAAATAAAAAAGAAATAAAAAGCAAGAAAACCATCGTCGTATACATAACACTATCATCGTAAATGGGAGTCTACAGATTAAAAATAGTATTCATCTCGGCGACGTCAACCATGACATGAAGCCAGCGCGCTAACAATGAGCGGGAGCGATGAGCGCAGGACGGTGGCCGTGGCGCGCGTGGTGAAGGTCGCTAGGTGCTTCCTGCGTGCGTGACGCGCATGCGCGAACCGTCGCTGACCGCCACCACAATACCGCATCATGCCTTGTCACAAGTGTCAATCGTAAAAACACTAACCGAATGCGACATCTCAGGCGCGTTGACCGTTACGAGGAAACATTTATTTTATTATTTTTAATATAACGAAAATTAACACTAATAACTAAAGTTATATAGTTAGCTTATACGGTAAGATCGGTGATGAAGCCAGATATAGTGTGTAAGTAAACTTAATTATCAAAATAAACCAAGATCCATAAAACCAATAATACACACACACACACACTTGCAGTTACACTGGCATGACCAGCTGAACCACTGCTATGTGTGTATTGGCCGCTACGTGACCTAGCGACCGCTAAATATACAAAAATACTGAAAAACACTACTATAACTCCAGTAAACAACGAAAAAAATGTTATTACTAGAAATATTTTTTAATTGCATGTTTTAAAATACGAGTATTATGCATTATTAATTGTCTCATAGCGTAATCAGTGAATTGTGATTGTATCCTGTCAACGTTTTAAACTCTATTTTTTTTATTTAGTTTTATTATATAGATCAAAGCGACGAAGGTAAAACAACAGAAGATACAACAGAAAAGACAAAAGTCACAGTTTTTATTAAATTAATTAAAAAAGTAAGTTGATCTTTTCCTTTAATCGACTTGGACAACAATAATTACGAATAATATAACTTTAACAGTATCTTCAAAGTATCCGTTAGTTTCTAATAAAAAGTTGAATTGCGATGGCATTGAGGTAACCCGGTCGTTACATCTGTTGTCGGTTTGAGGTTATTTCTTATTGTCAGACGAAAGCTATTCTGGCTATGCAAATATGATCCGTATTTTTTAAACTGCTGTATGGGTTTACTTTAAATTATGCCCATTTACAACCGGCCCATTTTATTACAATACGAACTGAGTCGGCTCAAATATTTCTTCCCCCGTTGCGTTGTTTGCGTGTTTCCATTCTTGGAAATAAGCCCATTTCATCATAAGCATCTCACAATACCTAACCGTTCTCTTTATATTATCTTTTTCTTCCGCGAAACACTAAAAAATATTCTTTTTCCGGGATTTTCAGCCGCAACTGGGGTTAAAGACTTCCACGGCATTATTACACTTTAGTAGTTTATTTTTAGTCACGTGTTTCTAGACTGAGAGAGACTAGTGTGATTGTAGATATCCAGCTGAATGACCTCCAAAGTTTATTAAGTTTATTAAATATGCACACAACGTATCAACAACTACTTTAGCTAGGTGACAATATTTTAAAACTACAATGTAGTAAAACATATATAAAACTGCCATATCGCTAAATCTTAAGCACTAGTAACATTCTTCACATACACTTGAATTGTTCACGATTGTTTAAAGGCTGTGAGGGCAATGCATCAAAGTTCAATGTTCTTGAGAGTCTCGTAGGAAATTTTACGAGAAATGTACGTTCGATGGCGCATGAGTCGAATTTTGATATTGCATTAATCGTGGAGGTAGGATCGAAGAAAACAAAGAACATGTACAAGTTCCTCGCACTTTCTGGCTGGCCATTGTTCCTCGCTAGGGAATTTATCAGGATAATGACCTTCTCAATAAGGGTACATTAATCATAACAGTACCTATTCAAATAACAGGAAATGCGTTTTTCAATTTGGTCACGTAACATTTAAGCACGTGGACCGATAGATTAAAAAAAAAGCGCGTTTACAAGCTTAAATAATATGATTCCGTGTTCAGGTATCATAAATTACGCATTCGTCAGGAGTTAAGCGTAACCTAGTAACGACGTCTGCAGTTCAATACTTTACGTCAATGGCCGCAGCTGATTTAGCATATATACCATCCTGATTTCCTGTATACGCTACTACCTATCCTTTACAATTTTTTTTTATGGAAGTTAATGACACCTGATGGCAAGTGCAGCGTCTGCTCATAATAAATGCTGTGTAACTCAGAACATTTCTGTGTAGCACCACACTGCGCCCGTCACTCTGAGACATCGGTTCTGCAGTCTCATATGCCCAGTAATTACACTAGCTAACAGTGCCCTTAAAACCGAAGCACAGTAACGTTTGTTTGCACACTACTGCTTCACGGCACAATCACTGGCAGCGCGGTGGTACCTACCTAGACGAATTTCTGCAAAGGAATCCTACCACCAGTAAAGTACACATCAATGAGTGTAATTTTAGTTCACCTTTAGTCTTATGAGGTAATGAATTAAGATGTTAAGTAATAATATAGTAAATTTGTTTTAATGTTACTTTATCAACAATAACTACTAACTTATATATTTATTATCAGTAATAAATACTTTACGTTATATGATTGTGGACTATCTGTTATGTGAAAGAAAATAGAGTCTATCACCCCATCTCATCCCGTGGGTATCGTAAAAGTCGACAAAAGGAAAATTAAAACCAGAAGGTGGGCAGCAGCATCTTCCTGGAATATCTGAAAAAATAAACTGCGGTTGCCAAATCGCCTGCCAAGCGTGGCATGGCTATGGAAAAGTCCCCCCAAAATAAGAGCTATAAACGTTTGTGGGAATCTATGGGGGAGACCTATGTTCAGCAGTGGACTAGTATTAGGCTGAAATGATGATAATGATGATGTGTGTATCATATCTGCGTTGAGTTTCTTACACTGCACCTTGACCTGTAGACGACGGTCCTGCCCTTCCCCGCATCCTCTCTCTAAGTGTCATGTTTGCCGATTGATGGCGGAATAGTCATCTTCGTTATGCCAGATCTAAATTATCCAGGTGCTAATTACGGAAAATCCTCCTAGAAAGGGGCCTATGTCCAGCAGTGGGCTTTTTACAGGCTGATGTAGATGAAGAATAACTGGAATTTATCGCTGTAGTTAAAAAGGCAAGCAGAACATTGTGACTGGTCGACTTACTAATAATTGCGCATAATGAACTCGTTCAAAAATAATTTTCATGTCCATGTCACAGCCACTACCATTTCCAGGCGAAGTTTCATACCATAAATTGTAATACAATAATTCATATAATAAATAAGTTTGAACATCTAATTAATTGCTAGTCTGTAATGATATGTTATGTTATGAACCTTGCAACGACAATAATAAAATTAACAGTAATTACAGTATGAATTTTATAAAGAGCGCTAGAGTTTTTCTTAGACATCAATCGCTTAGTCGACGGCGATTGATTATTATTACGTTCAACTTATAAGGTATTGCATTTATAAAAACGTTTGAAATAAGTACGAAACGTAACTGGGTACTAAAAAGCGTTGCCCTATATGAAGAACTAAGAGAATTATTTAAACAAAAAACAGAATTCCACGCAGCAGTAGCAAACATGCTTAAAGAGTTTCATGATTTTTTTATGAATCCCATCATCAGAACTTGACGAAATTGACCAAATGTATGGAACCACTCCTACGTTATTACCTCTTATAAAAAAAGAAACATGCAAATCGATTCATAAAAATCAAATTATACCCAAACATACATAAAAGAATAAACAGACGAATTGAGAACCTCCTCCTTTTTTCGAGTCCTCCTTAAGTCGATTAAAAATACCGTATCATAGACGACTAAAGGAAATATCTAGACAATATCATGGTTTCCAACAGAATAACATACATACACAGTCACGCCGTTTTCCCACACAAGGGGTAGGCAGAGATCACAGCCGTAGTCCACTTTTCGCCTGTTATCATCATCATCATCATTTCAGCATATCACTAGTTCTCTGCTGACCATAGGCCTCCCCCATAGAATATTAGAAAAATTTGTAGCTCTTATTTTGAGGGGAATTTTGCCATATTTGCCACGCTTAGCAGGCGGATTGGCAACCGCAGTTTATTTATTCTGATGTTCCAGGAAGATGCTGCTGCCCATCTTCTAGTTTTAATTTTCCCTCTGTCGACTTTTACGACACCCACGGGATGAGATGGGGTGGTAGATTCTCTTAAGCCGCTACCACTCGGCCTGTTATATCTACATATTAAAGTGAAGAAATTTAAATATAAAAAATGTTTAGCTATGACGATTAAACGAAATTTTGTTAAACATTTATACATTCGATTTGTTAATTACTTCAATCCTTTTTATGCTTAGATTGAATGACCAGATTATTTGCGCTAAAACCTAAACAGGTTAGTGGAACGTATATTTACCTTGACATCATCACGGTTATTTATTATTCTTCAAATCGTACGAAAAAGAAATCGATTGTAAGAGTCAAGGTTGGAACATATATCGGGTTGAAAAATCAGGCTGATTAAATGAATTTCCATACGGAATTTAAAAGTTTGGCTTATTTAAAGAAAACTATTTTAGTAACTAGATTTAATGACTTAATTTTTATTTGTGTTAAGGTAAATCTGACGACAAGTATTAAACAAAAAAAGGTATTTAAGGCTTTGCAATTAGAAAAGCAACTTTATAAAAAAAAATCGCAAAGGAATCTATAAATATGGTATTAATACATAAGTGGTCGGTGCTCTATGACCTAGAACTTGGCGGCAAGCGAGATCTGAGACTGGTTCCATGAGTCATATCTCAGCCGTCGATTTCTGAGAAACACTGTTGTTTTATTAGTGTTTCCTCCCGAACCCTAGCACAGATATACCTTCTCTAGTGACTCACAAGTTTGTATGTGACCAATTTATATAATCTTTCCGGATATCGTATCCGGTAATCGGAAAAGACTATGAGTGACGTTATGAAAATACTATGGCGGTTAGTTATGAGCCTATTACTTGACTTTATTCATTACTTGACAGAAGGCAACTAGCAGTTAAAGAAACTCAGGAATATGTTATATAAAGAACATCATAAACATTAGAAAGACCGATAATACGGTGGTTCATGTCATTTATCATGAGTTAAAATTTGAATTATATAATATATTACATTACATACTTAATATTATAAATGTAAAAGTAACTCTCTCTGTCCCTCTGTCGGTTTGTTACCTTTTCAATGCTCAACTTTTGAACGAATCTTGACGAAATTCGGCACAGAGATAGCTTGCTAGAAGACAGACCTAAGAAACTATCTATTCCTGAAAATCTAAAAGATTCTTGGAGTTATCTAATAGTTAAAAAATCTACTTCATTCAGGTTGTAATTCATAGAATTCTAAACTGATAATAAATAATTTCAATTTGAAAAAATTGCGTAGTTTTTATATTATACGATATGCGATACATAGGTTCTTATAAAATTACAAAGGGCTGTAGACTGTGGTCATAATGTTTGTATCCGCTGACTCATAAAACAAATACTCGTATTTAATTAATACTTTATGAAATGACGCAACGTTCATTGAAAATATATACCTCTAATAACCAATAATACTGATCAACATACATACATATGCTTAACATGGTGAGTCACGTATTACGCTTACGATATGTAAAAGCCAACAGATGGTAATGCACTTACGCAGACCCGCGATCATCGTATCGCGGGCGGATAAGATCCTTATTCTGAATGAACGGAGTTTTACTATCGATCGTGGGTGCTACTACAGAATCACTCGGATACAATTTAATACAATTTAGAGGCGCCCGGTGAACCGAGTTCTCAGAAATAAATGAATCAGCGGTGACGATCGAGCTTACTTCCGATCTCGGTTACGATAAGTGATCTCGGTATTCGCCATTCGAAGCGGAATTAAACTAAATATGACTAAGAAGGTTCTTCACAGTATAATTTCATTTTTCACATAGACAATCCACCCACCATATAAACTCAATATACACACTCATAAAGAAAAGAATTGTTAAACTTTTTAGCTAAACGCAAAAAAATAATATATAATGAAGGCGAGGCTAATCGAAGCTATCTTAGCCAGTGGCTGTCGTGAATATCGATTAAAGGAACCATATTAAATAGGCTGTTCTTACAGTCCCGACAGCCGCGTACAAGCCGCGAGATATCTGGCACTGACAGCGCTGATCCGCCTTCCATGCATGAAGACTACAGAAAATCCTGCGAACTCGATAGACGCCAATGTTCTACAGTGAAGACGATGATAATTAATAACACCGTCCGTTTGATGTTGATGATTGCTAATGTCCTCCTGGTCGATTTCCGACCACAGCTACCGCTTTCGAACACTGTCGGGGGCTATTAATAGCGCAGGAGATATTATAGTGCCACACGTTTACGTGCAAACAGAGACGCTCACATTTTTCTTTACCAACCCGTACCTGATGTAACGCTCAGGCGATAAGATCGGAGGTATGCTAGGATACTGTGTCAGACAAACGGAGACAATCACGACCCAAAAACCAACAGTTTGTGTTTTTTTTTTTTACAGATTTTGGCTCCGGCGGGGATTCGACCCGCGGCATAGAAGTAAGGTACTCTGGCCACTAAGCCACGCGGTCCTCTTACGTTAGTAATTAACGTAATATTGAATACACTAGTACTCACCATAGCTTTGTCCGTGCTGCCGAATGTAGGAGCAGCACTGCTTCTCGTCAGAAAAACAAACGCTGCAGTAATCGTCCATAATATCCGTAAACTGCTTCTTATGCTAACGAACGCCATGTTGTTAAATGATATGCTCTCTCTTGTTCTACTAAATAAGCTTATTTATTTGTACTTTTTTAAAACGTAATAACTATATTTATTTTCTTAATATGGACGGAATGGCATTCCTCTTAGGATTATAATTACTCAATAAAATAATTATTAATCTATTGTTTTTCGTCTATATGTTTGAGTGCAAGTTGATCTGTAACAAACAAAAACAACGTTAGTTAAAAACATTACCTCATCTAAGTAAAGTAAGACGTGGATAAAGTGATTACATAAAGAGGTCAGCATCTTCATGACACGTCATAGCTGTAATTTGCCTATACGTATACAAACTCGTTATTATAAACTTTAAAATAACAACTTCAAAAATTTGCTGTGACTCGTAACATGCGAAAGGTATAAACATCCATCAGTAAACTCAAGCCAAGTTGAAGTCTTTGTCTATGACAATAGTGCATTTGCGTAATTGATAATTTATTATTTCCACGACACTTAAGGAAAATTTTATCGAATTTTAATTTCATCAATTTGTCTATTGCAAATGACTGGCATCATAAAAATTACAAAAAAAGGTACCTTTAGCTAACCGTTGTAATCATTATATTTCGTTAACAAAGTTTTGATGTTATATTTGTTTATTAGTTCATTGTTTTTAGGGTTATATTTGTTTAATAGACACTTCACCCTACACTACACACTAGTTTCACACTACGTGAGTGCGATTTACAGACATAAATTTTACATGCACAACACAACACGACCTGAGCACCAATAATTAATGTGTTCTACACAAATATTGGCTCCGGCTGGTACTCGAACCCAGGACCTTAGTTATCCTGACCAACTAAATCACGCGATCGTTAAATCAATTTAGGTATTCCAATTGTTTTACGTGATAGGGCCCCGCTGTAGTACCACTATTGGCTGTAAAGCAATCCGTAGGCACGACTGGGGAAATAAACACAAAATATCAGCGTAAAGTATCAGCACAACGCCGCTATGTTTCGTAAGACGAGTGAATAAAACGGATGATTCAATTTGTAACATGGCCCTATTTTTTATATGGAAGAAAGTGATGAGACGAGCAAATCATTCAGCTTATGGTAAGTGCAACGTATGCCCATAAGCAATGGCGTATCATCCAGTACATTTCTGTGCAGCACCTTCGCACTTCGCTCTACTCCCAGAGGCATCGGTTCTTAAATCTTAAATGCCATGTAAATTCCTATGCAGGAATCCGTCTAGGTACCAACCCAGGGCCAGTTATTCTGCCGTGAAGGAGTAGTGTGCAAAAATTACTGTGGTTTCGGTTTGAAGGGCACTGAGAGCTAGCGTAATCACTGGGAATATGAGACTAAAGAACTTATGTCTCAGGGTGAATGGGCACAGTATGGTGTCACACAAAAATTCTGGGTGACACAGCATTTGTTATGGGCCGACGTTGCACTTACCATCAGGTGAACGTTTTGCTCGTTTCATCACTTTATCCAATAAAAAAAACTACCTAAGTAGACCCTTCACATCGAACCTTAGACGTGTTGAAAGGTGAACTACAGCGACCACTAACCATCATATGAACAGTGTGTTCGTTTCTCAACTTTATTGAAATAAAAATAACGATTAAAGACAGAATATACTCTAACGTTAATCACAAAAAACTTGACGTGTGGCGTACACTCATATGGTTGACCTAGATCTATTGATACGAAAGCAACGCGGGCTTGTCATCAAACATTATTATCAATGGACAAAGATAAATTGTTTCATTATGTCTAACTCTTTAAGCTATTCGCAACGTCGAAGAATGTATAGATGTCTGTAGATTAGATATAATTATTGTTTATTTTCTCTATGCGTAATCTTTCAAGGTATCTTTTCTATGTAATTTCTAGGTAAATTTCTAGGTAAGGTTCTTTTACAATTGTTTTATTAAAATATATAATAATATGTCACCGGTATTAATTTATTTTTTAATCCATATTTAAATACATTTTCATAAAGTGTTGATTAAAGCATCGATTGTTTTAAACTATAATAGTATAGTTTGTTGTAATAACTAAATAATTAATTATAGTATGAACAAACTTTAAGGTAGCATACATAAGCATATCGTAAAAAATTAAATGTTTTTAAAAGCTTTTGTGAGAGCTGTCTAAACTGTTTACACCGCAACCACTACATGTATCTTATCTACTCACATTCCGTAGATCATTTATCAGGTCTCTTTGTTATTACCTACAAGAGTGTCGTTTAACTAAAAAAATCAATGTAACAAAAAGGCACGGTTGTATAAACCTGTTGCTGCCAATGATATCATAGATAAGTGTGCTTAGTAATTTGAAACAGAAAATCAAAGCTAGAAATAATACTAATAATTTAAAATGACTACTTCATTATAATTTAAGTCAGTACCTCTATCTCATAGGATCATATATGTATGTAAGTTCTTGGTTCTAGTTCTAAATATGAGGTAAGAAGAGCCGAAATTTTTCTACTATTAGTAACGCGTTATACTCGTAAGAATTCGACGTACAGTATTGCCATGATGTATGGTAGTGGTGGCGTAAAAGTCAACTAAGGGAGATACCCGAGAAATCTTATGGCTTCTGACAGATGGCGGAATAAGCATCATAAAAAATAGCAGACCAAAAATACAGAGATCGGTGACTTAGGACTGATATAGAAATGACTTAGGTAGGTAGGTAAATACATATTTTTTATTACTAAGAAAAAATATAATGAAGAATATGACATAAAAGTGTAATCATAGTTAATTCCTTTAGTGTAACCTCATTTTATTTTTAGCGTAACTTTTGAAATTTGCATGCTGCTACAGTGGAATATGTTGTAACTTAATTATAATTTAGATAGTAGTGTTATACCATATTGTAGAAAAAATAACTATTCTAAGCGAGACGTCTAGTAATGCAATCGTAAATCCACCTAACACACAAGAAGATTTTCCGTAATCACCACGTATGATTACGGAAAATCTTCTTGTGAGAGGCGTTTTTCTAGCAGTCGGCTATAATGAAAATCCTTTTATATTATGTTGGATAATTCGAATGTCGTAATTATCATGACAAGCTTTTTTAAAACCTTCCGTATACTGTCGGAAGCTATCAACTGTTATCAACGTAACGGATAGTGTCACAAGTACGCTATCTTAGGCTATCGAAGGCATTCTAAAACTTGGTTTTGTTGTAATTGTCGCAATTTTAATACAACTATACCTGAAAACCAACAATTTGTATTTAGCATAAATGCTGCGGTGATCCGCCTCCGGCTTGTATTGGAAGCCAGAACCCGCAGCAAATAAGTTAGGTGGTAAACTTAGTAATATAACGCAACGAAACTCACTCACCTTACGAAACCCAGCAAAACGCTGTGTTTCGTAAGGTGAACCAGGAATCCGTCTAGGTAGGTACTACCCCAGGGCCAGTTATTCTGTTGTGAAGTAGTAGTGTGCAAACATTACTGTGTTTCGGTTTGAAGGGCACTGTGAGCTAGCGTAATCACTGGGCATATGAGACTTAAGAACATATGTCTCAGGGTGATGGGCACAGTGTGGTGTCACACAGAAATTTACTGGGTGACATAGCATTTGTTATGGGCAGACGTTGCACATACCATCAGGTGAACGTTTTGCTCGTTTCATCACTTCATCCAATAAAAAAAAAAAGAAAACGGGACTACTAATTATTTGTTACACGATATTCTATCTATGTCGCCAGGAGTGAAAATGACAATTGCTCATCAGATGAATTGTGTCCACGTTTGTCGCCCTTACATTATAAAAAGTTGAAACGCAATAGATAATTTAAAGTACTAGTGAGAAATTACACTTAATTGCAATTATTTCCGGAGCAAATCAAATTATATTGTGTTCTGATTTAATTTTACATTTGGAATATTGACACTATCGTTGAAATTCAGTAAATACCAAAAAATTACGAAATGAAATAATATTTAAAATAAATTGCAGAACCAATCGATCAACAAAATGTTAAGCAATTAGATTTAAAGCGTTACGAAGGCTGTTTTTATTCCATTAGAACTTTTCAACAGCAATTAGCGTTAAAATAAACAACCGACTTAAGTAAATAGAAAAAAACTTCAAATAGAAATAAAAATTTCAACAAAATTTACAGTAAGAAGCGCAAGTTCATCATTATTATCATCATCCTATAACAATTCTACTGCAGGACATAATAGGACTCTTCTATTTACCAATTTTAACAATCACAGTACCAAACATCGTGCTCCATAGACCTTCTGCCATTCCCCTCTGTTAATTTTTACGTTTTCCGCGTGAATGGGGTGTGATTACTTCCGTTATGATTCCAAGCAAATAAGTAAATTTTATTACTGATAGATGTCAGTACAAAAAAAAGATGTAAAAAAATCACGGAATCAAGATCTACAAAGGTCGTAACCGAAAGTGCAAACAGAAGAGAAGTGTCGCCAACAATGTTCCACTCACCAGAGCGTGACGGGCGGTTTCACCGACGGCATTGGCTTCAGATATCTTTCCTAACTCTACTTATAGAAACTTTTTTTACCATACAGCTCTTGCCTACTCAGACGACTATTGCGATGCAAATTTTGGAACCGATAATAATCAAACTGTGCCTTATTATTGTTTGTGAAATTAAATAACCAGCGAATCTATTCGACGGCAGGAAGTATGTGTAAAACTAATTTAAAGTGTACATTATTTAAAGATTTTCAACAGTAACATCAAAAACAATATTATAAACATAAACATAATTTTTATCGCATTTTAAAACTATATTCATTGTTACAGGCGTTCTGTAGACGTTCGATTTTCCTTATACTCGTAAATATGTATTTTGAAGCTGGAACACAGATTAAATTTATTACAATTCAATTACAATATTATATAATCAATGCTTTCATTAAAAAGGTAAATATAATTTCTGTATTCTTATATGTTCGTTAAATATACAACATAGTACACAGTATACAACGCAAAAAGCTATTTTGAACGCGCCACTATTGAACTAGTGGTTTGAACTTGCAAACGCAGTCGAGACAAATTTCTGTCGGTCGTCATATATCGCTGGTAAAACCTGATAAATATCTTGATCATACCGCAAAAGATAGATTTGGCGTAACATGTTTCGTTAAATGCTTTTGATAGGGTTTTGCACGCTAGCGTTCTTTGCAAACTTCCTTCCCATGGAATACTTACCCGTTTATGTACCTGGGTTTCAGACTTTCTGTGGAACAGATCCATAAGTAGTCATTGAAAGCTGCTCGTCGGATCTAAGGACTATTAGTGCCGGTGTTGGTGCGACTTAACGCCGCCAAAACGCAAGTATTTCATTTCACCGCCAAACGGAGTCCTCTCAACCTGACCCGGTTTCCGGAATGTAATATTGGAGATTACCGATGGTCTACAGTTATTGAGCTCCGAAACTACATCTGACCTTAAGTGGGGACGGTTCATTGAGTCCAAGCCTATGCTTGGACTCAATGAATGGAACCTAGGCTGGCAACTAAAAAAACATGGTGTTCTCACCAAGGTGTGGCTATACTTCACACGCGAACAACTTTTAACACTATCGAGCTCAGGAGCAATATCGGTCATGTAGAGAGTACTGCTACCATCTTTGGGCTGGTGCGCTTTGGACTCAGTGGAAAGTCGCGCAAAAAGGCTAGTTGGTAAAGTCCCTTTATTTGAGACAAAATTGCGAAACCTGAGTGTGCGCAGTTATTTCACTCACTTATTCCTCCATCCCCTTCTTGCCATGTATGGTGGATTTGTTAGTGATCACTATCTAGGATATACAACTATATCTTTACATATAATATAATACAAAGGTGAAAATAAAACGTGATATTATTATACACACAGTACTTGTCAACATTTTCCACGCCGTTTTAAAATTGTAGGGACTAGTGCTCGTAAGAATATTAAACAGTCTGTGTTCGGAGGCACGGCGTGTTCTCTCTCGGGGTTGTCGCGTACAGATTCGCATCTGCGCGACCCTGATCAAGACTTCCCGCTTCCGGACACTTCTGGTCAATACCAATAACATAATAATGCATCACTATTAATACCGTGGTTTTAATCAACATATTATATGTGTTTTTGCTTAGTTGAATCGGAGTTTCTTGATTTTAATAAACTTCTATGTAATAGGACACAGGACTTGAACGGAGAATTTATTATTAAAAGGCCATTTTATTTTTATGTTATATTTTCTGTTACACACGTGTAGCTTAACGGTTACCGAAAGTCCGCGGGGTTCCAAATACATGCGAATAACAAGTATTCTAAAATACTTGTAACAGATCTCGTGTTTCTTGAACTTAAGTATTTTATCGGAATTGACGTCACACCCGCCATTACTAATATAATTTCAGCTCGCCATTTGGTGGCGCCGTCAGAGAACGGGCAGTATCTAAGGTGCAAGGATATGTGATCGGTTATCGATTATCCGACTGACAACCTTGATGATTAGTTGTGAGGTCCATGTCCAGCAGTAGCCGGTTATAGGCTGTTAAAGTCAGGTACGGATTTAGGCTTATGCCCGCGTGGTCCGGGCCAAGGGCGGCACAAATTGATGGGCGGAAAATTTATAGTGGTTACCGAAATTTATAGTGGTTACCGAAATTTTAAAAGCAGCTTTAGCTAAAATAAACATATTGAGGAACAGCGTGATAAGGGAACGTTTTGGTGTGGTAGAAAATGTAGTGACAAAGGCGAAAGGGATGCTTAGATGTTTTGTACGCGTAGAGAGGATGGATGTAAGAATATTGACGAAACAGATTTATAAGGCGATTGTGAATGGGCATGTGGGTATGGGTCGTGTAGGCAAACGTATCACGATCAGATCGAAGTCGTTTAAAGGAAAGACCTGAAAAGTAACCGCAACCGACGAGCTTGTATGAATACAATAATGTAAGTAGAAGAAGCGAAAGACGTGTGTCAGGATCGTAACAAGTGGAAATATGTGGTATCTCTCTACCCCAATGTACTAAATCATTACTGACTAAATTTTGCACACACCAAATTCAGTGTTACTTGCAAATACAACCAATCATAATAAATTAAATCTGTTGAAAATAACTTGAAGCAAGGTTTGGTTTACGAAATTCTATACAGACACTCATTCCTCATGCTCGTATATATTTTTATGAGAACTTTTTCTATTAAAAATAGATAAATAATATGTATAAAAGGAAAGTTTCAGCCTATAAATGTCCCACTGCTGAGCACAGGCCTCCTCTCATTTCTGAGAGGGTTTAGGAGCTAGGAAGAATCCGCCACGCTGCTCCAATGCGGGTTGGTGGACTTCACATGTCTCGAAATATTTCTATCCCTCGGACATGCAGGTTTCCTCACGGTGTTTTCCTTCACTGCTAAGCACGTGGTAAATCAGCTCTTAAAATTGTAGAACAATTTTAGAGGTGCTGGCACCGGGAATCGAACCCAGGTTACTCTCGTACTATGAAATTAAAGGCGAGCGCCAGACCCCTGAGCTACCACATGCATATGTATATCACTTCATATATCTTAGTCTCAAAAATAAAAATATTGTTGTAAAACAAATATTGTCTTCTACTGCTATCGCGCCTAGAGACAATTTCATGCAACCAGTTACTGACCGCTCAGACTTTAGGTATAAACATGATTCAAGGAAACAGCATTGTATGACTGTATGCTATGTTTACATCTGAACTTTATACGAAAACAGAAACACTAATTAATATATTCCCATTAGGCTTCGGGTTTTTGCGTCAAATCCGTGATTCATACTGAATAAATCGATTAATAATTAATAAATATTCCAAAACAATTATTTAAAGACTATGGTGCATGACAGTGCACTAATAAGATTCGAGCGTGATCTGTACCTGGATCCGGCTTTATCAGGTTTAGCTTTATTGTTAGTCTTTTTTATATATCGTTGTACAACCTTAATCTAAGATATTTTTTGTATATGCCACAAAAGTTAAATTTAAGTATATATATATATAGAGATTCCTTCCACTCCAAGTTAGGAAATCCCAACACGACATATATGTGAGATCAGACCTTATCACCAAGATAGCGTATAATGGCCTTATCCGCCCAATTTATCTGATAATAATGCTCGCGATACTATGTTCTACTTCGTAAAACAATTATTTATCACCGTTTAAATTGAATTTTTATTTGTATGAAATACATAGAAAATACTTAGTAAAGAAAAAAACATCCAACCTTGTTTATATTTATATTCTGTGTTTATGGACTACAGGGTATGATTTATTTTGAAGAAAAAAGTTATTGGACAATGAGTTGATAGTTCGTTACATGTCGATTATTTATTCGGTTCAGGTTCAGAAAGGCGACTGACCTGCGAGCTTGGTATTGTAATACATTTAATGTGACCACCCGAGAGTGAATACCTTTGAGTATCAATGAGACAACCGTAAGGAATCCTCATACCTGTCCTCGTTGTAGTGACGAAGAATGATCAACAACGTCCAAAATTACGTAACAACATAAACAGGATAATAACCTTGAAACGTATGAACGACTTTGTTTTGAATAGGTTACCGTTTTAAAATATATAAAAATTTTATGTGTCGGCACACCTTTTTAAATACGAAACATTAATTATTTATGGCAAATAGGAATATATCCACTTTTATAAAAGTAGTAGATGACACAAAAAAAAACCGTAATATTTTAAATTTCTACATGATTAAAATGAATAAAACATTTGTCATGACAAAGTTAAATATAACTTTTTCTTATACATATATAACATCAGAAAATGCTATTTACTTGCCTTAAAAATATCCCACCGGAGACCACGCAATCCTTACTACTCGAAACATTCAAGTCCACTAGTGCGATCACGCTTAAAAAATTCTATAACATTAGTATAAAAAAGAGTTGATTGTAAACAACACAACGCACTAAGGCACCGAAAGTCTCGCGATGTTCACTTTTTTCTTTGCAATTGCACGAAATTTCAAAGAAAATGTGCGTGTCGCGTGGCGGGAAACTGCGACTGCGATCGAGGCGCCGTTGGCACGACCTACCGCAGTACGCGACTTTGGTTGAGTGTGCGGCGCGACACCTGCCTTCACTTATAAAAGTGCTTGGGCCTCGCCGCCCGCCGTCCTGTGCCGACGGAGCAAATCCTCCACTCGCCCCTTTGCCCAAGTGAACTTAATTTTACAGCGAAGCTCGAAGTGCTTTCGGCGAAAAAACTGTTTCTCTCCTCTTACATTCTTCGAAATGGCACGCATTATAATTATTCGATAAAAATCTGTTGAAATGTGCATCGATCGAAAAATCGATTATCCTTTGTTCCACTTTTTGTGTCACATCTTTATTAAACCATCATAGTAGGCGATGTTTATTGTGTCATCTTTATCTAAATTCTTTTGCTTTATTGAGTAAAAAACTAATGATTCTTAACTAACATCATTACTGAATCCAATTTATACCACAGTTTAAAATATCATCACCTGCCTTTTCAAGTACATTGCTGTCCATCATGTCCAGGAAAGCGATTGGGAAAGTATCCATGGAAAGTGTACCCATACTGATCATGCTGAGTAAGTGGGTATGTAAGCCACCAAAGTACTCCCGATGATGCAACCCGTCTGTAAGAGTTGGCTTCTGCATTTTTGGATGGATAGTCCGCCATCAGTCAAAATCAGAGAGATTGGCATTTGCAATAAAAACCTGGAATATTCAACCAATATACCTTCCAGAAATTTATATAATTCTCTAAAATACTAATCGGAAAATGCGGATAATCGCAAAATTGAAATAATTCGCATCACTTTACATAAAAAAAATTCAAAATATCTAAACATCCCAATTTTAAAATCAAATAAATATCTAAAAAATACCTCCGCCACGTTATGTGTGTTTGTAATTAATAAACATCGATAAAAAAGGGATAAAAAAACAAACTGGTTATGAGCTTGTACGACCACTAATAAGACAACCTCCACGACACTCCTCATAGACACTTTGAACAATTATTTTAAGTTTTTAAAAAAAACATCGCCACGCGCTTTAGCGGTGAGCGTACCTGCCTTCTAAATCATAAATCCTCACTTTATATATTAGCCGAAGCCTATTTTGTTCTCCTATAGATTATAAGTTATAGATTCTAGACGAATTGTGGATGTACCTGTATTTCTAACACCGAATCCGTCCATTTGTTCGTTTTTCGCAAACACACTACATGTGGTGGCGGTGTACGAGAAACATTCACCTATCTTACTCCGTGACTTTCGTGAAAGTCAACTAAGAGACATACTTCTAAGATGCCAGACTTTTATTTTTCATTGGACCTACATTATCGAGACCGGGGTAAAACATCTTTACGTTAGACTACTGGTATTGTTATCGATAAATCCCTATGTCTGAGGTGCAGTGTACTGTAAAAAGACGACGATGTGGAGAACGCCATTAACAGTACCTTTATCAAATATTTCATATACTAGAGGCCATTGCGTTATCAGTGGCCATTAAGTACATACTTAATAAACCAATATTCATAATTCATTCAGGCGAGGGTTAGTTAAACGGTCCATAAACACGTCCGAAAATTAACGTAGAAGCAAATTGAATGCCACGCGGGGGGAAATCAAGAGCAGACCACCAACTAACATAGTTCATAATTTTGCAAATTTTGCGCTGCGTGTCCACATTTATTGCGAAAATTGACTAGATTTATTGATTGAGACGCAAGAAGCAAGTCGACGTAGCCGAAATTGGCAAGGATGACATTACTATTATTATTATTATTCATCATTGTTAAATGTCCACTGTTGAATTGACCACTCCCAAGTATAAGAGATTCACCGCCACGCTAGGTGGATGGATTGGCGATCGCTGTACCATACGGCTGCTATCCGTAAACAGTCTAGATATTTAAAGACTGTTATATGAATCGGGTGTACCGCTATCAATCGGAATCCATGTGATTTTTTTGGGCTTTTCCGTTTTGTCTATCCGTGATTATCATACGGTCACCAATATTAACAATCTTCAAACAACTGCAAACTTCAGTCAGAAATGAACTATCGTCTTAAGTTGGTCATACTTTTCTAAGAGCTTTATAAGAGGTTTGTAATAGAATCTATCGTTCTACTTAAGAAGTCGTTTTGAATTAGTAAAAAGAGAGTTTTAGGGCTATTTGTCGTTTATATAAAATGTTATTCGGTAATATCCTTATAACTTAAAACTCCCTATACCTTTTTAAGAACAAGACTGTAAATTATATTATATTAAGAGTAGTTTATTGATTTTCTATAGAAATAGAGTCGTGTTAATGCGTATTTCATAACAATTTCTCTGAAGTAATTTTTTCAAATTACAACATTTTTCCGTGAAGAGTACATAAAATATGCTTCGTCCTTGCCTTCCGTCATTATCGTTTGTTATCATGCTCATAGCTAACAAAGCATTGCGGTGAAATATTGTTGAGTGTCGATGTGTCGTGTGGAGTATCAGCTTAACCTTCGCGGGACCTTTCCGACATCGCCATGACAAAGCTGTAACTGCGATGACTAAACCGTAGGGTGGTTCCTGAACGTGGTCGAAGTAACGGTACTTGACTTTCGTGAAATCACCGCCAAGTAGCCAGGGTCAAGGACGTTATTGTTAACGGACGCCCTTTGTAGTACGCGCCCATATATGAGTATGCTAAGTAAACAATGATGAAATGTGTTAACAAAACAATTTTTTGTCTGATTTCTTATTAATATGCCTGAAAAATACGATTGTTATTGCAATCGAATATTATTAGCAAGTGCTTTGCCAACATTTAAAAAATATAGATTTTATTAATATAACGTTAGCTCTTGTTAATAACTCCAACTAAGCATATAATGCTTGCTTAGATAGCAGCATTGATGGTTTTCATCACTAATTTACTTCGTTTATTAAACTATAATTAAAAAAACAATGCATGTACTTATTTACGCGTGTCAGAAGTTATATTTGTTTGGTGTTTGGTATACACACATGAAATTTATTTATGTAAGTAGGAAAATAAACGACGGTAAAATGATCGAAGAAAGATATTAAATACAATTAATAAAGGTTTGATATAAAAATCATAACATTTTACAAAAAAATATTTCAAAACACTTTTTTTGCAATATTTTTCAATAACAAAATTTTCATGGCACACTATAAGTAAAATTAATTAATAAGAAATGTAATATATAACATTTGATTTTCGTTTTCGTTGCCTGCTAAAATTTTACTCTCAACGCGCCAATAGGAATAAGAGTTCAAAATACAACAACGCAAAAAATATAAAACATTGCAACAACCGCGTGGCGTGTGGTTAGAGTACGTGCTTTCGGTGCAGAGGGTTCGAATCTTAGGAACCAACATTTGTGCAAAAAATCAATTTCTGGTCTGGCTGGCTGGTTGTAGCTGTCTCCTGTGTCTCTGATACTGCATCGTAGCCTACCTCCGATCTTATCACATGAGCGTAACACAGCGCGAGCAGGTTAGTACGAGTAACTACCTCATCTGTGTTAAGATGTAGATATTTACTGTGGCGTAGATTTATTACGTACAATATTTCCTGTACAGATCATAGCTTCCGGCGCAGCTCATAGCGTGTTGGGAAGTGAAAACGCTGTCGAATCAACCAAGAGGCCATTCTTTATGCGCTTATTCAAAAATCCCGTGCACCAGTCTTCATTGCATGCTGTTTCATTTGAAATATTATAATTCAAACAAAAGTCAATAAAATGAAGAACTCCTAAAAGGTTTCAGTTTAAAAATTCAAACAAATGGAATAAAGTTACTATTAAGTAAGATTCGCTCAGTTTCTTTATAAAGATAGACGATTTACACCTAATAGAGTAACTATTTCATTATTGAAAATTTCCGTTTTCCTGCTTTGTAAATTTCCGTTAAACAGCGGGCAATCGATTCTTAACGAACGAATTAAATAGATATACAGTCGCGCCTTTTTCCCATATCCTACCCACCCATTGGGAAACGTGGGGAACGTGATTTTAGTACGAGTCAAATAAAATCTTATTCCCCATTGCGTTCCCACGACCAGTATAGTGATACCATTGCATATTATGATGTTATTCTGCAAGCTAAGGATAAGGGAAATTTCAATTATAAGCCACAACAATTTTTATTGGCTGCTAAAACGTACCTTTCGAATATTAAGGATAAGGGAAATTTAAATTATAAGCTGCGAAAATTATTATTTGCTGCTAAAACATCTAATTATGTATTTTCTTGTACAGATATCTCTTGCTCAGTGTATTTTGGTTTTGTCCAGTAGCAATGACTAGACGAAGAGTATTTCGTCGCATGGTAACTGCGTCTGCCCACAGTTGCCGTGTCACCCAAAACATGCAATTACAAAATATTGTGCCACACCACACTGCGCTCATCATCCTGAGACATTAGATCTTAAATCTCATATGCGCTGTAATCACACTAGGTTACAATGTCCTTCTAACCGAAGCACGGTAACGCCACCATCATTAAATTTATGTACACTGGGTTTCTTGCTGGTTCTTCCCATGACAGAGGCATTTCTTTGCGAACAAGTGTAGCTAAAAAAATGACATTCAATGAGTATTATTTAAATGTTTTAATTATTTAAGTGTAATATTGAATAAAAATAATCTTTTCTACAGGATTCTGAAATATTAAAATCTGCTAAATAATATTAGGTAATGTGAGACTTTTCAATTTACCCATAAACCGGCGGAAATCGAGAAACAAACCCAATTAGTTAAATGCATTTCGCCCGTGAAACATGAGTAGGTTTTTAATCAATATTTACTAACATTGAATCAGGCATTGACCTGCAATGTATGACCGCATAGGTCACTAACAAATATTGAGAAATGTGAACTTTAGAGTTAGCTTCGAACTCAGAGTGATTCAACGTCTATTAAAAATAAGGGGTTTAAGCATGAAATAACTGTTTAGTATAGAATATTGAAAACTAACTAGCTAACAAATATTTTATATAAACTTTCTATAAAGAAGAAAGGTTATACGATAAATTGAGGAATACCATTCAGCAGTCTTTAAAGGTATTTCATACAGCTTCCCGGGAACCAACCATTTTCTCCTAGCTGTAAGCTGTCTAATTCTGCTTTACAGCTGCAACTTTTGTAGTAGTTCAGTTGTGGTAGTAGTTCTTTTGTTAAAGTTCATTTTGAGTTTTAAATAACTCAAAACGAAATTTACGTTACGTTATTAATATGCGAAACTCATAATTGTAATGAGTTAAATATAAATATTATGCTTATTCTCTTATCAACGCGTACACCAACTTTTATTGAGTTTTCTTCTTGGATATTTTTTTTGTTCGAAATAAGGTTTTATTGAAAGTAGCAAAACTGAGTTAATACAGATATGACAAATGTAAAACATTATGTAAAGTTTACTGTGTGAACGTGCAACCAAGGAAGCAATTCGTCTGCTCCCAAAATATTTTTAGAGATTAGTTCCTAGTTACATGACATGACCGTCTTCAATCTTACAGTATTTAATACTCTTACGGGCTCTACATCGCAGTAAGACTACGTTAGGAAAAGTTAGTTGCACTATAAAATATGATTCGCAGATGGCAGCTTTTTGTTAATAAGTGGGAGAAATTGTAGCAATCGGGATGGTCCTCAAATTGTTCATTTTTTTTGAAAAATTTTCTCATATACAACACAACCAGTCCCGAAAACCAACAATTTAAATACACATCGGTGGCATAAAAATTGGTATTCGTACTCCGGGGCATCGAAGTCTCTGTACACTAAGACACACAGTTATATTAGGAACTGGATTAATTGGTATCTTTTAATGTGTGTTAAGTATTAGAAGATCCATTATTGTGTGTTGTCTAGCCTAATTCTATTACGATGACATCTTCCTGGCATCAAAGACACGTTTTCGTGTATATACGATTGAACACAGGGGTACGACCGTAGGAAGCTTCAAATGCACCGTCTACCTTAGAAACACAACGACAGTCACAAATCATCCATACGTTGAATGCGAAGGTTGTAAAACGTTTACCTGGTGGTAAGTGCAACGTCTGCTTATAACGAATTCTGTATCATTTATGACATTTATGTGTGACACCATATTGCGCCTGTCACCCTGAGACATCAGTTCTTTAGTCTCATATTCCCCGTGATTACACTAGCTCTCAGTATCCTTCAGACCGCAACACAGTAATGTTTACACACTACTGCTTCACGGCATAACTTGCCCTGGGTTGGTACCTACCTAGACGGATTCCTGCATAGGAATCCTACCACATTAGGAAGAATTTCTGGTATCGACAGAAATCTACTTTTTTGAAATAACATTAGCATTTCTGTTAACATTACTAACACGCCTGTTAACCATTCCAACATATAATTTTTGATATGAGATAGTTCATGATAATAGTATTTGCACAAAAATAATAGGAAATAAAACACTTTAATTTTTAACCGCTAAATATATTTCACGTGGAAAATGAATATATTATATACTCTTATATTTTCGAACCTTAAGTTTAATTAACACTATAAATTTCCTGTTGCTGTGAAAAGGTCACCTCTCTTTTTTTAAAAGGGGTTGGAGACGGTAAGTGTTCGCCGATCCAGTGCAGGTTGGTGGACTTCACATTTACTCGAAACATTTCCAATTTATCAGATACGCAGAACTCTACTTTTTCACGATCACGATTCTTCGTTTTACAGGAAAGCCCATGGTTAATCAGCACTTACAATTGCAATTAGTAGTACCGGCACTAGGAATGAAACCCTGGTCGCTGGCGCCTTAGATTTCACGCGACCAACCACCTAACCGCCTGATGAAAAATTATCTACACACTTTTCCTCCACATAAGAGTAGCGGCGCATAACATTAGCTCAATTAACTCAGAATTACAGTTCCTAAAACCGTCATTGTCAGTAGTCTGTAAGATACAAAATATGTACCTTTTTCGAAGTTCATTAAAAAGTTCTAAAATATATATGGGAATTATATTCAAGGGCATAGGTTGAAGATTACGATTGGTTAAACATTCAAATTCAGTTCTCTAATTACCAAAAAGCCATCTGTTTTGAACATCTGCAAACCGCCAATTAGTTAATAAAAAACTTCAAGCGAAACAATTGAACTTGACGACTAGGAAGAATTAACCGTGGGGCGTATGAAACATTCTTGCATGTGCATGATTAGGTATATAACGTTAGTGTCATCCGAGTGTTGAGTCAAAGCTGAGAACTCGTTTGGGAGTAAACATCAAAAAAATTGTCCGAAACTATAGATATCACGAAGCCCCTCGGACTCTCGCAGGCAGTCGTCGGTCAAGTAGAGACAAAAAATTGCTGCCAAATTCCTTCACGACCTGAGGTTTTTCAACCCGATGTTGGTGACCGCGCCCTCTACGATGCAACTGGACTCTGTTTATCTCAGTTTTTAGAAAACAAGCCCTCGATACAATCTTAAATATATATATATATATATTTACTGAGAACGAAAAAACAATATTATATTGTCAATATTATTACTATAATATTAATATTGAATTTTTCTTCTGCTATATCGTAACTTTTCGCTAAAGCACCCGACAAACAATTCAACCAAAAACCTTATAGCAATGTGAATTTCTGAGTCGGTCATAAACCGAAGATTGTAGTAAATACATACATTGGCGAACGATTCGAATTTCAATCGATATGTGCAGTGAATGCATGAAAAGTTCGTAAAGGCAGAAATATTTTAAATCATTATTCCAGCGACCATAAATCTAATGTAACATTAAAATAAATCGCGTTACATTTAACTGTATCTACAGTAAATTGTGGACGAAGGCGCCGCCGTTCAGCAACGTAGGCGCCTAAAAGACATCGCTTATGTTTCATGTAACACAAGCGAGTTATTAAAATACTTGAACCTTCATCAATCTTACTTGAATGTATAGTATCGTTTCTTTCTACTTCAATCCATTCCAAATACTGTGACGGCTTGAATTCAAATTGCTTCACAGAGAGATCCTTTTATTAAAAAGATGGACGTTTTGTTGCAATGACCAATATATCGGCTATTTTCATTTAGCTATTCAGTGTAATATTTTTTTCTTAAAAACTTTTTCTTCTTTGGATGTGAAATAATATAGATAAAAGTGGTAGCGGCTTAAGAGAATCTACCACCCTATCTCATCCCGGTGTCTTAAAAGTCGACAGAGAGAAAATAAAAACCATAAAATAGGCGGAAGTATCTTTCTGGAAAATCTAAATAAATAAACTGCGGTTGCTAACCCGCCTGCTAAGCGTGGCAACTATGGCAAAATCCCCCTAAAATGAGAGTTAAAAACTTGTGGTAATCTTTGGGGGAGGCCTGTGTCCTGCATTAAACTAGTGATAGGCTGAAATTACGATGATGGTGATGGAGTCTCATATGTGTTTAAATGATATCACTAGCTCTCATAGCGCTTTAGACCGAAACACAGTAATGTTTACATGTTACTGCTTCACGGCAGAATAACTGGTCTGGGGTGGTATCTACCTAGACTGATTCCTGCATAGGAATGTTACCACCAGTTAATGTGTGTGCAAATACAGTTTTAGTGGCAAACTTCAGGAATGCTCGTGGACTTCCTAGTAGGAATGCATGTTGTCACACGGAACGAACTGTCCAAACCTGGCTAAATCCTGACTTCATAACGATGACTGAAAGTTGTACGATTGTGAAGTTTTATACAATCATTTGAAGCGGTACATTGTCAACTATTACTACATATTTACCTACATTTCAATTATCCTAGGATTCCCATCTATTTTTTAAATTTGTGTCCCCCTGGCCGATTTTCAACCACGGCGTCAACTACCGAATATTGTCGGTTACAAACTGCGCAGGAGATATTTTTTTTAGAACTGATGGTCACTGTATCCCGAAGGCTTTCACAGCTTCGCCGGATTGAGGCTTCGCGCAATTGAAGGAGATATTGTAGTACCACAAGTGTATACGCAATAAAAGGGGCACTCACTCGTCCCAAACTAACGTAACGGGTAATGTGTAAATGTACCCTACTTATCCTGCCTCCGATCTTATCGCATGAGCATGCGATAAGATCAGAGGCAGGCTAAGACGCAGTGTCAGAGAAACAAAGGCAAACACGACTACCAGACCTGAGAACTTACAATTTGTATTTTTGCACAAATGTTGGCTCCGGCTGGGATTCGAACCCGGGACCCGCAACGTAGTAGTCAGGTACTGTAACCACTAAGCCACCCGGTCATCATAACTAAAACATAACACAAATATAATAACAATATTTTTCGGTACCTCATAAACACAATTCTCCTCTCATATATGAGTACGTCTATTTTCTTATCTCAGAATCATCAGCATCTGAACTGTTAGGCCATTAACTATAGTTAGGCCGTTTCAAAATCAGACATGTAGTTTAAAGTTGTATCCTAACGCATCGAAATTATAAAACCAAAACATAAATAAGATTAACTGTGACTCACTACGGACTGACGAACAGCAGCCATTATCAATTATCTCGAGATTTATAGTGTCTTACACTGAGTTGGATCACCTTTGACACATCACGGAAGATGTCACGTTAAGCCCGATAGTCGTTCTCCAATTGTTTTCATAGAAGCTAACGATTGCGTGCGTACATTTCCGATCAATCAAACGTTTTCCATTGTAGTTATTAAGTAAGCATAAATACTCTGTTTATAAGTTTACAAACAATATATGTTTTATAAAACCACGTGCACATTATTCGACACGTGTATCCTATTACGGGCAGTTCCTAATTGATCGTTACAATTGTTTCTTAATAGAAAAGATACAAATTTAACAATCGGCGAGATTGTTCAATTAGCATCTTTTCAAATAAGGTTATGTTTTAAAATCAATTAAATAGTGAGTCTTAATGAGTTGAAGCTATTTAATTGATTTTCAAACATATTACGTATTGTTATGTACAAATTATAATGTATAAATGATGCTGTTAAAGCAATTAATATGCGTTATTCTTAATAAAATATGTTTACATGTGCGGCATCAACACTCCTCATTTCGGTTACGTTACTGTTTGTTTCCTCATTCGTTTAATATATATACGGTTAAAGTATAGTTAAGAATGTATGATATATTACACGAACATGGAATAATTAAACTTGTAATTAACTATACCAGAATGTTGAGTGTTCATCACGTCGGGGGTCACCATTTTGGCGGATGATAGTGCCAAGGAAAAGGGTAGCTACCTGACAGATCGAATGGTCTCATCTAGGGAGGACGTCTCCTCTTACTAGTAATATTTAGATGTTGTTTATAGTTCGCATCTTAGAAAACTTTTCATAGCGCGATTATGGACGTATGGGAATATTTATTGAGCTTCTCATGTGGCGACATGGATGTCGCTACACATGTATAAGGCACAATTTATTACAGATTTTAATTTCCTTTTTCAATATTTTATGTAATTAGTATTAATTTTGTGACTTTTATTATTTAAAATGTTAAAAAAATGAATGGAACTTATATTCCATCGCCCCTTCTGTTTGCTATTAAACCACTACGGCGTTAAGCCTATCCCGTAAGCCTATCGTATGAGATGGATGGAAGAAACGACTGAAGCACCCAATTAAATCATCATCAACCCACTGACAGACCACTCTTGACAGCATTTTCCGTTTTGCCACGGTTGGCCGACCATCGCAGCACTCCTCGCCCTCTACTATCAGGATATTGTAGTCACTTTGAATAACATATTACGTCATCTATCGGAGACCACAATATTTTTCCAATATTTGTCTTTTACGGCTAGGTCGCCTTCAACGATACACACAGGACGATAAATGAAGGTGAATTCATCGCCAACGCTGCAATTTTAAAATGAATATTATTCAAATTAATTTAAATAATGGCTCTGTGGTGTAAGAAAATGTGCCTACCCATATCGTTCCGTAGGGTCATAAAGGTCAACAAAAGAAAAATATTGTGACAAATGGCGGAACAACCATCACAAATACGCCAGATCTAATTAATTCAAATTATTCAGATCCGTGACGGGCGGTTAAGGTAAGTGGTTTCCCAACTTCCCGATCTCCCAAGTTGGGAACATAAGTTCCTGTAACCCTATATGAAGGAGTGATTTTTTTGGTGGCAACTGAAGAAGAAGAATTATGAATAATTTTAGATAACATACAAACACTGCACCGTTCTTAACAAATGCGACATACAATGATATAACCTCAATACACTAACAATGATACTGTATCGCTGTGTTCAACGTCTGAAGTACTGAAACAAAGGAGCTCGTGCTTATTACGCTTTAAGCTGTAACTGTAAATTTTGTAACAGTTGTGTTACATAAAGCGGTGTATAATGACGCTCTGTGGGGCATTCAGTGACTCACTGTTATCCGTTAGCAATATTTGGTACAACTGTATCACCTTCACCTAATCGATTATTTAAGTTATTCTCGCCTGTTGTTATTATTGCTTCCTAATTAGCATTAAAACAATGCAAATCTTCTTCCTTCGATTTTATCGCGTTGCATATCATTTTTGGATTAATAATTGAAAACAAGCCTTTATATAAACATTTAATGGTAATAAATCATACCTTATTTTTTTCATTTTCATTAAAATAATTTAAGTAACCGACGTTTATTATATAACTTAAGAGAAAATTTTACTGTGAAACTTAAAGGAAGAGCTTCGCTTTTGAGCTACCACGACTCAAACACAAAACACAAATGTTCGGCAAGGATTCGAATCCAAGATCAACCTCTCATTTAGCTTGTACATATTACCACTAAGGTTTTCTTGTCAAAAAATACGTAATAAGTAGTCCGAGTTGACGTCAATGTATCTCAGGAATTACGCTTTGATAAGATTATTTTGATCTTAAAAACCGGTCAGAGATTGCCTACTCACAAAAAATACGACGCTTTTTTAATACTATCACCTCATGCGGACATCATACGTGGGTGCTAGGGTTGCCTTACAATAGTAACAATGACGTCCTGATGAATCACTTTAACTTCATGTGATTCAATATACCGAAAGTGTGGTTTATAATTCAAACTTTCATGGATGTTAATTGTGGTTTCTATGAAGACCCCATGCTAATGCTAATAATGAAGCAAATTTTTCCGGTATGGTAATGAACTTACGGGAATAGAGAAGTAATATATTTGCAATTAAAAATTTTACTAGTTACTTAAAGATTAGGATGCTAAAAAAGTCCGTGTCCGAAGCAATTAAGGAACAATTTGCACAGATTATTCAATCTGCGATCTATGATTAGGTTCAGAAGTGCAGATCGCGGTTTCATTTACCGCACAATACTCCGCTCAATACAAATATTTGTGCGAACTACAATACAAATATTTGTGCGGACTACAATACAAATTTTTGTGCGGACGACAAGTTCCCAGACCTGACATATTTCAGAGCCCGTACATACATATACTAGCTGCGCCTCGCGGTTTCGCCCGCGTAAATAAGCCGACCACATTATTTGATAGCGATATACGTTTGACCCTTCTCGGTAATGTTCAGTTCTCGAGGTGGTTTATAGGATCCAATGAAACCGATCACGAAACTAACCAGAGTTACACAGTAGACCCCCTCATTAGTATTTGCTGAGATTAGCGCGTTGAAACTTACAAACACTCCAGCTTTATTATAATAGTAACATAAGATAGAATAATTTCTTGTGATTTTTTTATGAAAATAAATTATAGATTTAAAACGACACGAAGTTTACGTGTTTCCTTAATATCTCAAAAAGTTCGGAAGTTACATGAATTGTGCAGTTCACGCGGACAAAACCGTGGGCACAACCTGTTTAAACTTAAACTGGGTTTTTTGATATGTCGATCATTCTTAAGAATTCAGTTATGTATGCCCACGAATAGTTAGTCATTGCGATAGTATATACTGACGTTATCGAGACGACAGCTTAGTCATCGTAGTACCCGACTACTACGCCACGTATCGTCGGTTCGAAACCCAGCCAGAGCCCAGAATTTTAGGTCTGGTTGTGTAATGATTGTCTCCGTATCTCTATCACTGTATCTACCTACCTCCGATGTTATCGCATGAGCACAATATCAAATTTTAACTGGTGGTAGGATTCATATGCAGGAATTCGTCTAGGTAGGTACCACCCCAGGGCCAGTTATTCTGCCGTGAAGCAGTAGTGTGCAAGCATTACTGTGTTTCGGTTTGAAGGGCACTGTGAGCTAGCGTAATCACTGGGCATTTGAGACTTAAGAACTGATTGATGTCTCAGGGTGACGTGCGCAGTGTGGTGTCACACAGAAATATTCTGGTTGACAAAGAATTTGTTGTCGGCGGACGTTGCACTTACCACCAGGTGAACGTTTTGCCCGTTTCGTCACTTTATACAATAATGAAAAAAAAATCGAGCGCCGGGAAATTAGGACGAATGAGTGCCTTTGTATTCCCTCGAACACTAGTGTCACTGTAATATCCCCTTCTCAGTTGATAGCTTCCGACAGCATTCGAAAGTTGTCTTTGAAGATTGGCCTGAATGATTTCATATATGAACGTTATCTTAAATTATATTACTATAGTAAATCTTCTGTCCGTCACCCGTGTGGTGGCGGCTTAAGAGAATTTACCACCTCATCTCATCAAGTGGGTGTCGTAAAAGACAGAGGGAAAATAAAAATCAGGAGATGGGCAGCAGCATCTTCCTGGAACATCTGAATAAACTGCGGTCGCCAACCCGCCTTCCAAGCGTGGCAACTATGGCAAAATCACCCCAAAATGAGAGCTTACTTTTGAGGCAATCTATTGAGGAGGCCTATGTTCAGCAGTGGACCAGTGTGATAGGCTGAAATGAACGAAAAAATCTTCTGTCTGTAGCTTCAAACGTATGTAGCCACTATATTGATAACTTTTCCTTTCTCCCTCCTTTCCCTTTACCTTTCGGTGTTTCTCCCATTGTATCGATTTATGTACATGATCTATATACATGTATGTAAAGTGTCCCAAGGATATGAGATGTTTTTTCACATTTAGAAAAATTACATAAATATGAGAACACACACCCGTCTGGCAACGAAAAATGTTAAGCTCAAAAATTACATAATGCAATATAAATGCCATTTTAGATACAATATATTTAATTAACTTCGTTATAACTTTACAATTATTCGTGGCAGTCGTCAAATGATCAAATATATAAGCAAACAGCATAAGATTACATAAACGTTAGCTGACATTTTTGCAAGAATTAAATCCGCGATTTTCGGTTTAGACTTCGAACGATGACAGATGAATTACTGTCTAAAAGTCTTTGTTTAAATTTAGTCACCATAAGATAAAAATTAGGTCGATTTTAAGTACAGTTCTAACTCATGCATGACTTCTCTGAACAAGATACGTTAGAGTATGCCATGTGGCCACTGCCGAATCATCTGTCTGTCCTACATACGCATGTAACAACGCCATAAAGTACGTCAATTGACGAGAATAAGAACGCGAAAGTTTTTATTCTCTAACTTTATGAGTAATGTACTGAATCATAGACGCTACTCTAATTAAATGGCATTTAAATAAGTTTCCCGAACTGAGTTATCCGACATGTATATACCGTTGTTATATAGTTTTCTTGATTTATTTACTTTGATACTTACTTTGAATCGATTTTGTTGTAATCACCATAATTGAAGAGGTTAGGAAATTACGTTTATTTTTTAACCTACATAACGTACGTACATTTAAAGGAAAATTGCAAACGGTATACGAGGAACTTGAAACTGGTATTCGTTTCGATTGACGCAAATTCATTCATTTACGTTCGTAGTCAAATGAGAATCATCGTGAGCGCGAGTGACAGGTTCTTGAGTTTCAATTTATATAGCTTGGACATGAAAAAACTGCACGTTATATTTTTAAAATACTTCAAGAGATGTTTCTAATTAAAATAAAAAAAAATCCGATTTTTATTTTTGTTTCCATCTCCATATAAAGTATTAATATTTTATTATATTATAATATTATATTTGAATGTGCGTAAAAGTGGATGGGCCGTGTGATAGCGGCGCAACAGAATCTACCACCCTATCTCGTCCCGTCGGTGTCGTAAAAGTCGACAGAGGGAAATGAAAACCAGGAGATGGGCAGCAGCATCTTCCTGGAACATCAAAATAAACACTGCGGTTGCCAATCCGCCTACCAAGCGTGGCAACTATGGCAAATCCCCCCATGGGGGAGGCATATGTTTAACAATGGATTATAAATAGGCTGAAATTATGATGAAATTATGAAAAGTGGATTTATAATTACGGCTATGGTTGCGGTTATAAGCTGGTCTGGTGTTCCGATTTGATTTCGCCTCTTATATACCAGACATTTTCCTTTATGGTCTCTTACAACACCGTCTGGATGAAACGGGTGGCTGATTTTCTTACGCCGCCGCAACCACACGATCCACTTGGCACATTCACCTAATATAACGAATATAATAAGTATTTAAAAACTAATAATTTTTTTTAATTTTATACACAAAAAGGTTTACAATACATTTTATTACAGAAATATATTCAAAGAAAGGCATTATTATGAATCAAACAGTGATGGTCACAGTTTACAAAAATAATTTACTTATAAAGAGGAGTACATGTAGGTCTCTATGTACTTATGAAATGCATATTCTAAATCACCACATTCCTAATTCTATAATAAAAAAAATACAACTCCCTATTTCAAAGAATACAACAATTAAAACAATTATCGCGCGCCCGCGTGTTGTGTGTTCGCGTGTGCTTGTGCGTGTGCACGCGCGTGTGTATGAGTGTGTGTATATGTGGGTTTGTGTGTGGGAGTGTGATGGTGTGTGTAGGTGTGTTCGTGTGTTTGGGTTAGTTTGTGGGGGGGGGGGGGGGTGTGAGTGTGCGCGCGCGCGAGTGTGTGTGTGTGTAAGTATGTATGTATGCCTGTGGTTGTTGTGTATGGGATAACACAATTCAACATAATTACTTATTGTCGGCTCGGTTGGCGCAGTGGTTAAGCGGTTGACTTCTGCGCCGCGGGTCGCGGGTTCGATTCCCGCACCGGACAAATATTTGTATGACCTACAGATAGTTGTTCCGGGTCTGGGTGTTTGTGCATGTGGAATTTATGTATGTAAAACGCACCCACGACACAGGAGAAATCCTACTGTGAGGCATCGTTTTTTTTTTAAATGAAAAATAAAAAATAAATTCGTTGATTTCATTTATTTATAGCGTCATTGAGGCAGAATATTATCTTTTTTTTTAAAGTACAATGGTCTTGGGCAAATACGTCACTTCGTTAAACAATTTATTATGTGTTGACACCATGCGATTTATAGGACACCTAATTCCAGCATTAGTTCTGCATAGTGAAGCAGTACTGTGCAAACATTACTGTGTTTCGGTCTGAAGGGCACTGACAGCTAGCGTAATCACTGGGCGTATGAGACTTAAGAGCTTGTGTCTCAGGGTGACAGGCGCCGTGTAGTGCTACACAGAAATGTTCTGAGTAACACAGCATCTGTTATGGGCTTATCTAATCTCGTCACTTCATCAAATAAAAAAAACATATGCGCGATCTTGTAGGTATTTTGTAATACAATTCATTAGTGAGTTCAATACAGTCGAATTTGTAATGGCTTATATCATATAACAGTATGACTTCTAACTGAGAACGTCTGGATTTCAAGTCAAGTGCTTTATATTCGTTCAATAAAATTTTATAAGGTAGTCTTTTCTTACTACATTTGTAATGTATAAACGTAACAAACTTTTTTTGTACTCTTTCGAGTTTATTTATATATTTATGATACGGAGGGTTCCATATAGTTACTGCATACTCTAGCTGCAATCTAATTAGCGATTTAAATAAAAATATGTATGATGACGATTAATTGAACGTCATCTCGAACGAACTCATCATCATCATTTCAGTCCAGCACTAGTCCAGAGCTGAACATAGGCCCTACCACATTTTTATTTGACACAGATCGCCGCAAAATACTGTACAGAGACACCTACATCTAGCGACGCAGAAGTACAAGGTTGCCCTGTCTTCCTAAACTGCTATCGGTTCTACGAGCTATATGGCCGGCCCATTGCCATTTCAGCTTGCTAATCCTTCGAGTTATATCGGTTACTTCAGCTGAGCTGCGGATATTACCGGAATTTAAAAATATAATGATTCGGAAATCGCAGAGAGACACTGCTATTGGTTGTGTCGATTAAATTTAATTCTTTCTTTATGTATATTTTGATCGTAAAGACGGAAAAATATAAGTTTTTTAACCGTTTTTAAAATAAATATCTGAAGTTAAACGTAAAATAAGCGTTTTATTTGATTAGTAGGTATCATTATCCTGCCCAAGGTCGGCCAATGTATGCATGCAATGAGACAACGCATCGAACCAGGAACGGTCATGAATCGACGTGATTCATAGTCTGAATTAACATGTGTATCCAAATGATTTGCAAAACATAATACCGTTATGTTATAATGACTAAGTTGAACACAGTAAATAAGTAAATATACGTATAAGTATAACTTATATGGTTGTGACTCTGCATTAAAGCTGAGGGTTGTAAATTAAATATTCCTCTAAAGGTACACATTTGCATGATGTATATCAAAGTTTATTTTACGCCCTGAAGACTGTGTGTGCGTAAAAATTATTCACCTTTTCGTTAAGATCTGCCGTTACTTGTCAACAAAATTTAATTAACAAGAAAAAAAGTTAATTTGCTAAGGTCCGCAAGCGAAATATGAAAAGGTGTATATTATCTAGTTTTATTAATCTAGTTTCTCCGTATTTATGACTGTAATGATCTTCCATTACAATCATAAATACTGTATGTTTTGAAAAAAAAGTGTTTAAAACTAAGTAAAAGTAGTAATTTGTGGTGATTTTAATTTTAATTTATTAAGTGAAACTCTAGACAATCTACCATTTTATTTCGCTTTTTGACTTTTTTAATTTACAGTGTAAATTTATTAAACCAACCAGAGTAAAATAACAAAGCTGTAGTAAATGGAGTTAGATCAGGTCAAAAAGCAGTAAAGATATTATAATTATACTTATACGATTCAAACACAATGTTAAGTCTAAATGTAAATATTGACATTCCCAATTTTTAATTTTAATCACTTTAGCCCTACAGATGTAAAAGCATTAAAGAAAACTAGATAAAAAGAGAATATCTCTGGGGGCTCTCGATCTGGGCAATTGATACGAGTATAATTATTTTTGGTGGTTGGAGTCCATCTCGATTTTCAATACAGCGTCACTATTTCCTCTAGTGTTTACACGCGTTTTTTTATTGCTTTTATTGTAGTTTTATTTTATCCTTCTTTTATTTGCGTTCTCTGTTTGTTGAATAAAGTTTGTCTATATCTGTTGCTATGTTGCCACCTTCAATTAAAATATTTGAAAAAATTATAAGCGAATGTTTGTTTATTTTAGTAAACATATAATTTTCAATGACAAACAATTCGTATACAAAACGTAATCGTTAGTAGTAAAACTACATAAAAACACAATTCAGATCACTATACATGTATGAACTTTTGATACATGTCATTTCATTCTTGTTAGCACAGACTGTAAGTGAACACGGTATACATTGACAGTGACTTTGCAAGTCGTTGCGAGGCGAATTAGTGTTTATTTCTTACACGCTACATAATATTACTCGTATATCCGCCTGTGAAATCAACATCAGGTTCTATTTGAGAATCAGCTCTCAACACCTTAGTGCTGATGCAATTTTGCTGAAAGGGAATGGAACATTATTCGACTTCACTTTTTTTTTACATAACTTGCTATTTTATTATGTATTCTTTTGTGATTGAAATAAAAACTTTTCTTAGTTTCTTTCTTCTTTCTAATTTCGTTGTTAAACTAGTCTCACATGTTCTACAGGCCTAGGAAGATTTTCATGAGAGGGACGGTGTGTTTTCTCATCGCTTAAGGCTGTGTGGAACATAATAATTTAATTTGTAAATGTTAATTACTTTGCTATAAGAAGGATTAGACAGCCGATTGGTGAGGCTACAGTACAAATCAATCAAGATAAACTATAGAAATTATGGTCTATCCTATGGATGGACGTCTTACGCCTGGCTTTAATTTGCGTTTTGATCATTATGTTTTTTTTAATATATTTATTTGCGTTCACATGGAAGATTGTTCTTTAAGTAATGGGAAATTATTTAAACAGCATCACATAATTATATATTATTATAATATTTTTCTTCGTATCCTTATAAGAGAATAAGAAAATTAATAGTTCTTTCATAGTTGTTTAAACGCGCTAATCTTTTTTTTAATTTCATAAATTGAAGAAACGAGCAAAACGTTCACTTGATGGTAGATCAGCTAAATTTCACAATTTGTACCCCAAACCATTAGGCTTTTGGCGAAAAACGGATTGAACAGGTTATGATGTAACCATAGAATTGTAAGCGCTTTCTTTCTTTTTGTTTTAAATGACGTAAAATAATGATAATATTTAAAATGTATCACTTCCTATTCTACAGCAATGTATATATAACAAAGCCCGCAAACCGCCTTGAATTTCCAATGGTATGGCAGACCATGGCGATACACGCAGAATATTACACGTGATTACACTTCCGTAACTCACGTCCGGCTTGATGTGTAAAATTAAGTATTTTATTGAAGGCCATTCAACCGCAACTTAACTTACATATAATCTCTATGTTTTGTTCCAACACAAAAATGCAATTAAATGTGAATACTCATTTTTATACCCATCACATACATATGCAAATGTTTTAGCTGCCTTATCTTACGTGGAAGCATATAACAATTCTATAATTAATAAGCATATGAAGGTGCAATTTATTACTATTGGATGGCTGCCACGGAAAGGGATAGACTAGGCACTAATCCAGCGCTTCCTGGTACACTGACTGAATTGCCTTCACATATTTGCGGAATACCTAGTGCCTTAATGCAGTTTTTCTGCATACACTCATAACGTCGTCGCATTCGCATTCCGACCTATTCTACGAAATATGTCAGTGGCGTTGACCCCACGTATTCCTTAACGCGCAAAACAAGAAACTTTGAATTCCATGAGGAAAATACATTATTCCTTTGCCCCATTGCATTTTTAATTAAATAGTCTCCTGTAAAAATATTTGTTTTTTTTTCACACGACAGCCGTGTAAAATGCGTTTGGAATACAAGTGGAACTTGAGTATAAAAATAGCTTCAAATATCATGAATGTAGAGAACGACGTATCCACAAAGAAGTGTTTCGTGTCGTGACAAAAAGAAGGAAACACTGTGGCGTAGTCGCTGAGAGCGAGAACCATGGCGACAATGCTGCGCAGCTTCTCGGATGTCGCGCTAATTCCGCGCGCTCGCGCGGAATCACTAATCAAGTAAAGCACCCACCCATCAGTATTCTGTTAGCAAACGAAGCCCAGTACGCGATAGCAAATCGCTAAAAAATACGAGGGGCGCCTCATGGCCGACATGGCCTTACTTAAATAATATCAATTAATCGAAGAATATTTATCCCTGTAATTAATAGTATCACATCTCAATGCATAATTCTAATTCTTATTTCGACGCGTGAAATCGAAATAAATAACAAATAATCTTTATAAAAATTTATTGAAATCCGTAATAAGTCAGCTTTCTTATCTTAATTCTAAATAGGAAGACAATATTTGTATTGCTTAATAACAATCTATCAAAATTATAAAAAAGCCACACAAATACAATGGACAGTTTACTTGGCAAGTGAATAGCATCAAATAACTTTACAGAGTCGCGATTGATAAGTGTTGTACTATAAAGACCAATACTATTATTTACGTTAAAGTATAGCTATTTATGTATAAATAAATACGACAGACGTCAATGAGATGTCTTTGGAAGGCTTGTATGTTTAAAAGAAACATTTAAGTGTTGCAGTTAATGGTCCTAAGACCTGGCACGTCGACGAAACCTCTTTGGAAGACGTCCAAATCCGAGTTATCTCGTATTTGCTCGGTTAGCGCCTTCTCCTGAGCCAGTGGGTGCCAGGCGCCTAATGTGCAGGAGGTGTCAGAACGGGGCGCGTGGTAGTGACACCGACGTGTGGCTCGGGTCGATGGCACGTACTCGAACACGCGAACACGATGGCATCGGTGTAAGGCAAACCAGACACCTGCAAAAACGCAAATCATCTCTATTAATTTTCTATTATATTTTAAAAAAAGTAAAAAGTAAAGTAACAGCCTATAAATGCCCACTGCTGAGCACAGGCCTTCTCTCATTTCCGAGAGGGTTTTGGAGCTAGGAAGAATCCGCCACGCTGCTCCAATGCGGGTTGGCGGACTTCACATGTTTTCGAAATATATTTTATTTCTCAGACATGCAGGTTTCCTCACAATGTTTACCTTCACCGTCGAGCACGTTGTAAATCAGCACTTAAAATTGCAATTAACAATTTTAGTGGTGCTAGCACCGGGAATCGAACCCAGGTCACTCGCGTACTATGAAATTTAAATCGAGCGCCTAGCCCCTGAGCTATTATATTTAACACTAGATAATGGCCGCGACTTCATCCGCGTGGGTATTTGTTTATTAAATATCCCGTAGGAACTATTTGATTTTCCGGCATAAAAAGTATCTTATGTCCGTCTCCAGGACGAAAGCTATCTCTGTGCCAAATTTAGTCAAGATCGGTTCAGCGTTTGAACCGTGAAAAAGTAACAAACAGACAGAGGGACAGAGAGAGTTACTTTCGCCTTTATAAGTAATATTACTATGGATTATCATTAAATGTAAAAATCATTTATTATTCGATCAATTAACTTTTCGAGTATTGTTATGTATAAGTTACTCTAAATATTCATTGATCGTGTTTAGCAAATCCCTTATAATAAATTTATAACACTAGTAGCTTTATATTGTACTCTTTATCCATATGGTGTGACGAGAACCGGGAAAACAATTACTGTCCCAATTATACTATCATCGCTAACCACTTGTCAAGCGTGGTGAATACGAAGAATCCTCCAATCTTGAGAAACGCCAATGTCCAATATTTTACGGCTGTATGGCCTAGTGGTTAGAATACCTGACTAACACGCCGCGGGTCCCGAATTCGGACCTAGTCGGAGCTAACATTAGTGCCTCTGATCTTATCGCATGAGCGTTACATCATGCGCGGGAAGGTTAGGATAAGTGAGTGCCTCTGTATTAGCGCTAACACTTGCACTGTTTCGTGACACTATAATATCTCAGCAGTTGATATCTTCCGACAATATTCGGAAGTTGTAGCGGTAAATCGGCCAGGGGAACATCATGTCCGATAGTGAACTATTAACAGGCCAAATACAATGATGATAGATTTCTTTATAGGAGAAAGTAACGAGACGAGCAAAATGTTCACCTGATGGTAAGTGAAACGCCCGTCACCCTGAGACATCAGTTCTTAAGTGTCATTCGCCCTGTAATTCCAAAATCTCAGTGCCCTTCAGACCAAAATACAATATAAAATAGTAATGTTCCACGGCAGAATAACTGGTCTTGCAGTGGTACATACCTAGACGAATTCCTGCATAGGAATTCTACCAGCAGGAAACCTACCTACGAACCTACCGAACGGTTTCATTATATCCCACCTGTAACACAAAAAGCATCCATACTTTACTAATATTATAATCATCATGATTATCTTCATTTCATCTCATCACTAGTCCACTGCTGAACATAGGCCTCCATATATCCCATAGATTACCACAAAAAATTTTAACTCTTATTTTACCGCAACCATTACCATAATTATACATACATACATACATAAGATCACGACTGTATCCCATAAGGGGTGGTCAGAGACTGGGCACTCACTGCATAAACAGATGACTGCCACAATCCACGTTTCTCCAAAACAATATAATGCACTTGGTGTGATAGGTGGTGAGCCCGTCGCCATCATGCGCTGTTGGGTGCATAGTGCAGTTTAATTCCTTACTCGCCTTTTACGAGATCCATTGGATGAGATGGAGCGGTAGTATATATAATTATAAATCAACTTTTCATCATTTCATCATCATTTCAGCCTATTATATTCCACTGTTGAACATAGGTCTCCCCCATGGGGGGAGGGGGATTTGCCATAGTTGCCACGCTTGGCAGGCAGGTTGGCAACCGCGGTTTATTTATTCAAATATTCCAGGAAGATGCTGCTGCCCATGTCTTGGTTTTTATTTGGCACAGAGATAGCTTGCCTCCTGGAGGCGGACATAGAATATTATGTATCCCGGAAAATGAAATAGTTCCCAAGGGATATTTAAAAAACCTATATCCACACGGACCAATTCGCGAGAATCAGCTAATTATTCACAAACGATTGTATGAAGTTAAAACGGCCAAGTAGGTATTCAATAACGATTTCATACGTTATAGAAGATTCCGTGCTACTATATACCTCAAATAAAAAGAATCATGGCCGACTTTCAACAACATCTAATTTTTGAAGTCAACTGTCAAATATTAATGCATATTCACAGACTTATCACTTTTACGCATTTGATTTTTTAATATGTTTAGTACGCCTAATATGCGTTACAGCTAATGAGTGTTATAAATCTATTATAAGGATTTTTTATGAATAAGACGTTTTTATGAGCAAGATTTTCAAACTGAACATTTAAAACCAAAAAATTGAAGGGAAAAGTTTTAAATACAGATTTATCACGTGTTCTTCGATAAAGTTAAACATTGTAGGTATGAAACCAAACATGCCAGCAATATGAATCTTCAAAGACTTGTGAAGCTTGCCAATTCACTGTGTAGGAAAACGGAATACGCTCCAATACCCTGCCCCTTCAAATATGGGGAGTCTTACAGTGGGGCTTTATTAATTTTTTTAGTTATATTATAAGTTCGTAGTTACCTATAAAACCAGAAGAAGGTGGATTTCTTCTTAAACGATAAGGAGACGTGTCTTGGAGTACAGCCCATAAACCCCACAACACATGAGGATGAAGTAAATGTATATCCGCTTTGGGTCTGATTTCGAGTAATCTACGACAAATGTTCAGACATTATTTAAGGAAAAACCAACAAAAACTTAAAAGCAAACGTACACAGTACGTACCTCTTGTAAACAGGAAAAAGTGGATAATCAGGGTGATGATACCATTCGTCCAAAGTCGAAGTGTAATTGGCCGGATCCCATATTAATATTGAAACTCCTTTGTACAATGGATCGTCTAGGAAATTAAATTCCGGCTTTGTAACTACCTAAAAGCAAACAAAATTCATAATATAACTTGTAAATTTATTTAATCGGAGAACCTATCATTAAAAATTTGAGTGAACAAAATCGAAATATCGCCATTCACTCTTTGAATTATTCTCAATATTTTTTCATCCTGGCATTTAGCTACCAAATCGAACCATTTTTACCAATGTCGAAATAAAAAAATTATTGAAGTCGTTCAAAACGCCCTCCTTGATTTTGAATACAGGCCCGCAACCTCCGAGGCTAGTCGTCGATCGTAGCATGCACAATCTTCATGTCTATATCAGCCACTGATTTAATTAGGGATGCTTTGAGAGACTCTAAATTCTGGTGAGCTTTAGCGCAGGCTTTTTCCTCCAAATGTTGCTACATTTTGTAATCCAACGGGCTTAAGTCCGGGCTGGAAGAGGGCCACTCGTCGTGCCTGATTTAGTCGATTCCATACGCCAGTTTCTTCATCTATGATCATCATGATCATCATGATGTTTATCAGCTATGATCGGAGAGCTTTATGATGATTGGGCTAAAGATGAACACATTGAAGACTAAAATAATGTGCAACAACAACTCCAATATAGATCACATTACTGTGCATGGGCATGCGATAGAAAGAGTTGAAGAATATGTCTACTTGGGACAAACCTTGAACCTTGCCAAATTCGGACAAAATAGCGAGATTGAGCGCCGCATCCACCTAGGCTGGTGTGCTTTTGGCAAACTGTCCGAAGTGTTGTTGCACAAGCATCTCCACTAACCTCAAGCGTCGGATCTTTGCGTCCTACCAGTCATGGTCTACGGAGCCGAGTCATGGACGCTGACAAAGCAGATGTTACACAAGCTCCAAGTCACCCAAAGAGCAATGGAACGGGCTATGTTAGGTATCTCTCTATGTGATCGAATCAGGAACACAGAGATCCGGAAGAGAACGAAATTGGTCGACATAGCTCATGTGATCGCTAGCAGAAAATGGAAGTGGGCAGACCATATATGTCGTAGACAGGACAACAGGTGCGGTAGTCGGGTGCTTGAGTGGAGGCCTAGAGTAGGACATAGAAATGTATGCAAGCAACCGATGCGTTGGATCGACGACTGGATGCGAAAGGCGCAAAACCGGGAAGAATGGCGTGCATTAGAAGAGACCTACACTCAGCATTGGGTGGTGAAAGTTTGAAAAAGAAGAAAGAAGAAAAAGATACGCCAGTTTTGCGTGCTTACTGCCCGATGAGCTGGCGCTGAAGGTAATGCCCTGTTTTTCGTCGATAAGCTTGGAGTCCCAGGTTTTCATTTAGCACTCTTTTGTACGTAATTCTACTTAACCAATTAAAGGGTTAACATTTTTTTTGCTTGCGGACGGGATTTCGTTGGATTCGCGCCCGCACTGCATTGATGACTGCTGGTGAAAATCAATCTTATTTTATTTTAAGATGGCGCAAAAGTTCTCCATTCAATATCAGTTTCAAGGGTCATACATTTCTGGCCAGTGTTCGAAATTCAAATTAAATAAGGATGTGACAGAACTTATGAACCGACTAGTTATATTATTTTCAGTTATGTAGCAATATTCAATCAACAAGATTTCAAAATTTCGATCGACAGTAAAATGATAGTTGACTTGATACTAAAAGACTCGCCGGACTGATGGAGACAAAACGAAAAGTACAATTTTGATCTTGAATTGATATTTTCAATCACTGTACACTTTCACGGGACATGCTGCATGCATAATAAACTATCAATATTAAACATCAAAACTCAAAATATACATAGCAATTACAAAACTCAATAAAAAGTCTACAGCTACTTTTTGAGTCGCCAAAAGTGCTTTTAATTATTCAGCAGAGCTTGAAAAAAACCTATTTTGATGCCTTAAAATTACAGTAGCCAGTAGCCACAATTACTGTTTAGATTACAACCATTTCAATACCTTTTTTGTAAATGTTGTAAGTAGAAAGCACTGGATATACCCACGTTGTTTTTTTCCAGTTTACTATATAATTTGACAACTCATCAATATTAATAACGTAAACAATCAAAAATATTCATAAGTATTGGATTTTTTTAAATAGACGGAATGATTATTTAATTAAACTCTCGATTTCAGTATAAGGTATTAGAAACATATATATATATACATATATAACTGTTACTTTGGTCTATTGATGCTTTGTAAAGAAACCAAATATATATTTTAATATTTATTACATAAAATCGTAACAATTGTTTAGCAAAATTTTGCAGTTTATTTAAAAATGTAACCATTTTAAAAATTCACCTGAGAGTTTAACACACGGAACGTTGTCTTAGATCCCACATCTTCCGTGTAATTGTCGGTGGGGGCGTTGTTGAATCTCAGAACCATATCATGTGAATCTACGAACAATCATGCAAAAGAAATTTAGGACCGGAGATTGTCATTTTTATTATTTCTTTACTGATTTAAACAGAGATATCTTTTTTATGGAAGAATGTGACGTGCCGAACAAATCGTTCACCTAGTGGTAAGTGCAACGTCTGCCCGAAACAAATGCTGTGTCACCCAGAACATTTCTGTGAGGCACCACACTGCGCTGGTAACCAGCTAAAGAAGAGAGTCGCTTTCTACCTTAGCTAGCGATCAATGGAGACAATTTTTGTTTTAGTTTCTGTATATGGTCTACAGAGTTTACAGGGTCATTCGTAATGACCTATACATCCTGGCAGGCTGTGCTTAGGGACGATGTGTATACGCCCCAAAAAATATAATGAGCCTCGTAGCGTGACAACTGTAGGAGATATGTCGACTTAAAGAATTTGCTTTAAAGTCATATGTGACTACCCTGTTATACAGCTGATCGAGGCAATGAACTCATACATTTAATTGGGCGTTTTTCATTGAGCTGCCATCGAAAGAACTCGCAAGTACTAGGATAACATGAAGCTTAAGGAAATCTGTAACGAAGTAAATCTGTTAGTAGTTAGTAACATAAATTAAATGGAGAAGAAAACGAATTTTGAATTTGTCTGGTTGGAGAACGATTTTCTGAGTTAGGGTCGCGTTAAGTTTTACATAACAAATAATTGTAAAGTTTTGTATGGACATTTTAGTATTCAATTTTGTAATTAAAGCTTCACCGTTGTGTTTATCAGATAAAAGTAGCATGGGTAGCTGCCAGGATGTTATACCGATTATGAATAACGTTGAATATCCTTCCAGATATTCTCGCGACTTCGTTCGTTTGCACTTTCGGATTTGTTTAGGAAATCAAAGTGAAGTATAAAAATATTATTTAAAAGTAACTTTCTATGGACGATCTAATAGTCCGATAGTCTATTATCTGTAGCTTTCCCCAATGTAAATACATTATAGATATGCCTATGACAAAATATTTAATGGCCAAGAATTCCGCTACTACAATAGAAGGCCTTTTGTCGAAAAAAATATGAACTGTAAGCTTAAGCACCGGTGCAATCAACAAAATGAAACATAGCCTAAGTTATTCCCAGAGTTTCTGTCTAATATCTCTAATGTCAAATTCATATCAATAACTTTAGTAGTTCTCGAGTTAAATCCGTTCCGTTAAATACGTATATTTAAAAAAAAGGTTACCCATAATAGTATTTCTCCTGTATCTTGAGTGAGTGCGTTTTACGGACATACATTTCACATGCACAACACAACCAGAAATTAATAGTGAATGTTGTTGTTATTATTTAGTAAGTAAAACAAATAAATTATTACTAATTATTTTAATACTCCCATAAAACTGTTTACAAACCACTAGGACGTGCTGTGAGGCAAAAAAATATGACTTTTTTCTGCCTCTTAAATAAAACGTAGAGAATAAACTCAATTGTAATGCATTGTTTTGCACTTAACGCAGTTTTTCCAACCTAGTAGTCACTACATTCGAATATAGCCCTTTTATTTTCTGAACATGACCCTGGATGACTACAACAGGAACTCTTGTAAAAGACAAAGGGCATAATTGTATTTTTTAATCTTTATTTTGCGACAAACGACGATTCTAAATACATACCTCGGAAAAATATTACTACTCGTACTATTTACTATTTATGACTTGGTATCGCATGTATATAACAACAATAAACCCGCATCATTACAACGTACGTTCCTTTTAATCTAACAATTTACTAACACAATTACTAACACAATTTACAACAAATTAATCGAAGAATATTTATCCCTGTAATTAATAGTATCACATCTCAATGCATAATTCTAATTCTTATTTCGACGCGTGAAATCGAAATAAATAACAAATAATCTTTATAAAAATTTATTGAAATCCGTAATAAGTCAGCTTTCTTATCTTAATTCTAAATAGGAAGACAATATTTGTATTGCTTAATAACAATCTATCAAAATTATAAAAAAGCCACACAAATACAATGGACAGTTTACTTGGCAAGTGAATAGCATCAAATAACTTTACAGAGTCGCGATTGATAAGTGTTGTACTATAAAGACCAATACTATTATTTACGTTAAAGTATAGCTATTTATGTATAAATAAATACGACAGACGTCAATGAGATGTCTTTGGAAGGCTTGTATGTTTAAAAGAAACATTTAAGTGTTGCAGTTAATGGTCCTAAGACCTGGCACGTCGACGAAACCTCTTTGGAAGACGTCCAAATCCGAGTTATCTCGTATTTGCTCGGTTAGCGCCTTCTCCTGAGCCAGTGGGTGCCAGGCGCCTAATGTGCAGGAGGTGTCAGAACGGGGCGCGTGGTAGTGACACCGACGTGTGGCTCGGGTCGATGGCACGTACTCGAACACGCGAACACGATGGCATCGGTGTAAGGCAAACCAGACACCTGCAAAAACGCAAATCATCTCTATTAATTTTCTATTATATTTTAAAAAAAGTAAAAAGTAAAGTAACAGCCTATAAATGCCCACTGCTGAGCACAGGCCTTCTCTCATTTCCGAGAGGGTTTTGGAGCTAGGAAGAATCCGCCACGCTGCTCCAATGCGGGTTGGCGGACTTCACATGTTTTCGAAATATATTTTATTTCTCAGACATGCAGGTTTCCTCACAATGTTTACCTTCACCGTCGAGCACGTTGTAAATCAGCACTTAAAATTGCAATTAACAATTTTAGTGGTGCTAGCACCGGGAATCGAACCCAGGTCACTCGCGTACTATGAAATTTAAATCGAGCGCCTAGCCCCTGAGCTATTATATTTAACACTAGATAATGGCCGCGACTTCATCCGCGTGGGTATTTGTTTATTAAATATCCCGTAGGAACTATTTGATTTTCCGGCATAAAAAGTATCTTATGTCCGTCTCCAGGACGAAAGCTATCTCTGTGCCAAATTTAGTCAAGATCGGTTCAGCGTTTGAACCGTGAAAAAGTAACAAACAGACAGAGGGACAGAGAGAGTTACTTTCGCCTTTATAAGTAATATTACTATGGATTATCATTAAATGTAAAAATCATTTATTATTCGATCAATTAACTTTTCGAGTATTGTTATGTATAAGTTACTCTAAATATTCATTGATCGTGTTTAGCAAATCCCTTATAATAAATTTATAACACTAGTAGCTTTATATTGTACTCTTTATCCATATGGTGTGACGAGAACCGGGAAAACAATTACTGTCCCAATTATACTATCATCGCTAACCACTTGTCAAGCGTGGTGAATACGAAGAATCCTCCAATCTTGAGAAACGCCAATGTCCAATATTTTACGGCTGTATGGCCTAGTGGTTAGAATACCTGACTAACACGCCGCGGGTCCCGAATTCGGACCTAGTCGGAGCTAACATTAGTGCCTCTGATCTTATCGCATGAGCGTTACATCATGCGCGGGAAGGTTAGGATAAGTGAGTGCCTCTGTATTAGCGCTAACACTTGCACTGTTTCGTGACACTATAATATCTCAGCAGTTGATATCTTCCGACAATATTCGGAAGTTGTAGCGGTAAATCGGCCAGGGGAACATCATGTCCGATAGTGAACTATTAACAGGCCAAATACAATGATGATAGATTTCTTTATAGGAGAAAGTAACGAGACGAGCAAAATGTTCACCTGATGGTAAGTGAAACGCCCGTCACCCTGAGACATCAGTTCTTAAGTGTCATTCGCCCTGTAATTCCAAAATCTCAGTGCCCTTCAGACCAAAATACAATATAAAATAGTAATGTTCCACGGCAGAATAACTGGTCTTGCAGTGGTACATACCTAGACGAATTCCTGCATAGGAATTCTACCAGCAGGAAACCTACCTACGAACCTACCGAACGGTTTCATTATATCCCACCTGTAACACAAAAAGCATCCATACTTTACTAATATTATAATCATCATGATTATCTTCATTTCATCTCATCACTAGTCCACTGCTGAACATAGGCCTCCATATATCCCATAGATTACCACAAAAAATTTTAACTCTTATTTTACCGCAACCATTACCATAATTATACATACATACATACATAAGATCACGACTGTATCCCATAAGGGGTGGTCAGAGACTGGGCACTCACTGCATAAACAGATGACTGCCACAATCCACGTTTCTCCAAAACAATATAATGCACTTGGTGTGATAGGTGGTGAGCCCGTCGCCATCATGCGCTGTTGGGTGCATAGTGCAGTTTAATTCCTTACTCGCCTTTTACGAGATCCATTGGATGAGATGGAGCGGTAGTATATATAATTATAAATCAACTTTTCATCATTTCATCATCATTTCAGCCTATTATATTCCACTGTTGAACATAGGTCTCCCCCATGGGGGGAGGGGGATTTGCCATAGTTGCCACGCTTGGCAGGCAGGTTGGCAACCGCGGTTTATTTATTCAAATATTCCAGGAAGATGCTGCTGCCCATGTCTTGGTTTTTATTTGGCACAGAGATAGCTTGCCTCCTGGAGGCGGACATAGAATATTATGTATCCCGGAAAATGAAATAGTTCCCAAGGGATATTTAAAAAACCTATATCCACACGGACCAATTCGCGAGAATCAGCTAATTATTCACAAACGATTGTATGAAGTTAAAACGGCCAAGTAGGTATTCAATAACGATTTCATACGTTATAGAAGATTCCGTGCTACTATATACCTCAAATAAAAAGAATCATGGCCGACTTTCAACAACATCTAATTTTTGAAGTCAACTGTCAAATATTAATGCATATTCACAGACTTATCACTTTTACGCATTTGATTTTTTAATATGTTTAGTACGCCTAATATGCGTTACAGCTAATGAGTGTTATAAATCTATTATAAGGATTTTTTATGAATAAGACGTTTTTATGAGCAAGATTTTCAAACTGAACATTTAAAACCAAAAAATTGAAGGGAAAAGTTTTAAATACAGATTTATCACGTGTTCTTCGATAAAGTTAAACATTGTAGGTATGAAACCAAACATGCCAGCAATATGAATCTTCAAAGACTTGTGAAGCTTGCCAATTCACTGTGTAGGAAAACGGAATACGCTCCAATACCCTGCCCCTTCAAATATGGGGAGTCTTACAGTGGGGCTTTATTAATTTTTTTAGTTATATTATAAGTTCGTAGTTACCTATAAAACCAGAAGAAGGTGGATTTCTTCTTAAACGATAAGGAGACGTGTCTTGGAGTACAGCCCATAAACCCCACAACACATGAGGATGAAGTAAATGTATATCCGCTTTGGGTCTGATTTCGAGTAATCTACGACAAATGTTCAGACATTATTTAAGGAAAAACCAACAAAAACTTAAAAGCAAACGTACACAGTACGTACCTCTTGTAAACAGGAAAAAGTGGATAATCAGGGTGATGATACCATTCGTCCAAAGTCGAAGTGTAATTGGCCGGATCCCATATTAATATTGAAACTCCTTTGTACAATGGATCGTCTAGGAAATTAAATTCCGGCTTTGTAACTACCTAAAAGCAAACAAAATTCATAATATAACTTGTAAATTTATTTAATCGGAGAACCTATCATTAAAAATTTGAGTGAACAAAATCGAAATATCGCCATTCACTCTTTGAATTATTCTCAATATTTTTTCATCCTGGCATTTAGCTACCAAATCGAACCATTTTTACCAATGTCGAAATAAAAAAATTATTGAAGTCGTTCAAAACGCCCTCCTTGATTTTGAATACAGGCCCGCAACCTCCGAGGCTAGTCGTCGATCGTAGCATGCACAATCTTCATGTCTATATCAGCCACTGATTTAATTAGGGATGCTTTGAGAGACTCTAAATTCTGGTGAGCTTTAGCGCAGGCTTTTTCCTCCAAATGTTGCTACATTTTGTAATCCAACGGGCTTAAGTCCGGGCTGGAAGAGGGCCACTCGTCGTGCCTGATTTAGTCGATTCCATACGCCAGTTTCTTCATCTATGATCATCATGATCATCATGATGTTTATCAGCTATGATCGGAGAGCTTTATGATGATTGGGCTAAAGATGAACACATTGAAGACTAAAATAATGTGCAACAACAACTCCAATATAGATCACATTACTGTGCATGGGCATGCGATAGAAAGAGTTGAAGAATATGTCTACTTGGGACAAACCTTGAACCTTGCCAAATTCGGACAAAATAGCGAGATTGAGCGCCGCATCCACCTAGGCTGGTGTGCTTTTGGCAAACTGTCCGAAGTGTTGTTGCACAAGCATCTCCACTAACCTCAAGCGTCGGATCTTTGCGTCCTACCAGTCATGGTCTACGGAGCCGAGTCATGGACGCTGACAAAGCAGATGTTACACAAGCTCCAAGTCACCCAAAGAGCAATGGAACGGGCTATGTTAGGTATCTCTCTATGTGATCGAATCAGGAACACAGAGATCCGGAAGAGAACGAAATTGGTCGACATAGCTCATGTGATCGCTAGCAGAAAATGGAAGTGGGCAGACCATATATGTCGTAGACAGGACAACAGGTGCGGTAGTCGGGTGCTTGAGTGGAGGCCTAGAGTAGGACATAGAAATGTATGCAAGCAACCGATGCGTTGGATCGACGACTGGATGCGAAAGGCGCAAAACCGGGAAGAATGGCGTGCATTAGAAGAGACCTACACTCAGCATTGGGTGGTGAAAGTTTGAAAAAGAAGAAAGAAGAAAAAGATACGCCAGTTTTGCGTGCTTACTGCCCGATGAGCTGGCGCTGAAGGTAATGCCCTGTTTTTCGTCGATAAGCTTGGAGTCCCAGGTTTTCATTTAGCACTCTTTTGTACGTAATTCTACTTAACCAATTAAAGGGTTAACATTTTTTTTGCTTGCGGACGGGATTTCGTTGGATTCGCGCCCGCACTGCATTGATGACTGCTGGTGAAAATCAATCTTATTTTATTTTAAGATGGCGCAAAAGTTCTCCATTCAATATCAGTTTCAAGGGTCATACATTTCTGGCCAGTGTTCGAAATTCAAATTAAATAAGGATGTGACAGAACTTATGAACCGACTAGTTATATTATTTTCAGTTATGTAGCAATATTCAATCAACAAGATTTCAAAATTTCGATCGACAGTAAAATGATAGTTGACTTGATACTAAAAGACTCGCCGGACTGATGGAGACAAAACGAAAAGTACAATTTTGATCTTGAATTGATATTTTCAATCACTGTACACTTTCACGGGACATGCTGCATGCATAATAAACTATCAATATTAAACATCAAAACTCAAAATATACATAGCAATTACAAAACTCAATAAAAAGTCTACAGCTACTTTTTGAGTCGCCAAAAGTGCTTTTAATTATTCAGCAGAGCTTGAAAAAAACCTATTTTGATGCCTTAAAATTACAGTAGCCAGTAGCCACAATTACTGTTTAGATTACAACCATTTCAATACCTTTTTTGTAAATGTTGTAAGTAGAAAGCACTGGATATACCCACGTTGTTTTTTTCCAGTTTACTATATAATTTGACAACTCATCAATATTAATAACGTAAACAATCAAAAATATTCATAAGTATTGGATTTTTTTAAATAGACGGAATGATTATTTAATTAAACTCTCGATTTCAGTATAAGGTATTAGAAACATATATATATATACATATATAACTGTTACTTTGGTCTATTGATGCTTTGTAAAGAAACCAAATATATATTTTAATATTTATTACATAAAATCGTAACAATTGTTTAGCAAAATTTTGCAGTTTATTTAAAAATGTAACCATTTTAAAAATTCACCTGAGAGTTTAACACACGGAACGTTGTCTTAGATCCCACATCTTCCGTGTAATTGTCGGTGGGGGCGTTGTTGAATCTCAGAACCATATCATGTGAATCTACGAACAATCATGCAAAAGAAATTTAGGACCGGAGATTGTCATTTTTATTATTTCTTTACTGATTTAAACAGAGATATCTTTTTTATGGAAGAATGTGACGTGCCGAACAAATCGTTCACCTAGTGGTAAGTGCAACGTCTGCCCGAAACAAATGCTGTGTCACCCAGAACATTTCTGTGAGGCACCACACTGCGCTGGTAACCAGCTAAAGAAGAGAGTCGCTTTCTACCTTAGCTAGCGATCAATGGAGACAATTTTTGTTTTAGTTTCTGTATATGGTCTACAGAGTTTACAGGGTCATTCGTAATGACCTATACATCCTGGCAGGCTGTGCTTAGGGACGATGTGTATACGCCCCAAAAAATATAATGAGCCTCGTAGCGTGACAACTGTAGGAGATATGTCGACTTAAAGAATTTGCTTTAAAGTCATATGTGACTACCCTGTTATACAGCTGATCGAGGCAATGAACTCATACATTTAATTGGGCGTTTTTCATTGAGCTGCCATCGAAAGAACTCGCAAGTACTAGGATAACATGAAGCTTAAGGAAATCTGTAACGAAGTAAATCTGTTAGTAGTTAGTAACATAAATTAAATGGAGAAGAAAACGAATTTTGAATTTGTCTGGTTGGAGAACGATTTTCTGAGTTAGGGTCGCGTTAAGTTTTACATAACAAATAATTGTAAAGTTTTGTATGGACATTTTAGTATTCAATTTTGTAATTAAAGCTTCACCGTTGTGTTTATCAGATAAAAGTAGCATGGGTAGCTGCCAGGATGTTATACCGATTATGAATAACGTTGAATATCCTTCCAGATATTCTCGCGACTTCGTTCGTTTGCACTTTCGGATTTGTTTAGGAAATCAAAGTGAAGTATAAAAATATTATTTAAAAGTAACTTTCTATGGACGATCTAATAGTCCGATAGTCTATTATCTGTAGCTTTCCCCAATGTAAATACATTATAGATATGCCTATGACAAAATATTTAATGGCCAAGAATTCCGCTACTACAATAGAAGGCCTTTTGTCGAAAAAAATATGAACTGTAAGCTTAAGCACCGGTGCAATCAACAAAATGAAACATAGCCTAAGTTATTCCCAGAGTTTCTGTCTAATATCTCTAATGTCAAATTCATATCAATAACTTTAGTAGTTCTCGAGTTAAATCCGTTCCGTTAAATACGTATATTTAAAAAAAAGGTTACCCATAATAGTATTTCTCCTGTATCTTGAGTGAGTGCGTTTTACGGACATACATTTCACATGCACAACACAACCAGAAATTAATAGTGAATGTTGTTGTTATTATTTAGTAAGTAAAACAAATAAATTATTACTAATTATTTTAATACTCCCATAAAACTGTTTACAAACCACTAGGACGTGCTGTGAGGCAAAAAAATATGACTTTTTTCTGCCTCTTAAATAAAACGTAGAGAATAAACTCAATTGTAATGCATTGTTTTGCACTTAACGCAGTTTTTCCAACCTAGTAGTCACTACATTCGAATATAGCCCTTTTATTTTCTGAACATGACCCTGGATGACTACAACAGGAACTCTTGTAAAAGACAAAGGGCATAATTGTATTTTTTAATCTTTATTTTGCGACAAACGACGATTCTAAATACATACCTCGGAAAAATATTACTACTCGTACTATTTACTATTTATGACTTGGTATCGCATGTATATAACAACAATAAACCCGCATCATTACAACGTACGTTCCTTTTAATCTAACAATTTACTAACTTGGAAGAATGCGAGAGCAAAAAATATAAACAGAAAAATACATTACATACACAATTCTTTTCTTCATAATATTTTTGTAATTTGTATATAATATATAATATAATATACCTACTTCAAACAAATTATATAGGTATATAGTGGGTATATAATGAGCCGTGGAAGCTGATGAGCTAATGAGAGTCGTAGCCCCGGAGCTATGCGCTCGCTTCAAATTTAATTGTACGCGGGTGACCTGGGTTCGATTCCCGAAGCCGGCAGCACTAACATTGTTAATTGCAATTTTAAGTGCTGAATTACCAAGTACTCGGCGGTGAACAAAACATCGTGAAAAAACCTACATGTCAGAGAAATAAAAACTATTTCAAAGACATGTGAAGTCCGCCAACCCGCATAGAGCAGCGTGCCGGATTATTCCCGGCTCCAGAACCCTTTCTTACATAAGAGGAGGCATGTGCTCAGCAGTAGGACATTTTATAGACTGCTATTTTAGTTTGTTTATATATACTTTAGGTACATATTTAGGTGTATACAAAGCAGACGCATTTACAGTACAAAATAAATAAAAGACAATGATTTTACAGTCAAAAATTTCGCACAAGTTCCAATAATTACTGCAATTCGATGAAAAATGCACGAACGCATAGAAGACGATACGACTAGCACGCCACCTATTATGAAATGGTTGAACTAATTCAGAAACCTTCATGGGCGTGCGCACAAGAATACACCAAAGTTTTATTGTAGGGGACATTCAATGAAACATGCCTTTTATATAAGTATACAGAGTATTGTTTATAAGTTTGTTTAGCTGTGAAGAAAAGTTTGTAATTTGTTAGAACCATAATTTGCGTAATGAGATTGCTTAATAAAATATTATAGCAGATGTAGACGAGGATGTATAGAATTCTTCCAGTAAGGTTAAAGGTTTAAAATCATATTTGACAAACACTCCATTTGAAATAGCTATCTCCGTAATAAAGTTACTATATTACGGCTCCGTGTACTAAGGTATCCCTAATACTTATATCTTAGGTATATGAAAAACTAAAATCAAATCATTCGACTTATGCAAATATTTTTTTTAAATACGCCTATGCAATATACAAGAATTTTCTATAGGTGATTGTTTTATTATTCTGTTAGATACCAAAAATAATAAAAATATGAAATTCGTAGAAAACTTGAAAATCATTTATTAAAATCGATTCGTTTATTGAAATTAATGAAATTACCCCAAATATAAGCTACGTTATTATTACAACCCTTTATTGGTGCATATAGATTTAAATGCATTTTTGTTTCAAATATGACACCAAGAGCGTTTGTGCAATATTCCTATATTTTAATCTTTATAAGCTTAATAACTTTCTTTAATAACTTTATAAGCTTAAATGCGTAACTTGGACTAGTGAAGACATACACTAATATAGCCTACTTAATAACTTAATACTGAAAAAAAAATCCTCTACTAATTTTTTGAGAAAGTTTTGTAGGCTGAAATAGTCAGCTGCGTTGCTCCCGTGCATGTCGACAGATTTCACATTTCCTCAAAATTATTTTATTTTTCATAATGCCTTTTTTTTACGAGCCGAGCACGTAGTAAATCAACACTTAAATTTGCAATTTAAATTTTTAGTGGTGCCAACAGCGAAGATCGAACCTTGGCCTTTCGCGTTATATTAAATTTAAGGCGAGCGCCCAGGCCCCAAATCTTAAAAGAGTTTTATAAAATAGAATTCTGGTAATAATAACTATGACCTATCTAGTTTATTTAACGTTACCAATCTTGTGTCGATAATACAAAGCAAATATGAAAAATCGCTACGTCATTTCAAACGATTGCAATCTTTGACACTATAATTCAAAGAGTCATTATCAAGCGTTGTTGGACCTTGAAAACTAATACTTTATAATACTTTCCGCTCCACTTCAGCATTTTGAAACACCGGACAGAGAAATCATTTCGATTTGTTGTACCAAAACTAACGAAATGCTTAAAGGGTAATTGAATATACCACGTAATTTCCTAAATAGCGACTACTTTTCTTTATTTTTGATATGCAAGTGACGTTCATTATTTAATCTATGTCACGTTGTAATTTATCATGTCAATATAAAACTTTGTAAAGTAACATTTTGTGGTTAATGCATTTGCAATATTTTATCATACATTCATCCTTATATACAAGTCAGAATTATATGATCTCCAATGGCACTATGAAATAGAAATAATACAATCCGTACAGAAATGGTTTCCATATTGTATAAAAAGGTGATACTATAATTTTTCAAACTCCATTATACAAATATGTATAGTAGGTACGTCTAATTAATTATTTGGTTGTATTTTGCTTTTTGTTTTAGCACTACTCCCTCCAAATTTTATTTTAGAGGCATTTAAATCAATTTATGACCTAAGTCATGAAAATTATATCTAGGAAATTTCTAATGTTTATTTTACATTTAATCAATTCTAAAGAAAAAACATCCATATAGACATAAAACATGGAGAGAGCGAATGACGCTTGGGAGCGCGAAAGAAAAAGCCATGACAATTCACTACAATAAAATTGAAAATAAAACTGTTCAATAATGTATGTGGTACATTAACGCAGGGCGGGAACACGCTCGTCCTATTGTTTGCGTCGAACTACAGCGTGTTGCGGCATCATCTTGCTCTTTCTTATCACGAAATTGGTTTGTATACAGACTTATTATATCGATTATTAAAGAGCAGGCCAATAAAATAACTATTACAATTTATTTTAAGAATAAATTAACTTTTTTTATGAATTAGTCATCCGTGTGGTGGCGGTTTAAGAGAATCTACCACACCATCTCATTACGTGGGTGTCGTAAACGGTCGACAGGGAAAATGAAGACCAAAACATGGGCCGCAGCATTTTTCTTGGAAATCTAAATAAATAAACTGCGGTTGCTAACCCGCCTGCCAAGTGTGGCAACTTTGGCAAAATCCTCCCAAATCGAGAGCTACTATCTTTTGTAGCAATCTATTGGGGAGGCCTGTGTTCAGCAGTGGACTGAAATTATGATGATGAATTAGTTTAATAAATAGAAAAGTTATTTTAACGTTCAGTTGCTTTTTAATACTACTTATAGTTATATATACTCGATGTAATAATTATGTCTATAAATATTCAAATCATTGACAATTATAAAAGAAATTATAAATGCGTTTCTTTCTGTAAATACAATTGCGCGTAAAACAACATCTGTAGATATTTTTTACTATATAACCTGTCATAGATGATAAGATAACAGTAATGATTATTTTTAATAATACGTTACTTTTAAAACGTTCCCAAATATTAACGTACAAGTTTTTTAATGAAATAAAATTTTAATAGAAGATAAAGTATACAGTACACTACAATTACACTACATTACAATAGTAAACAGTACACATCTTTCAGAATTCAGATAATTTCAACCTATAACTTGGCCACTGCTGAACATGTGCCTCCACCATACATTGCCATAAAAGGTTGTAGCTCTCATTTCGGAGGGATTTTGCCATTTCGCCATTTTGCCACGCTTGGCAGGCGGTTTGAAAACCGCAGCTTATTTATTTAGATGTTCCAGGGAGATGCTGCTTGCTGCCCATCTTCAGGTTTTAATTTTCTTTCTGTCGACTTTTACGACACCCACGGGATGAGACGGGATGATAGATACCATTTAGTGTTTGTAATATTTGTGCAATGCACATGCTAGTATGCGTGTGTATGGTGTAAGAACTCTAAAAGTTACACAGACACGTTAATCGTAATGACGTATAAATCGCGTCTTTATGCTTAACCTCTTTACATAATTACCATTCCACGTGTTCCATAGTGAACAAGTAAAAAATTAGTTTCAAGATAACTCGAAACATTTATAAAATATTTATATTATATAAAATGCGTAGTTGCGCAGAACTGTATGATCGTCCAGGAGTCGCAAAAACAATGGTCCATGCACATGAATTATGCAGACCCTTTGCACGTGCGGGTTGATGACACGACTCGCCTCAACAATGTAAACAATACATGACCAACGCCCTCTCGTCATCTTACATTCAATTAACACCACAGTCTAATGAGACAGCAAAATATTATTCTTGCTCCTACAACTTTAAGAAAATACGAGCATACTATTATACATTTTAAACCACATGAAGAAATTGAAACCAACCCACCTGCCAAGCGTGGCAACTATGACTAAATCGCTCCAAAATGACAGCTACAAACTTTTGTGGCTGTCTATGGGGGAGGTCTATGTTTAGCAGTGGACTTTTGATAGGCTAGGTAAAATACGTAAAAATATATTATTATGAATTTTCTCAACCACTTATTAAGTTATTAATAAAAATATTTAAGCTGCCATGAACTACTGTTGGTAGGATTCCTATATAGGAATCTGTCTATTTGTACCACGCCAGGGTCAGTTATTCTGCCTTGAAACAGTAGTGTGCAAATATTACTGTTTCGGTTTGAAGGGCACTGAGATCTAGTGTAATGACTGGGAACATTAGGCTTAAGAACTGATGTCTCAGGGTGACGGGCGTCGTGTTCTACGTGACACAGCATTTGTCATGGGTAGATGTTGCACTTAGCATCAGGTGAACGTTTAGCTCATTTCGTCACTTTATCCAATAAAAAAAGATTATCCCGGAAAACAAAGAGACAGACAAAAAGTTTTAAAAGGCGTGTATGAATTTTGGAATCTTGTAAATTAATAATAAAAATTAATAAATCTTGTAAAACGAAATCACAGACACACACATATATATATAAATATACAACAAGTAAGGAATTCACGATATACATGAAAGTTGAAAAGACTAAACAAAATCATTTATTGGCAATAAACTTAATGGACTGGTTTGCTACTAGTGCAGTAAATTTATTGCTTAGATATTAAGGCATAAATAATTAAAAATTAAACTAATTACTAAAAAAGTACTAATTTCGAGGGCCAATTTTACATTAAAACAGAATTTAAAAGCTTCCTTACTTTCACAGTGCCACTGCTCATAAATAATAATAACCCATATAGAAGTTTTTAGTCTCTCGATTTTTGAAAAAAATTATTTTTAGTTTCGATTCACGTCACACTAAGTGACGACGTGCCAATTGTCTGTTTCACGTCTGGGCTATAAACTTATAAGAGTTTTCGAGAAGGGACAAAGACATGACTTGCGGTTAGTATATGACTAACACAAAACTTTATACTAAAATTATTTAAAAAATGAATCATACGGTGCAATTTCTATACAGCCACGGAATCGGCAGATTATTGTAGCGCTGTTTAATGTGGTTAGGGAAAAGTTGTTAAAAGCGTACACTCTCGTATAGCATACACTGATTTAACTGCACATGCTTGGCATACGAAACACATTAATTTTATACATGTTTTTATAACTTATATCCGAGTAAATACGTTAAAAATTTTTTTCTTATTATACTCTATGTTTGTTAATTTAATTGAAATACTAATCTTATTTTGTGAAGAGGCCGTGGTAGTGGTAGCTGAGGGGCCGGGCGTTCGCCTAAATTTTATAGTACGCGAGTGACAACGCCATAGAAAGGTATGAAAGCGCTCAAAACATCGGGAAATAAATAGTTTAAAATAAACACGACAAAATCCGTAAAACTTAGTTTTCTACCTCATCTGGACTCTTTACCTCCTGATCTTAAATTATGCCCAAGAGTTACTGTTTATATTATCTACATAAATACATAACCCAAATTATTGTAACGTATTTGCCGATAGGTGGCCGGCTGAGTAGAATAGCACCTACCTCTTTTCTACCGCGGTGTCGTAAGAGGGGACTAAGGTATATTCGTGTAGGATAATACCATATAAAACTCTGTCACTATACTGGTCGTGGGAACGTAATGGGGAGTAAGAATTATTTGACTCGTACCAAAATAGAGGCGATGTGGTTCGCCACTCATCACCTCTCGTTTTCCGCGTGAGCGAAAAATGGGCTACGGGTGTGGTCTCTGCCAATTCTTATATGGTAAAAAAGTGTGATTGTATGTATATATGTTGTTATAACCTGTTGTAGTTCACACAAGCTCGTAACAATATATAAAAGTTCACTTTGTTCTGCAGGTATAGTGCTACTTCTAACATCTTATATCTATTGATCTTAAATATGTGGCTATGCAAAATGGCTTTCCGATAAGAGTTTTTACTAAGTACTAGTTGGATTTTCCAATGCGAACGCGTTGGTTTTATAGAGGAGCTATTACGGTCCGACGTCCGGCGCCAGCGTTTGTTTTCAACGATCGCCGCATCAGCATATCTGAACGTCTCACATATCTCTGAGTGAGATTGCTGCGATCATGAATAAATCAACACCATTCATTGATTTGTAAATGCATATTAGATTTATCTCTAAAACCTATATGTCAACAGACACGTTTCTTTTCGCCATCTTGTTTTATTGTAATCGTCGATCCTACTCCTTAATTACAGTAGACAAATCTTGAGTACGTTTTTAATTGTACAATTGTATTATTAATTTATTTTATAAGTTTTGTAATTACAAAGCATAGTTACTAGTAGAAGTATATGTATATATGGGTATAACTGTTTTCGATCTTTTTTATGGAAGACAGCGACGAGACTACCTAATCGTTGACCTGATGATAAGAGCAACGTTTTCCCATAACTAATGCTCTGTCACTTAAAACATTTCTGTGTGGCATCACCCTGCGCTCGTCACCCTGAGACATCAGTTCTTAAATCTCATAATCCAATGTACATATCAATTGTACATATATTTTTCAATCGCCTTTACTGACTTAAAATTTATATACACACTGCAACTAGACCCGAAGACCAACAATTTGTGTTTTTGCACAAATGTACCTGGTGGGATTCGAACTCAGGATCCGCGGCGCAGAAGTCAGGTACTCTGACCACACGGTCGTCTAACAGTTACATAGAGAAATTCTTAACATGTCGTGCATATTGAATAAAATAGTTTATGAACGCCTGATATTACCTGTTTTTCAGAAACGAACTCCAAATTAAAATTGAAGCAACATCTCCACATGCTGCCAAATATTCTATTCTAATAGTATATAGTACTTATGGAAACTGGAAATTTAGTAGCAAGAAACCTTTATTTTGACGGTAGCAATGCGCTAACATAAATATTACATCAAGTTTACTACTACAATGATAGAATATATTAAAAATAAAATAAAAAATCCTTTCTAAAGATACTCGTTTACATAAATTCGAACATGGATTTAGTTTTGTTTTATATACGAATTTGCTGCTTTTTAGAATTAATATTTGCGACGCCCTTGTGCTAGAAGAGAAATAGTATGTCCTGTGACCATATTGACTGTCCATTTTTATGGTTCTAAAATTAATACATTCTTATTACTTCTACAAAAATTAAAAACACATGTCACTTGAAATTCGCTTATGGATTTTCTCTAAGTATTATCTGTCCGCGATTAGAATAAGTCAAGACAGACTATCTCGAAGGTCAGCATGAAATACTTATTATAAAAAAAAATTAAAAACAAAACTGTACAACTATACCATACTAACTATCCACTCGTGATGTCACAAAATAAGCAATATCGTATATTATAAATATTTGTTAATAAGATCACTCCTGTTTTTAATCATTATATAATAAAGAAATTGTTAAAAAATCTTAAATGTTCACTGACGTAAAATTATTTTAAGCGTTGACAAATATTTGACCGAAGTGAAAAATCTCTGGAATGTTTTTTTTTTCTAAATAAAGTTAACAACTAACTTTGAATCAAAGGTCAATGTCATCAGATGTAAAGGACTTGGCTTTCGAATGCAGATATGGAATCGTTCGATAAACAGCGATTTTAAATAAAAATATCCATTACACTATTTAATTTTTTTTATATTTGTTTTATATAATTTTGTAGCTATTTGCTTTGCTCTGTCTAAACGTTATCGTATGTCATAGTTTAATACTTATATTTTTAGAATGTTGTCCTTGAATTTCTATAAAAATTTGTTACTTGTTACCTTTTGTAAAATAGTAGAATTATGCGAATCATTGACAAATAAAAATTACACTATACCGATTCGTCAGTCAAAATTCTACAGAATAAATTCTGTACATAAGGTTTGCATGCTCAACGCGTTGCACATTTTTCCTTCAGCAGATAATACGAGTAAATAAGTAGTCGGCATATTGTAAAGGTACCTAGTTGTCTACGTTTGATTTGTGACTCTGAGTAATCAGTAAAGCCCCGTGAACAATAGTAGTTCACGTAATTCGCATACGATTTGGGACGTTCTGCGAAGGAAGCCCTCCACGCATGACAATGCGTCCACAAAGAAAAAGATCCGATACGATTAGCTGCACAATACTCGGTCGATCACCTGTCACCACTCCGATATTCGAACTATAATACGAACAATCAGCTTATTATCATATCTACAAAGAAAATTCCCGTGCTATTTTAAGACCTGAAGAGAATGCAAAACCTACTTTTCCTCCCGGTCACATCTTAATTGCGATTTGTCAATGGTGTAAGTGAAGCGATGCAATGGTAATATACCATTACAATATCTTGGGCGAACAAAAATGTATTTCGAAGTTTCTAAAAGTATTTTATTACATAACAAAATTTATTATTAAATAGTAAATATGTTATTAGACTAGATTTGCTCTGTACTACTGCTGAAAAAGCAGGTATCGCAACTAGGTTTCGTATGATAAGTGACGAAAACCAGATTCCATTACAATATGATTTTGTTACATTACATCTATAATTTGATAGAATTTAAGATGTAAACTTTAACTTGATGATTCTCCTTGGACTGATGTTTGAAGGTCTTTAGGCTGCTATGGCTCCGTACCATCAGGGGGATTGTGTGATCACCCTTATTTAAAATATTCGTATGCTGTTAAAATACCCACATGCATAAATAGGTAACAAAATATAGGTGTTCAGATTATTCAATTACACTAATAACTACAAAGCAGAAATTTAACCAACGATGAGACATTTCGATACAGTTCTATTTGTAATTTAGATCATGTAACCGATTTTTTTAAATCCTCTCACGTGTTACAAGTGCGCTCGTTTTGGGTCATTGCACCGCGACGCAAATTAGGAACAGTCAAAATGAGTAAAGCTAGTAACCAAAACACATGGGGTCGGTAATAGTTAAAATAAGAACTCGTTCGTTTATTATGCCTGTATTTAAAAAAATATTATTTTTAAATTTACAACTATAGACCAGTCCATCGATGAGTAGATATAACGTGCCAGTTATACTCACGATGCGCTAACCACACCTAGAAAAAATATAGAATATCTTCCAGTCAAAAAAAATATTTTATGAAAAGAAAGTGTTTCAGTTTCCAGCCGAGGCCTTTACTTGTGGAACGCACCTTTGGTCTGCTTTTATTGTGGCTGTACTGTGTCCTCGACATTGTGTGTGTCAATAGCCTAATGGTATTGGGTGCGGACCTTCAGGTCCGAGGCGGGTGCCGGTTCAGTCGTGAAACATCTCCCAGTACAAGCTTTTAAGCTTAATTGGTGTGGCAAACAAGTATATTAATAATGATAATACTCGTAGCTAGTATTCTTTTTATTATTATTAAAAAGAGCGCGTGCAAGTCAGTACACGTGAAACGAGAAATTTGAATTAACTAAAAATAAATAGCCGCTATCACACGGCTAACTAAATATACATGAATTAACAATGATAATAATTATATAATTTAATAACAATTTTTTTTTATTGTATAAAGTGACGAAACGAGCAAAACGGTCACCTGATGGTAAGTGTAACGTCCGCCCACAACAAATGCTGTGTCACCCAGAATATTTCTGTGTGACACCACACTGCGCCCATCACCCTGAGACATCAGTTCTTAAGTCTGATATGCCTTGTGATTACGCTAGCTCACAGTGCCCTTCAAACCGAAACACAGTGATGCTTGCACACTACTGCTTCACGGCAGAATAACTGGCCCTGGGGTGGTGCCCACCTAGACGAATTCCTGCATAGGAATCCTACCACCAGTAAATATATACAATTAATATATAATTTTTCAAATCGGACTATCGGATCCCTGAGATTAGTGGGTTCAAACGTACAAACTCTCCAGCTTTATTATAATAATAAGATGCCAACAACATGGAAATATCTGTCATCGGCTATTCATGTTCTCGGGTAAAAAACTAAGCTCTTTTACCAAGCCCGTAAACAATTTAAATAATGATGCTCACCTATGAAATCACCTAAATGGGAACCCAGTAATGAACCTGCACTGGTCACAACAGCACACGTGTTAAAAATTCGATGTCCATGTAGGGGATCTAGCGGAATACGGTAATTCAACAGCTTGAAAGGTTCATCTTCCGCTGTTATTGTTTGCACGGAAACACCATCCAAAGCACACAATATATCTTCTTTCGTTTGATCTTTCCATTGCCCTCTTTTATACTTCACGTCATAAAGATTCTGCGAGTTTAATCCCGAAGTGAAAACTTTGCTGTCGCTCATCAAAACTCTATGGAACTCTTTCAGTAACAGAGTCTTGAATTCAGCCGTCCGTTTCTCACACTCAGAAGTCAAATAGTCGTCACATGCATATTTGTCACTATCAAATTCTAATATGGGTTTGTGTATGTTTGGAAACCTTGGGCTTCCATGACTTTTTCTTACGATATTTGAAGAGGAACGGGCTTGCATCCCAGAAGTTTCAGATATCTTTCTACTATTCTTAGCGACTATTGACCTCCTCTTTTTATAACCATTTGCATCTTTTGTCATTGAATTAATGGACGCTGAGTTTGTACTATATTTCTCAGAATTATAAGTTTCCTGAAATGATATCTCCGGGACACTGTTACGTTGAGGACTGCTTGGTGTTTTATTGAACAGTCTTTGCCTTTCAATGTTCATCCAATATTGTGACCAAATTAAATACAAATAACCACACATACCAAAACAGAGGAGATTGATAAAAACCCACACAGACATTGCCGCAGCTTTCATGTTTATATCATAACCACTGAACAAATATTTTATTGATTATTACACTTAAATACGTTAGGAAGATTTCCTTTTAATAATACTTAATTCTATAGGAAAAGGAACAGAATTCCTTGATATATTTATAAAGATTATTAGATGTCACAATCACAACCAATAATGCATTTTCCGTCAGTCCACGCTATTAAGGGTGGATTAAATCAGCTGATTAGGCACGTAGTGCGCATGCGAATACATTGAAGCTATGAACGCTTATCGATTTCACTAATTTCCAAACAAAACTAATAATATCCTTTTACCTTCAACAAAACAAACCAAGTCGATTTCCAATTAAAATACACCGATAATCTCTTTTTAGCAGGCACTAAAGTCATCTATTAGCATTTCATATGCAAGTCATTTCTAAAATAATAAAATTACGTCCAAACTTTACAAATCACTAAGAAGTTATTATTATATTAAAACGCGTATTAACATCAATGGTATTTGTTACCATTAATGTTTGGGAAATTATTGTGGAAAAACCAAAGTTTAACGATTAAACGTTAAACGATTATTAGCCTTGTTTGTAACACTTGCCATATATTTATATGCGGCAAGCATGTGATTTCCTATTGTAATAACTGTAGTGAAACCCTAAACATAATATATATATATATATATATATATATATATATGTGTTTCTGTGCTTGAATTTCAAGTGCCCTATAGTAAATACACATATAGTAAAAGCTGCCACTACCAGTCTACACACAACTGGTGGTAGGATTCCTATACAGGAATTCGTCTAGGTATATACCACCGCGGTGTCAGTTATTCTACCGGCAAGCAGTAGTGCGAAAAGATTACTACATTTCGGGTTGTTAGCTAGTTTAATTACTAGGCATATGGGACTTAAGAACTGACATCTCAAGGTGACGAGCGCAGAGTTAGCATTTATGAACAAATGTTCAACTTACTATCAGGTGCACGATGTCCTCAACTCGTCACTTTCTTCCAAAGGTCCAGTCGTCCACAACTCGTCAGTGAATTTATCACTAACAGAAAAATATCGCATTTACCGTTGATTAGTAGCAACCGATTGACGGCCACGTGGCCTAGTGGTTAGAGTACCTGACTTCTACGCCGTGGGTCCTGGGTTCAAATCTCGGCCGGAGCCAACATTTGTGTAAGAACACAAATTGTTGGTTTTAAGGGTCTGGTTGTGTTGTGCTAGAAAATTTAGGTGTGTAAAACGCGTCCAGGATACAGGGGCTTCGGTTTTTGCCATAATTTTTTTTGTAATCAATTTCTTATGAAATAGGACTATACTTATTTTATTATCAAAACATACGACACTCTTTGATGTATAATCCACACATAGTTACTCACAAATGGCGAAGTGGTATTTCCTTACCTTCATTATGTATGTGTTAGTTAGTAATCTGTGTTTGAAAACATTCTTTATGACTTATCTGATAAAATTTAATAACTTTAGAAAGCACCTCAGTTACTTACGATACAGAACAAGGACGGAGATAATCAGATCAGACCTATTAATCGAGAGTGTACATAGAAAATTTCTAATTATCTTATGATTATTATAAGGTATTCGTGTCTGATTGAGACATCTGAATACAAATAAAAAGATACCACTCATAATCCAGATATTCTAGTGCAATCTTTTTTTTAAATACTCACTGGCTTGCTTGCGCATTTTCAATATGATGCATATTTTATGTAAATTAATTATTGTTTTTATATAAAATACATATACAAATATTTTATATAAAAACAATTTTATTATTGTTTTTATATAAAATAGCAACTTAGAACTAATAAAAATATGGAATCATAAAGTCCAATTACCAACCTTATCGCACAAAAAAGGCAACTGATATATTCGATACTCCAATTTTGTCTTATAGTGTCAATAATGGTACATCACTAGCTCAGTGACGGTATCCGTCGGTGATGACTTATTTTATAAGCAAAACTACTTACGCAATGTGTTTCGAATAAGATATAAGTCGATGCATGCGGCTTCTATTAGGTGCGTTTTGTGACACAATGCCAGTCTAGTCGGAGAGCAATGGAAAGATGTATGCTTGGGGTTTCTCTGGTAGATATCATTTGTTATAAAGAAATCCACCAGAGGATTAAAGTACAGACACCGTTTGAGTAGACGCGTCCTAGACAGCGTTTAAGAAAACGCATTGAGGGTTGACCTCCGACTAGATAGAGCGACAAACTGCGTGGGGTGACTGCATAAAGCCGAAGTTCGGACCCAATGGTGCTGCTTGTCTAACAGCGGGCTGCCGTAGAGCAATGATTCAGATGTCATACATATATAGAGTCACGCTTCTTTCCCAATGCGGTAGGCAGAAAACATATTTCCCCTCATTTCGATTCTGACACGCATCTTTTGGTTCTTCTACTTTTATTTGTTTTTTATACAAGCTCGTCGGAGGCGGGTACTTTTGACGTGAAGTTTATCATTCATTGAAGTGGCTATCTGTGCTCCCAACCCGGGAAACAAGACGTGACTGGTGGCAAACCACGTCGCCGCCCCCGATGTCATATGAGGGATAATCCGTGAAAAATAAATAAAACACGTATTCATAGGTTAAAGTTATATATTATTTAAATTCAAATTGTTACTCAAGGGGAGGTATTGTAATTAAAAACATACAATGTTTAATGTAGTAATTTTTATAAGGATTCACATTTCTGCGATAACATTAAGGTACTTTATTATTTGAATATCGTCAAAATCAATTATTTTAAGCTTTTAATACAACATGTTAACCTTTTAATATTAATCCAGAAGTCGTGAATGATTAGATTTTAAAATATTAAATTAACTATTTTATTGTTTACTAGCTGTGTAAAGTCGAGTTATTTAGAATTCATTTGTATCCAAAACTTTTTACATTAACAACGAAATAATGACAAAATTGAAACAAAAAAAACTTTCCGTAATGTGTGTAAACAAACTGTACGTACGTGGAGTTTTAGTGTACTTGAGCACACAGACAAAGACAGACAAAGGCAGAAAGACAGAGGAACAGTTCTAACTAGTGGTAGGATTAGGCACTACCTGATATTCTGCCGCCAGCGCCACTGTGTTTGAAGGGCACTGGAACTGTATTACAAGACACGAGACTCAAGGCGACAGGCGCAGTACGCTGGATATGAACGGATGTGACGTTTTCCATTCATGTGAATGACTTGCTCCGTCCTATATATCCATAAAAAAAGAACAGGAAAAAGTATTATAAAAAATTACATTTATGGTAAAAAGGTAGAAAAAGGTCTTAGGGAGTAATTGGTTCGCTTGTTCTAACATATGGTTTAAAACTAGCAATCATTGTAAAAGTACTAATCTAAATCATTCGATTTTAAAATGACTAGTTTATAGTACTACAATATAAATAAAATTGTATTATGTATATTAGTATAGTATTCAGTCCTAATTAGAAGTTATATGTTTTAACATTATCAAAATGTTTTAACGATTTGCCTTAAATTATAATTCACTGATTTTATAACATTTCATGCTATTATTTTCTCAGTCTGAATAGAAGCTGATACTATTTTAAATACATTATTACACTAGTTGTGTATTTCTGATACTAGGAAATCTACAAAATAGTGTATTATAATACAATTAAGACATACAAAACAATTATTATGTTGTAATTAAATACTTCAATTTACAGTGAGAAAGGTTGGAGCGGTTACTAGAGGTTTAAGAAACTAAATAAATCTGGTGAAAATAATGACAAGTTAACTATAATATTTAACAATTGATCAGAACTTTTATTAAGATTATTTCTTTCGTTTCTCGCTTTTACTTTCCTTTAATATCGGCACAAAAAATTCCAAAAATGGAGATACAATAGCTGTTGACCAGCCAGTTCAGCTGCCAGTTCCATTAAAGATACTTTCGTTGTACATTAACAAATTATGAAAACGTCTAAGTATGTGCTCTGGCATTTTGCAATATCGAGGTACCCTGAAAAGACTGATTTATTTCATTATGATGTATTTTTCATCAAATATAGTCCCCAGAAAGAGTAGCCATATCGACAGCGTACATGATTGTTAAGATTAACAGTATTCCGCGAGGTCCCCTATTGCTTGAGTGGCGCCTATCTGCCGCGTAAGACACATAACCCAGTCCCTTTAGAACCGATTACCGTTCGCTGTGGAAACCAAGTTTAATAAAACCACGTTTTACGTTCAAATGTACAAACCGATTACACCGGGTCCACTGTGATGGCATTTATGAAAACGAAGTTTACATGAAATATCGTCGCCATCTAAAACAAAAACTCGATGTATTTCGTATTTTGCGACATCAAACAGCCTGTTTTTACACATAGGCTACATAGGTTTGCAAACAATAAACAATACAGAAATAAAAATATTTCACACACAGCTCTCTAAACGCGTTTATAGAGTTAAAGTGAGGTTTCAGTATTTATTTGTTGGCAACATTTTACAATTCAATGGCAACACTCTCTACTCTGTGCAACTGTTTGACCACAGACATTTATGTGATTGCCATTGCCAGTATGAACGTAAATAATGAATGTTTCTTTTCATAATTAGTCCGATCAGTCGCAGAGAAGTAGCGAAGCGAATTATGGTCCGTTCGTTATTATTACATTCCAGTCGATATAAAATTGCAAATATTTTATATACATTATATATAATATCTGTTACAAATATGTTAAATTGAATAAAAAAACTGTCATTATTTACGTTCATACTGACAAAGTGAACTGAAATAATTTGTTTGTTTCTTACCATAATTATTCCAAATAACTTCAACAATCATTCCCTACGAACGGACAAATTTGTTTAGTAAATAAATTTAGTTAGTGTAAAAAAGGATTAGATAAAATGTCATATATTTTGGACCTATTACAGAATTACATTGGTACAGTAGGAATAGGACACTGTAGAAATAATAATACGAAATGTATCGAAAACCATATAATAGAAACTGTAAAAATTTTACCAAAACGACAAAAGTATATACTCGTAGATACTGATAAACATCTGTGCAACTGTACGATGACGTCACTCGTTCCAGAATGACATAACGTAACAACTTGCTACGTACGCGTGTAATTATTTTCATACAAAATGGTATATAAAGTTTAAGTACCTTTGACAGCAATCAAATGTAAAGTAAAACGAACATGAGCACATTACCTTTGCAAGGACCGCCAGGGAAACTCAACGACTACTCGGAACGCATCGGGAATCAGTCACGTGGTGCTGGCCCACTACTGGTACGACGCGGTGTGCGCTACACGTCAACACCGATCGCCTCGAAGAGGATGTATGTGTACAGCACAGTCATGAAGGCGGCGCTGGTCAGCTGCGGGAGCGGCGAAGGTCAGGGCGCCGCCGGCCAGCGCGCGTGGCCCGGCTGCGGCTCCGGGGCCGCGCCGCGCGACAGCAGCCGCGAGTAGTGCAGCAGCGGCATCGCCGCGCCGCCCACCACCATCGCCCCGAATGACGGCTTATGGATCAACCTTAAACATTATATCATCGTGTGATGATGGAAGTGTTTTGTCGCTTCTTTTTTTATTTTTCTTTTGATGCCGGTCTAGGTCCGTCTGTCCATAATTAATATATGTATATACAACATTATTCGTAATTGGTATAACATCCCGGTACTTTACGCGACCCTAACTGAGAAAGTCCTTGGCCCGAACCAGACAAATTCAAAATACGTTTTCTTCTCCATTTAATTTATGTTACCCTACTACGGCGTCATACTAACAGATTTACTTCGCAACAGTATTCCTTAAGCTTCATGTTACCCTAGTACTTGCGAGTTCTATCGATTGCAGCTCAATGGATAAACGCCTAATTAAATTTATAAGTTCATTGCCTCGATCAGCTGTTTAACAGGGTAGTCATTCACCTGTGAGTTTTAAGCAAATTCTTTAAGTCGACGTATCTCCTACAGGTATCACGCTACGCTTTGGGGCATATATACATCATCCCGAAGCCCAGCCTGCTGGGATGTATAGGACATTACGATTGACCCTGTATATATAAAAATGTGTGTGTGTATAAATACAAATATATATGTACATTGTTTAAGGTTATATTTTAGTATCTAAGTTCTATTTTTTTTATAATTGTGTTATTGTTCTGTTTTCAATTTCGGGCTTTGATAGAATATCAGCAGTGTACACCATATGTGTGACCAAGCAGAATCCTAGACCCTTTTGTCTTAAACGAGATATAAATTCAATATTATTAAAATTTTACTTTTTTGCAGAGCCACGTATCAGTTTTTGTTGTTGCATGAATGGGCCGGCTCGACCCGGGAAGTACCACGACTGAAGTAGATGTTTAACAAAGTTCTGCGTTTCGTCTGGTGAGTGCAGGTAACCGGAGGAAATCCCACCCACCCCCTCCTCGAAAACATGGTAGCGGAATTAAAGAATCTACCCCAGGGGGGTACCGGCACTACCAGTCGCTACCTCAGCGTGGATGCTCAGGCTGCCCCTCGTATTCGGGGGGGGGGGGGGGGGGGGAGACTATTCGAGGCAAACGTAGCAAAAAAAACTACGGCACCCCTTACCACCACCACGCTTACCGTGGATTTCTGATTTCTTTCTTTTAATATCAAGGGACTACATTCCAATCTTGATGCCGTTGTGCCCCGGGCCGGGGTTTGTGTCAGAGACGTCAGAGACAACGATCACATCTACAGGTCCCACAGCGGTAATACCGAAACAGACCGACTCATTGACCACATCCAAATGGCTGCAGATTCCGTGCTACAGCAGATTCCATTCAACGGCTATGTGGTCTCCGTCGATGCCCCTCTCTCGTTTATGGTACTACAGGTCGACGGGTTGGGATGGGATGCGGTCTTTCTTTGCACCATGGGGGCGAATGAAATGCGGCGGGGAATGGAACTCTTCTTTCCATCCTCTGTGGTGCCCATCGGTGGTAGATCCCAACCTTGGTTTGGTGGCACCTGCACCTGCAGATCATTGACATTGGCATCTCGCCAAAAGCAGCAGTGTTACCATGCCTGGGCTTATGCATCGGCGTCTCGGGATTTAAAAACCAGCGACTTTAAGAAGAAGTACAACTCTGCTTCCAGGTCATTCAAAAGAGTAATTGCTACGGCAAAGTCGGAGCACATTGGCAGAATTGGCGAGAAACCAGGTCGCCTTACTGTTTAAGGGAATTTCTGTCAGCCATCACTTCCATCTCTGCACAGTGAGGACAATTCGCTGGCCTATGACGCAAAGGAGAAAGCCGATCTTCTTGGCTCTCTTTTTGTGTCCAAATCGACTCTTGACGACAGGATGAAATTAACCGCTGACCATCCCGCGGTGTGAGTCCTCTATGCCAGACATCAGGTTCTGGCAAAGCTCAGTGCGCAAAGCACTACTCTCCCTAGATATCAACAAGTCGAGTGGGCCTGTTGGCATCCCGCCTATTGTGCTAAAGATGTGTGCTCCAGAGTTAGCACCGATTTTAACGCGTATTTTCCGGTACTCCTACTCACTATGCGTCGTCCCGAAGTCATGAAAGACAGCTTTAGTGCAAGCGACCCCTAAAAAAGGCGACCGCTCAGATCCGTCCAACCACAGGCCGATTGCCATCACCTCCTTGCTCTCCAAAATAATGGAGTCCATTATGAACTGCCAGCTCTTGAGGTACTTAGAGGTGCACCAGCTCATTAGTGACCGCCAGTACTGCTTCCGTCGGGGTCGCTCAGCTGGTGATCTTCCAGTGTACCTCACTCATCGATGGGCGGAGGCAGTCGAAAGTGAGGCCCTGGCAGTTAGCTTGGACATAGCGAAAGCTTTTGATCGGGTCTGACACAAAGCGCTCCTTTCGAAGCTTCCTTCTTATGGGCTTCCCGAGAAATTTTGCAATTGGGTCACCAGTTTTCTTACAGACCTGAGTATCAAGGTCGTAGTTGACGGTGCATGCTCGGACTCTTAGTCTGTGAATGCTGGTGTCCGACAAAGCTGTGTGCTATCACCAACCCTGTTTCTTCTGCATATCAATGATATGTTACATATTAGTAACATTCATTGTTATGCAGATGAAAGCACTGGTGATGTCGTATACACCGGCCGTGCTAATAGTTCTCGGGAACACGTCGACGAGTACCGGAACAAACTTGTGTCTGAAGTCGAGATTTTGTTATACAAAATTTCGGGTTGGAGCCGACTAAATTTAGTCCAGTTCAACCCTCAGAAGACACAGGTTTGCGCGTTTACCGCTAAAAAGAAACCCTTCGTCGTATCACCTCATTTTGAGAGCACCCTCGTTGCCTCAGCCGGTATCGATATTCTTAGCGTCGACATATCGAGTGACGTTCAGTTTCGCGGTCACCTGGAGGGGAAGTCCAAATTGGCTTCCAAAAAGCTTGGCGTGCTCTGTAGAGCGCGACAGTACTTCATGCCGGCCCACCGCTTGTAACTTTATAAGGCGCAGGTTCGGCCGCACATGGAGTACTGTTCTCATCTCTGGGCGGGGGCGGCCCAGTGTCAGCTACTTCCATTTGACCGCAGTCATCAAAGAGCGACCGAATCAAATCGTCGACGACCATGTTCTATCTGATCGGCTTGATCCCCTGGCTTTGCGAAGAGATGTTGCATCTCTTTGCATTTTTATAGGATCTACCATGGGGAGTGTTCCGAGGAATTGTTCGGATTAATTCCAGCCGCTGATTCTCACCATCGCACACTGCGGCACAGCGCAAAATTCCATCGTCACCGCCTTAATGGTTGGCATTCCAGCACAGAGCGTTCATCGCGGAATTTTCTGCACTTTTAAGCACTTTATGGAATCTGCTGCCGCCAGCGGTTTTTCCGGACCGATACAACTTAGGGACTTAACTGATGGAGACAGACCGAAAAGCGCGATTTATTTTTTATAGTGACGATACGAACAAAACGTTCAACTGATGATATGTAAGTAAGATGAGGAGGGCGATGAGTAATGTAGTGAGTAAAAGCTTGTAACAAAAATATGATTTTGTTTATTATGTCTTTTTTATTATCAATAGTTTAATGTTTGGCCAAGATCCCACCAGGTGTGATATGGTCCGGTGTCTGCGTGTGTGTATCTTCTAGGCAATCATGTCTAATATTTAGACATGTTACCCTAGAAGAAACACACACGCCGACACACGCTAACACGCCGACACAAGTAGGCATACAAAAACACACGCAGACGCAAACACGCTCACGCAACTCCGCAAACCCGCACATACTCATTCACGAACGTACGTAGTTACTACTACTAGCAAACTTTTTTTTTTTAATTATTAATATAAATATTGTTATTACAGCCCTAATGGCTATCATCTATCCGTGGAGACGAGATTTTACAGACAAATTCCGAAATTACCTTTCCACTTTTAAGAGATCAATGGGACAGTGAGGGGTTATGGACACATTTACGCTGTCACCACAAGCAGCGTAACTAGAACTAGCGAGAAATAGAAGTGCTTTCATGCTACTATACAATGGGACTTACCAAGGTATTGACATTATTAATAACGAATACGAGAACGAGAGCACCAAATTGACCCACACTCTCGTACAGCGTCTGAGGCTGTTCGATATCCACTTGCACTGCAAAACTGAAATGAAACAATGCTTACAGTCCATGCAAATAAAATAGAAATGTCCGTCTATGATTAACGTGGCATTAAACTTGAAATACTTTTACAAAAACCAAGTAATAAATACTAATAAACTCAACTTTAATCATGTATCTTTATATATTGAATAGTTATGTATTTTTTTTGTTTATTATTATTATTAAGCAGGTTGTAGTTGCTTCCATGTCACTATACTACTGTTGCTAGGATTTCTATGCAGGACTCCGTCTAAATATGTACCAAGGCAGGGCCAATTATTCTGCCGTGAAGCAGTAGTGTGCAAATATTACCGTTTCGGTCTGAAGGGCACACACAGCTAGTGTACTGGGCATAAGAGACTGGCATTGTGGTGCAACGTTGTCGTGCAACGGCAGACGTTGCACTTACCATCCGGTCTAGGTTTTGTTGTCTATATGTATTGTCTCGTCATTTTCTCCTATAAAAAATACTTTCTTAATATTTGAATAAAAAAATTCTTTATTTTTTTAATTTTACACGGGTACCTTTACAAATAAACTGTCTGTCACTCGAAAAGCGTTGAAGCTGTCAAAATATTTTTTTTCGATTTTCCATAAGGTCAAAAGTCGTCATCATCATCATCATTTCAGCCTATCACTAGTCCACAAGTGAACAGAGGTTTCCCCCATAGATTGCCCCAAGTTTGTAGCAATTATTTTAGGGGGATTTTGGCATAATTGACACGCTTGGCAGGCGAATTGGCAACCGCAGTTTATTTATTAAAATGTTCCAGGAAGATGCTGCTGCCCATCTCCTGGTTTTTATTTTCCCTCTGCTGACTTTTACGACACCCACAGGGTGATATGGGTTGGTAGATTCTCTTAAGCAAAGCGCACAATAAATACTCACACAGAGTAATCCAATCAGGGTGTAGAGTCATAGCGGAAGCGAACACTTGGACGAAGCCCAGCAGACGGTACTTCCACGTATGGGTGTTTGCGTCGCGCTTCTCCAACTCGTGCAGCTGTTTCAGGCTGTACGAGCCCTTACGAAGCAGCGATATCGGGTCCGCGGATGGAAAGTTGGCCGGACTGTATGGCTGGAGTGTTCCACCTTCAACAACTCCAACTGCAGTGTACTGCAAAATGTTGAACGAAATTAATATTATTTATTGTGTGCCATAGTGGTCAGAAGAACTGGGTCATATTTCTACTAAACCCATCGCTCCAAAATCACAAAGATGTGTACTTTAAAATATTGGACGAAATTAATATTATTTATTGTGTGCCATAGTGGTCAGAAAAACTGGGTCATATTTCTACTAAACCCATCGCTCCAAAATCACAAAGATGTGTACTTTAAAATATTGGACGAAATTAATATTATTTATTGTGTGCCATAGTGGTCAGAAGAACTGGGCCATATTTCTACTAAACCCATCGCTCCAAAATCACAAAGATGTGTACTTTAAAATATTGGACGAAATTAATATTATTTATTGTGTGCCATAGTGGTCAGAAGAACTGAGCCATGTTTCTACTAAACCAATCGCTCCAAAATCACAATGACATCGTTACAGAATGACAGTTTCGGTATTCTAATAACCCATCGTTTTTCGACGACCATTGTACGGCGATTGTAAACCATGGTTACATTTCGTATTCTCTTTTCATAATCTGCATAATATTCTAAAAGAAATTTGAACGTCATGGTATTAATAATTTACAATTTTAATAGCTACATTGGTTTGATGCCTACGTTTGTTAAACGATGCCATTGTCATGTCATTGTCACACCATTGAAAATTTAACAGTATATAAAAATAGCAACAATCGTAATAGAATGATAATGGTTTGGTATCATAAGTTTTTATTATAAAATAGCAAAATTGGGACCCTGAATTATTGACAATGCATTTAAAATTAAATTATGAAACCTAGCAAGAAGCCTGTTTTCTTTAAATGTAAAAACCATATTCAAATCTATTCAGATACGCCCAGCTGCAAGGCCGTCACGGCTTTCAAGTTGAACAATGCTTTTATATTTTTTTAATTACTAGTACATTATTACCTTTAATATTAAATTATGTACCTCATTATGGATAGTTTAAAATTAAAACATAACATAAATGTTAAAAATATCTGAATTAACTGATCAATATTGATTTGCGTGTCTTACGTTTCACTTACAATATCATCCTCCCGGCCTGCGTAAGAGAAATGAATTCGGAGATCACCGATCTCATGCTGCAATGCACTGGACCCATGGTAGTAGAATCCTGAGTGCAACTTGATGTCGCTGCGTTCTGGTCTTGAATCGGACCATATTTCGTAATAGTCATTAACTTTACGCTTTACATCTAATCCTGTAAAATATAATTTCATATCAGTACATACATACACACATCCACGCCCGTAGCAAACTTTTCGCCCCCGCTTTCGAGCGCTTTCGAGACTGACGGGTGGCGATCCACATCGCCGGGATTTTGGTACGAGTCAAAAAATTCTTATTTCCCATTGCGTTCCCACGAGCAATATAGTGACAGCATACCATATTATGGTATTATTCTGCACGAATAAAGGCTATCTGAAACCTTAGTCGCCTCTTACGGCACCTCGATAGGAAAGAGGCAGTAAAATCCCATAATCACATTATTTACATAGCATTACAGGATTATCCCAATTCAATATTATACTCCACACAAGATCCGCGGTGTCTCAAGAACCGGGCGCTTACCTTAAATTTCATAGTAAGCGAGTGACATGAGTTCGATCCCCAGTGCCGGCACCTCTAAAATTATTCTGCAATTTCAAGTGCTGATTTATCACATGCTCAGCGGTGAAGAAAAATATCGAGAGGAAACCTGCATGTCTGAGGAATAAAAACATTTCGAGCACATGTGGTGTCCGCCAATCGGCATCCGGTCCGACTGTGGTTTTAATACTCCTACTTGCCTTAGTAACTCAGGGGCCAGGCGATTGCCTAGGCGAAGACCTAGATACGATCCACTAAAATTGTTAGTTGTAATTCTAAATATGGATGATACTGCGTATTCGGCGGTGAACAAAAACATCGTGATTAAATCTGCATATCTTAGAAATAACAAATATTTCGACAATTTATGTATAGTTCGTCAACCCATACTGGAGCATCATGGCAGCATATTCCCAACTATAAAACCCTATCAAAAAGTACAGGCGGCATTTGCTCAGTAGTGGGAGAAATATAGACGTTTACATTTACTGCAATACTTCCATGGTTAATATATATATCTACTTGTGTCCATTCATAAAGACATGCAGGCAGAGAATAAAAATCTATTTTTTTTTATAAAAGGTGAAAAATCTGGTTTGCGTTTGGGGTCAAACAAGCAATTGGATCAAAATCAAAAGCAAAATGTCACCTAATGGTAGGTGCAACATCTGCCCATAACAAACTGTCACCAAGGTTCTTTCTGTATGGCACCACACTGTGATTGACACCCTTATACCTTAGTTCTTAAGTCTCACATGCCCAGTAATTACAATAGCTATCAATGTCCTTTAAACACAGTTAATTTTTTAAACTACTGCTTGATTGAAGAATAACAGGCCCTGGTGCAGCCCTATATACTTTACTGGTTCCACCACTGGTACCAGTGGCCGTACCAGTATTATAAATAAAATATTTATCTATTCATTTATTCATTAATTTATTTATTCATTTAGAATTACTTATTTATTAATTTTAAAACTGTTTTAAATTGAATGAAATTTACCTAAATATACCCATCCAATTTTCACACTTTCAGCAATATGTGTTTCACTAAAGATAGGCATGGAGGTGGGATTATGATGTCCAGGTCTGATGTAGAATAATGAGGAATCGACAACGTAATCCCTCCAATCTTTATGATACCAATAAGTTTTCTGTGACTCTTCACCAGGTTCATGCAGAAAGTTCTCCTGGTCCCTGTAAAATATAATAATAAAAACAACTTTTTAACAGATTGAAGTCGGATTAAATTAATAAGTCTTATGCTATGCAACAGCTTTACAACAATCGATTACTTAGAAAATATCAAAAACTTTTAAATGACTTAGCAGTCACCATACGAAAAATTACTACAAGTCATGTGGGCTACATGAGTGGTCTCTACCTACCCCTTCAATGGGAAAAGGGTATGACTGTATGTATGTAAATTATTGCCATGAGATTACAGCATAAGAGTTCCATCACTATAAGTTGAGTTGATGCTGTCGCAAAAGGGAACAATCAAGACAGATCTCATGGTTTTTGGATACGAATAGGGAGACTGCTGGGAGAAGCAGTACGCATCCCTCCGCAGTCGAAGTGGAATCCCGGGGGAAGAGGAGTGTAGGTGTTGCTCTCTCCCTATCCTTCGCGGCCGAAACGTGGTCGACTGCGGAGCCACAGACCAGATCCGCTGCTGGGTCCGGGAATACTGGTACTTTCGAGTGCAACTATCCTGGCCGCGTGGCCTCCGCGTGGCGGACTCGGAGAGGGTTCGTTGCGCACACAAAGGAGGGACGTATTGGAAAGCACTTCGTGTGTTCCGGTGCGCCATGCTAGGAGGGAGAGACGAGAGGAGCTGTGCTCTCCCGAGGAGGGGCCGCCGATGATAGGCATCCAGCGCCGTGAGTTCGCGGATGTGTGCGCGAGTGTTCCCGTGGCATTGCCAACATGTGGCGAAGGCGGAACACCATGGGTTTTTAGTCGGTGCAAGTCCGACATTAACCGATCTTCCCACCGTGACGGCGGGTATGCGTTAGGCATTTCCCAATGGAAAAAAACTCCCTGACCACGATGCGGTCAGTCACGATCCAGGCTACACTGTACACACAGTTAACAGCTTTAACATATCACGCACCACGACGCGCGTCCGCCGTAGAGAGCGGCGCGCAGCAGTCGACAATCACACCGCGTACACACGATACACCCGTGTTCCAGGGCGGTTCTCACCGCCCAGAGTTGCCGACACACAAGTCGACAGTCCGAATGGAGGCCCGCAGCCTCCCTCGGACGGTCATTAGACGACTTAAAATCATATTGAGATATTCTAAATTGCGCAAGCACGCAGCGAACGAGACACAGTCCGAACTTCGAGGTTTTTGTAGGAGTTTATTTTTTTATTTATGTTTGAGTCAAACCAAACCTGGCACGCGGGCCCCTGGCCCGTGAGCACAGTATCCGATGAAGCTGTAAAAGCCAAAAAGGCTAACAGCAAATACATCACCGAAATTATATATGGAAAAAAAAGGAGTTGATCTGAAGGGCACAGAGAGATAGTGTGTGATAGTGTGCTTGTGCATATTATTGTGGAAGAGCAGGCGATACATTTCAAACAAGAGCAAACAAAGCATATTAGTGATGTCTTTTAACCACTTACGTTGTCTCCTCTATCCACTGATACATTTGCACTCGCTTTCTCAGTTTAACTGCCTGCACTTGAATATTGTAGTCTGGTTCTGAGATGGGCTCCAAAATTCGAAGAGGACCTATAATGTGTACAATTCGACCTTCATGACGAGCTGTTTCATCAACCATATGTACATCAACACTCTCTGCCCCTGACATCAACTCCTCTAGCATTAGGTTGCTCTTAATGGTTTGATTCTGAAGAAAAAAAATCCTGTTACTAATACTATTTGAAAGAATTATCACTACTATATTATCACTAACTACCGTTAATATTCAAAGTGACAAACTTTTTTTTATTTATATAGTGTTTTATTATTTAAATAAAACTAGTATAATCAAATGGTTAATAGTGGGAGTATCCACTGTGAGCGATAGACCGCTCCCACAAAGGGGGCACAGCACTTGTTGGAAGCTATTTTCTATGCAACTACCTTAGCTGAATCACTTAACATCAACAGGATAAATTGAAATGGCAGATTTTCTTACTCCATCACCACACACCTTTTTACATGATTGTCATATCCATAATATTTAAACAATATAAAATATTTGAAAAAATTATGCTAGAGCAATTGCTCATTAACTTTAGTATACATAGAATTTTAAACAACAAGCAATTTGGCTTTACAAAAGGCAGGTCAACGACTGATGCCGGAGTTCAACTTTGTTACACATGTTCACCAGGCCTGGGTAGATCTTCATGAAGAAACTATTGGTGTGTTTTGTGATCTCTCAAAGGCATTTAAAGGGTAGGGCATAATAATTTAATTCAAAAACTTAAATACTATGACATTCTTGAAGCCTCACTAGATCTTTTATCATTGTACTTAACAAACTCAAGACCACAAACTTGAGAACTCAAGGATTCAAGTATACTAATATTTTGACACTTCCATCTTTGTATATTTATGAAAATATAATGTAAGTATGGAAACACATGTATTTATTTAATAAAAAAGTGACTGTATCCTGTAGAATGGGCCAAGGTGAAAAGCTAGAGGTTTGTGTGTTTAGGTTGGCCAAAACTAGAAAATCTTTTCTTAGCAGATCCATAATTTTTTTAACAAAATTCCTTACAGTGTGACTCAAAAAACTGACATAGAATTCAACAAACTTGTTGAAGACATTATTAGAAAAAGTGTATAATAAAATAGATCATTACATAGAGGACCGAGATGTGTGGAAATAACTCTTACTTTGCACTTGCAAACCCCCTGGCTAATAAATTTCATCATCATCATCATCATTTCAACCTATCACTATTCCACTGCTGAACATAGGCCTCCCCCATAGATTGCCACAAAAAGTTTGTAGCTCTCATTTTGGGGGGATTTCGCCATAGTTGCCACGCTTGGCAGGCGGGTTGGCAACCGCAGTTGGGATGGTAGATTCTCTTAAGCCGCTACCACATGGATAAATTTATGATATAATTTTATGTAACTTATAAATGAAATTATGTACTATGGCATTGAAAAAAAAAAGACCTCAGAGTTTCTTGCCGGTTCTTCTCTGAGGTATTATTTTTTGAACCTGTATAGATTTTGACATTCATAAGAGCTTTATACAAGCCTAAACTGTATAAAGAAATTTTGAATTTGACTTTGACATACTATTATTACATGCGTATGTTATATATATATTACTATTATACATGTGTAAGTAAGTAACTCTCTCTGTCCCTCTGTCTGTTTGTTACCTTTTCAGTTTTACTGCTGTACCAATCTTAATGAAATTTGGCGTAGAGATAGTTTGTATCCTGCAGACGGACATAGGACACTTTAAAAAAGCTCTATATCCACACAGACCAAGTCATGGGCATCAGCTAATAATAAATATTGCACTTTTATTGGAAGTTTCAACTTTGTTAACCTGTAAACCTTACTGGTTTAATTATTTTTGATGACATATTAACCATACTTGTGTTTTGTGCAGTAACGATTTCATGATTTAATTGTCTATATAAACATTCAAAATAAAAGCCTCACAAAATAATTGCAGCCTGTAATAACATAAAATTATAGATATGTACAATTGAAACTGAAAATGTAATGAAACCTTACCTCAGCCCATAATAAAAAGTAGGTAACTCCCAAAAACAACACAAAACTTAGCAATGTAGTTAACCAAGTTTGTTTGAACTGATATGATACACTGGCCCAATCCATTTCTGTAATAAAAAAAATAATGCTTTTGGCGTCAACTCGAAAAGTGGTGGCTGTGTTTTTAATGAATTTTGTAATTTGTGTGTATATTTTGAATTTTGATGTTTAATATTGATAGTTTATTAAGCAGCAAGTGGTCGTGAAAGTGTACAGTAATAGAAAGTTCTATTCAAAACCAAAATTTAACTTTTCATTTTGTCTTCATCAGTCCAGAAAATCTTCAGTAAAAAAGTGATGACATTTTGAAGTAGATCGAAATCGTAGATCGAAATATTAAAGTTTTGCTGCTAGAAGATTGTATACCTGATTATGTCACTTTACACTGGAAATAGTCTAAGACTGTTTCCATAAATAAATAAGTATATAGTAACAAATTTTATTTACGCTACTAAATTTTCTAAAAAAGCAATGAAATCGATGTACAAAACTTCTCACCTAAAACTATTTTAAAAGTAAAGTTTATGCTATTAAAGAACGCAACAAATACTATATAAGGAATTAAACAATAATTAAATTTATTCGTAGTGTCTATTTGTAATGATTCCTAGATTACAAAACATAACCACAGACTAAGTATAAGTACATCTCCAGAGAAATATAATAAATAAAGAAATATTTAAGACTTTTGGCGCCAACACGAGTGGCGGTAGTGTTTTTGTTTAATTTGTTTATTTTCTGTGTATATTTAGAGTTTTGATGTTTAATATTGATAGTTTAGTATGCAGCAAGTGCTCCTGAAAGTGTACAGTGATTGGAAAATTCAATTCAAGATCAAAATAGTGCTTTTCGTTTTGTCTCCATCTTCCAGCAAATCTTCAGTAAAAGTCAACTACCAAATTACTGTCGATCAAAATTTTAAAGTCTTGCTGCTTAAAGATGGTATACTTGGATATGTTACTTGACACTGGAAAATAGTCTAAGACTGTTTCCATTAATAAATAAATAAATATTTAAACACTATGTTAAATAGGTACATGTCAAAGTCTAGAAATACTTAGAGAATAGACGTTACTAAATTTTTTTTTATGGCAACAGTCGTAGGATTTTCAGTCCATAACATAACTTTTACTTAATTCAAAATTTGTAAAAACGTCGACAGTTTGTCCATTGGTCTGGGACAGTCGAAAGGTGGCGTGATCACCTGGGCATTTTATGCAACTAGCTCGTGCATAACAATTCCTTGAGAAATGGCAAGGCATTTATGGCATTGGGAGGGAGGGCCGTTTTTGAGAGGGTCTTCTTAAGAGAGCCCAAAAAGCCGGCAACAGGTTTCCACACTGAAAATCGGTCTGGATTTTGGGAGTTTCTTCGGAACCACCCGAAGTTGTCGCTCTTTTGTTTCTTTTTAAATACGATGCCCCACAGTAGGATTTCTTTTGTACAACACAATCGGACCCGAAAGCCAACAATTTGTGTTTTGCACAAACGTTGGCTCCGGCTGGGATTCGAACCCAGACACCAGCAGTTTCTAACTGCAGCTTGATGCCGTCCGTAGTAGAGATAGCGTTTAATTTGATATTATCGCCTGAATGAAAATAGCCGTCGGACGTTTCGACAGGTAGGCAGCAAGTTGCTGGAAGCGGGAGCGTGCTGCGAAGAAGGGGGGACTTTCTACGAGGCACCATGCGATTGCCATGATGCGGCAGAGGTTTGACGTGGGTCGGCGGGAACATGCTGTGAGGCAGCTGGGATTTGCTATGAGGCGACGGGAGCTTGCCGTGAGGCGGCGGGCGCTTGCTCTGAGATGGTGGAGCTTTGCTTAGAGACAGCAGGTTTTGCTTTTGAGCTTTGCTTTGCTTGTTATGTATGACTAATTAGCTCTTCCTGTGCTTTACCAGTAAAAATATAATAAGTTAGATATAAGTTAACAGAAACTTGTTATTTCAATGTTTTTTGTTATTTAATTTTTTTTGTTGAATTTTGTTATTTCTATGTATAATTCAGATTTTATGTTTGATACTGATAGTGTATTATGCAGCGAATTATGGTCAAGGTGTACTGTGGTATAACAACTCAGGGACATAGTGCTTTTCGTTTTTTCTCCTTTTGGCCAACAAATATTCAATAAAATGATGTAAGTGTTAGTAAATAATTAGTCTCTTAACCGTGGTCTGCGTGAGGAAGCTCAGAGTCTATATATACCGAGCTATGAAAATGGATATGCTCGGAATTTCTTTGTGTGATAAGATCCGTAACGATTATGAAACGAGAGGAGGCCTGTACCATGCTGTGAGACATTTATAGGCAGTAACTTTTATACGTTATTTTTAGTGGGTTTGTGATGGCAGAAATTGATGATGATGATGTTACTTTGACCTTGGCAGAAAGCTTACGACTTTTGCCAAAAATATAGAAAACAAATGTCAATGTCAAGTTGTCATATTATTTTGGTATTTGCACAACATCAAAGTGAAGCAGACTATCGGTGGTTAAGAAGATTATCATAGTTAACAAACTGGTCACATTTCGTTTTAAATTTTTTTTGGTTACTTTTTTAACTAAAATAAACAATATGGTTGTGTGATAATACTTAATTACTAAGCGTAAGTGCATATGACTTATTTATATATTAATCGAACAATGCGAATAAATACCTCTGCTGTAATACTCACTAGGCAAGGAAATACTTTAGTATCATTTCTATTAAACAAACATTTTAGAAAATGTTACCATGGAGTGCCATTTCTAAATTTATATAAGAAAGCAACAGGTAAATTATATCCACTTATCCTATGTGTCATTAACATTAGATTTTTAAAAGTATAAAAAAATGTAACTTTCATTTTAGGCCATCCAGTGTCAGATAATATGTTATCTATTTTGAAAAGACGATATCCAAATCTAGAACGTGTTGGCCAAGAACAAATTGATTCAGTTCTCCAAATTTTGGACAAATTTGGCATAACAGCACTCGAAGCTTGTCAAGATCCACATGTGTTCTGCATGAATCCCATAAGTATGGACAATTATGGAGAAATTCTAAAAGAATGTGGTTTTGTTAGCATCATACCAAAATACATAATTAGGTAGTAAAATTGTGTTACACTGTTTCTAATAAAAACTTTGAAAAGCATAGCATTACATATAATTTAATTATTCTTGTAGTAGTAGTTACAGTATGTAACTTTAAGGAAGTATTATAGAGATATTTTTTTAATTTTGTAAAAAATATAATTAAAATAAATAAGTTACAGCTCATGATTCTTTTCCAGATATCACACAATGGTAAGATCTAGGACTATAGCTTATCTAAAAAAAGAAGGTCTATTAAAAAAAGATTTCAACTTAGAAGAAGTTCTACTAAGCTACTTTAGGGACTGGCCTGAAAATCAGAAAAAATTAAATAATTTTTTAGATTCTTCCACATCTATATGTATGTATTATTTTTTCAATATATATTAATACTTTTGACCACAGTGTTAAAAAAAGGTTAACACAAAAATCTGCTATATGTTATTAAGTAAAGAAAAGCTACTACAAAGTACTATTCCCCTCTTTTAACTAATTTAATTTGTTAACCTTTGTATACAACTAGCTGTGTCCCACAGTTAAATAAGCTGTCTACATGAATATGCCATATGTTCGGCTTTTGTGGCAATCTATGGCGGAGGCCTATGTTCAGCAGTGGACTAGCGATAGGCAGTGGACAGTAGGCAGAGGAACCTCTATGAAAATAAGAAATTGAAAAAAAAGAATTTTAAATTTAACATCAAAGAATAAATATATTTAACTTCATTCCTTGGTCAGAGAGTTAAGGCTCTTAAATTAAAGGTCACTAAAATAAATGTAACTTTTAATAATCTTTCTCTAAACAAAGGTTATCTGTATTACCAATAGGTGGCTGTAACAACAATTGTGTTAGGTTTATCATAGTTGTCTGTGTAGTGTATCAAATATTCTAACATTAGTGTCAAAGCAAGCTGGCAGGCAGGCAGCTGGAAATAGGGCTCCCCTGAGAGGATTTACCATCATCACTAGATATAGCAAGTGGAACGCTGTCCTAGACAAAATACTGTATTACACCTTAGACACTGCACCTCATAACTGTTTAAGTATTTTAATCTAAGATATTTTCAGATGGTTATTTCACGGCACAATCTTTTGATGATAATGATATTTCTATTGTAATGAGTTCAGTTAGAAATGATTACATATGTCACATACATGGAATTTAAATGCAAAAGCAAGCAAAATCATTAACACATAAAATATAATTTTGCATAAGTATCTTGTGTTGTTTTCAGTGACAGTGAGGACTAGTGTCCTGGAGAAATATCTGCAGTGGAGATTGTCAGTGACTGAAGATGAGTTCAAAAAATACTGTAAAAACTATTTACCATTACGTCATAGACCAATGTGTGACATAAAAGAATCATTAAATATTGCCCAGAATGAAATTAAATTTGATGTTCCAAGCATTAGAAGAAATGGTTTCATTATATCATCAGATCCAATAAATACGAAACTTATAATTGAAAATGTAAACTCGCTGGCCGGTTATGATATTCGAGAGGCCATAAGAATTGAACCAGCTATTTTAAAAAATAACTATAATTCTCTATTGGAAATTAAAAAAATACTAAAGGTAATTAATTTGATCAGTATTCATTGATAATGTTTTAGTATTTTATTTTATTATAAAAAAATCTAAATATCAGAGAAAATAAATCTCAAAATTAACTTTTGAGTGGTGCCATTTTTGACCATGGCAACAACTACGGAATAGTCGGAAGCCAATAACTGCGCGAGATATGTGTTTATTTATTTTTATTGGATAAAGAGGCGAAACAAAACAAAACATCACATGATGGTAAGTGCAATGACTGCCCATAACAAATGTTAAATAACTGTGGTACCTAGCGTATAACACCACACTGCGCTCGTCACCGTGAGATATCAGTCCTTAGGTCTCATATGCCTAGTGATTACGCTGGCTCTCATCATGATCATCATCATATCTGCCTATCACCAGTCCACTGCTGAACATAGGCCTCCCCCATAGAGTGCCACAAAAGTTTGTAGCTCTCATTTTGGGGTGATTTCGCCGTAATTGCCACGCATGGCAGGCGGGTGGGCAACCGCAGTTTATTTATTCAGATGTTCCAGGAAGATGCTGTTGCCCATCTCCTGATTTTTATTTTTGCCTCAGTCGACACCCACGACACCCACGGGATAAGATAAGGTGGTAGTAATGTTTGCAAACTACTGCTTCACGGCAGAATAACTGGCCTTGGGGTGAGACCTACCTAGACGGATTCCTGCATCGGAATCCTACCATCAGACAAAAAAAGACCCGTCCTAACCTTCCCGCGCTTGATGTAGCGCTCATAAGATAAAATCGGAGGTAAGCTAGGATGTAGGAATATCAGAGACATGGGGACAATCACAACTCAACTATTTTTTTAAGAGAGACTAACAAGCGATCAGCTCTCCTGATGGTAAGTGAAACCCGACAATTTGTGTTTTTGCATAAAAGTTGAATCCGGCTGGGATTCGAACCCAAGATCTGGAACGTAGAAGATCACAAAACCAATTTCTCACCGTGTCCCGCATTTTGCAGTCTGAAAAGCATCTTTGCATGCTATGTTTACTCTGTGGCCTTTAAGGGAAGTAATTTCCATATCTGCTACGCTTGCCAAGAAGTTGACCACTGTTGTATGGTTCCCATAATTGCCGTTTACAACATTGGAATACATGTAGTACAAACGCTCAACTGCCACCATATTTAAGACCTTTTATCTGCATTTAGGTTAACAGAATATCAGAAGAGGCGCAAAGACGTTGCCTGAAAGTGTACTGTATGTGCCCTGAGACTGTCCAGGAAAGGCTAGACCAACTTAAGGATTTAAAGGAGTATCAGATTTTATCAACAAATCCAAGGGTAACGTACAGAGCAAGAATAGAATAGAATAGAATAGAATAGAATAAATTTTTATTCAATATAGACTATTTACATAGTACTTATTGAAAGTCATTTTTTTTTTAAGCTACACTGGTTCGCAAAAATGCCTCTGTCCTGGGAAGAACCAGTAAGAAACCCAGCGGGCTTTTTTTTTTTAAGTCATTTTTAAAATAATGTACAATAACTGTATTACAATAGCTGTATTATAAAGATGTAGAAATGGCTTGGCGGCGATCACCTCATTCCCAGGGGTTATCATCATCTATGTATTCTTTAATATTATAATAACCCTTTTTATGAAGTCTTTGTTTAATATAAAATTTAAACTTTTTGATTGAAAGACTTTTAGCACTTTCTGGGATTTTGTTGTAAAAACGTATACATTGCCCCATAAAAGAGTTACTGACTCTGTGAAGTCGGGTAACTGGCATAATTAATTTGTGCTTGTTCCTGGTATTCACATTATGAACATCACTTTTTTTAGTGAACTGGTTTATGTTCTTGTGTACATACAAAACGTTTTCAAATATATATTGAGAGGCCAAGGTTAAGATATTAATTTCTTTAAATTTATCCCTAAGAGACACTTTAGAGCCAAGATTATAAATAGCTCTTACGGCCCTCTTTTGCAAAACAAAAATCACTTCAACATCAGTTGCATTTCCCCATAGCAAAATACCATAAGACATTATGCTATGAAAATAACTAAAATAAACCAATCTAGCAGTTTCAACGTTAGTCAAATTCCTAATTTTTTTTACAGCATAAGCTGCAGAGCTAAGTCTACTTGCTAGTTTAGATATATGGGGGCTCCATTGAAGTTTTGCGTCAAGAGTTATTCCAAGAAAGACAGCAGTATCCACAAGGCTCAACTCTTCCCCACTCACAAGCACATTTACATCTAATTGTTTAACATTTGGTGTTGTGAATTTAATACATTTTGTTTTATTGCCGTTTAAAAGCAAATTATTAACATTAAACCAATGTACTAATTTTGAAATAGCATTATTCACCTCGTCATATAATAAAAGTTGACGTTTTATCTTAAAAATCAAAGATGTATCATCAGCAAATAACACTATATCATGGTTGTCCCCTACTAGGTAAGGTAAGTCATTAATGTAAATAAGAAATAGAAATGGGCCGAGAATCGAACCCTGCGGGACACCCATAGATACTGCTGATCCGGAAGAACTCCTGCTATTGATAACTACTGTCTGCGTTCTATTACTCAAATATGAAATTAGAAGTTGAAGTGCAGAATTTCTTACACCGTAGTGATGTAGTTTCCTGATAAGTGTTTCATGATCAACGCAATCGAAGGCCTTAGAAAGATCACAGAAAACACCCAAGGCATCCCGCGAACTCTCCCAGGCTTCGAATATATTCTTAATAAGTTCAACACCTGCATCGGTTGTAGAACGACCCCTCGTAAAGCCAAATTGGTTTTTGTGAAACAATTTATTTAAATTGAAATGTTTTAACATTTGATTAAGTATAATTTTTTCAAAAATTTTACTTAATGTTGGTAGTACAGAAATAGGTCTAAAGTTAGCAGGGTCCGATGTACTACCAGATTTAAATAAAGGTATGATTTTACTATGTTTCATCAAATCAGGAAACACACCAAATGCAATACCGGAATTAAAAATTATGGCTAATTGAGGTGCAATTATATCTATAATAGACGCACTAACTTCCACGGACATACCCCATAGATCCGCGGTTCTCTTACAATCAATACTTTTAAAAGTATTAAGAATGTCATTTCCATCTACCATATCGAATTTAAAATCTTTTGTACAAGAAGTTACATTTTGTTTGAGTAATGTCTCAGCGGCAGTAGGAGAAGAATTTAATGGCTTGGTTATGGAAATTGGAATATCACTAAAAAACTTTTCAAAGGCTGTAGCAACATCTTGATCAGATGTCACTAGCTTATTGTTAAGCTTTAAATCTTTGTTACTACTTGCATTCAACTCTTTGTTATTTGACAACTGCCAATTATCTTTCCATGCCCTAAGCTATCAAGCAAGCATTAGGTACTTGTTTGTTGTATATGCGTACATTTGTATTTACTTTCTCGAAAACGTTTCATAACGTAACCAGAACATGTTGCCTTGATGAAAATCGGCCCGTAGATAATTTTATTAATTATTTATCGATTAACAGTTCTAGTTTACTTCGTAAATTGAAGTTTATTTTGTTTTTTTTTGTCTTAAGGTTTTATCGATGGTTGTGCATAAAAGAAAAATGTTGTCGCGTCTAGAAAAAATCCAATCTGCAAAGAAGCAATGTTACAGTCTGAACCATCTCATTTCTTCCAGTAAAGTATTTAATACGTAAGTATTTAATTTTCTACCATAAAATTTTCCACAAAATTTATAATTAAAAAAAATACTTTAGTTATTTTCACAGCATAACGTCCTCATCATCATCATCATGATCATTTCAGCCTATCTTAGTCCTGTTGATCATTGACCTCCCCCATAGATTGTCACAAAAACACAGCCCTGAGCCACCTGCATCCATCGACTTGCCGCAAAACCATGCAGGTGGTCACTCCATTCAGTGGGGGAAATTAACACGTATTTTACTTGCAAAAAAAAGGAGTTCGCGCAATTTTAAACCCTCTCGTGATTCGCTGAGGAAACTATTATAAGAAATTAATATTTAAACTTTTATGAATTTGGATACTTAAGGGGTTTTTTTCCCATGTTTCATCTGCGTCAGAGGAACCCTACTACGAAACCGTGAAAGATAACAAGATAATTGTATCAAATAATGACTTTTGACAAAAGAAATTTATACTTCTTACGCCTTATACGAATTTTGAATCAAAATGTCACTAAAATTATATCGAAAAAGTTAATTTATATGCACATCCTTTTGGAATTCAAGAGCTTAATGATTTTCTCATGAATCCTCCATTATCAGAACTGGACTAAATTTATATGGGACTACCACTAACGTACTCCCTTTCTAATAAAATAAAGATTATTTTTTTATTGAATAAAGAGACGAGTCGAGCAAAACGTTCATCTGATAGTAAGTGCAACGTCTGCCCATAACAAATGCTCTATCACACAGAACACTTCTGAGTGGCACCACAATGCGCCCGTTACCTTAAGACATCAGTTCTTAAGTCTCCTACGCAATCATCGAAATCTGTCTACGTGGTAAAGAATTAATACATAAAAAAAACCGACGAATTGAGAACCCCCTCCTTTTTGTAGTCGGTTAATTCATCATCATCATCATCATCATTTCAGCCTATCACTAGTCCACTGCTGAACACAGGCCTCCCCCACAGATTGCCACAAAAATTTGTTGCTCTCATTTTGAGGTGATTTTGCCATAGTTGCCACGCTTGACAGGCGAGTTGGCAACCGCAGTTTATTTATTCAGATGTTCCAGGAAGATGGTGCTGCCCATCTCCTAGTTCACGTTTTCCTTCTGTTTCCTTTTACGACACTCACGGGTTGAAACGGGGTGGTAGATTCTCTTAGGCCGCCTTCACACAGCGTATCGGTTAATTAGTAAAATATAATTATATTTTACAATTCTGTTTCACGTCCTATGTATCTCGGCCCGAGCGGTCGCTCCCAGAGCTCACCGGCAACATCAAGTCTGGTTTCATGGAGGAGCTAGCTTGATTCGAATAACCCAAAATTTCTGCCCACACGTAAAATACGCGCATAGACGTGAAGTTAGTAAACCAGCCCGTTGCCCAATCCACAATATACAAACTTTTCTCAAGACAAGTCTTCGCGATTTCGAGTTAACTTGTCAAATGTGGTAATTACGGAAGATCCCATTTTCTTGGGAGATCTATATATCTAGATATATTAGACTGTGATGATTTTTTTTTTAATAAATTGATGAAACGAGCAAAACGTTCACCTGATAGTAAGTGCAACGTCTGCCCATAACAAATGCTGTGTCACCCAGAAAATTTCTGTTTGACACCACACTGTGTCCATCACCCTGAGACATAAAATTTCTTAAGTCTCATATGCCCAGTGATTACGCTAGCACAGTCCCTTCAAACCGAAACACAGTAATGTTTGCACACTACTGCTTCACGACAGAATAACTGGCCCTGGGGTGGTACCTGCCTAGACGGATTCCTGCATAGCAATCCTACCACCAGTACCTTCTGTCTATCGTGAAAATTTTACTAAACGGAGTAAAAAAAATTCTTTACTCCATGGTTAATTTATTTTTATTTTGTTTCAGTTATATTAACAGTTTCGGCAATAAGGTTTGTGGCAGAGATATTGCAACACTTATAACTAATTCTATTGAAATAAAGAAAGGAATTAACCGTTACAATTCTGCGGAGACGGAACATTTACACTCAGATTTAATGAAGGCTGTTCTAAAGCAACTGAGAAGGCACAAATATTGGCTCCATTCGTCGCTGTATATAATCAATGAAAATATTCAATACTTAAATAAGAAATTTTATGGAGATGTTATAGCGAATAATTGCCAAATCCTCTTATACCCACTGTAAGTTATTTTTCAGGTGTACGCCTGAAAACATATATTATTTATTTATACTGTATTGACGCTTAAAAAAAGGTTACAATGGGCGGACTTAATGTCATGAGGCATTCTCTGCCAGTCAACCCCGGCTGATGTTGAAAAATGTGTGGCAGGTGTTAACTATTAAAATATATCTTAAACTAAACACACTTTGCTGGTGGTAGGATTCCTATGCAGGAATCCGTCTAGGTAGGTACCACCCCAGGGCCAGTTATTCTGCCGTGAAGCAGTAGTGTGCAACATTGCTGTGTTTCGATTTGAAGGGCACTGTGAGCTAGCGTATTCACTGGGCATTTGAGACTTAAGAACTGATGTCTCAGGGTGACGAGCGCATTGTGGTGTCAAACAGAAATCTTTCTACAATAAAAGATAAAATAACAATATATTAATAATACACTATAAATAAATAAATTAAAATACTTAGTATAACAACAAATACACAGACACAATACATATAAAAACAAGTCGAATAAATCAGTTATAGACACCCTGCACCTTAGACATTGCTCCTTGTTGCCGGTTTGGCTAAATTGGGTCTGGTATAAGTGACGTCCGCGGGGCTGGTTGATGAGGGGAAACTAACCTAAGTTCTAAGCCGGTGCCAACGTCTGTGCAAAAAGAAAGAACCTACGGAATAGTTGGGGTAGCAGATTTACTGGTATTCTGTCGCCAAACAACAGTTTGCAAACATTACTGTATTTCGGTCTGAAGGGGACTGATAGCTAGTGTAATTACTAAGCATATGGAACTGAAGTCTCAGGGTGACGAGCGCAGGTGGAACACAAAATGGTCTGGGTGACACAGCATTTGTCATACGATGCACTTAGGTGAACATTTTGCTCGGCTCGTCACTTTCTTTCATTAAAAAAATATCTTTTGTACTGTAACACATGGCGGCTAATAACATACGAGGGGTGATCCAAAAGTAATGATAATCAGTTATTTCTAGTGCACACAAAAATACAAAAAAATTTCAGTCACTTACTCAGTTAACCACTAGTTCAGGGAAAAAAAATCATATAAATAGGCCACGATTCCCGGGAGCTACATTCATTTGAATACGGACTGTCAAGGAGTGAACATCAAAATGGAAAAACACGAAATCAGAGCTGTCATTAAATACCTCTGCTTGAAAAAAATGTCTACCAAAGACATACACAGCGACTTGGTGGAAACATTAGGGGACTCTTCTCCTCCATATTCCACAGTTGCACGCTGGGCTAAGGAGTTTAAGTTGGGAAGAACATCGACGGAAGACGAACACCGCGAAGGACGCCCATCGACGTCCCTCACTGAAGAAAATGTGAAAAAAGTTGAAGAAGTTGTATTGGAAGATCGAAGAGTGACTATCAGGCATGTAGCTGAGGTCACAGGGATCTCATATGGCAGCATTCAAAGAATCCTTGCGAACGAATTGCATATGAGAAAGGTCTCCGCGCGTTGGGTACCGAAAATGTTAAACGACGAGCAAAAGAAGAAACGAGTCGACATGTCAAGAGCAAATCTCGAAAAGTTCCAGGCAGACAAGGATAATTTTTTGTCACGTTTTGTGACCATGGACGAGACCTGGATCCACCATTTTGATCCTGAAACAAAACAACAATCGATGACATGGAAACGATCCGATGAACCGACGCCGAAGAAATTCAAAGTGTCAAGCTCAGCAGGGAAGGTTATGGCGTCTGTTTTTTGGGACGCTGAAGGAATAATCATGGTGGACTACTTGGAAAAGGGGGCCACTATTACAGGCTCCTACTATGCAGAACAAATAAGAAGATTGCGGGAGGCTATTAAGGAGAAAAGGCGAGGCAAACTGCGGGCTGGAGTGCTGTTCCATCAAGACAACGCACCGGTTCACAAAGCTGCAATTGCCATGGCTGCCATTCAGGAAGCGGGCTTTGAGCTGGTGGAACACCCCCCCTATTCACCAGATCTAGCCCCCAGCGACTTCTATCTCTTTCCACGACTCAAGGAACACCTCCGAGGCAAGAAATTTGACGATGATAGCGACGTGATGGCCGCGGTTGAGGACTTTTTTGAGAGTCAAGATAAAGATTTTTTTTCTAAGGGAATTTTAGGATTAGAAAAGAGATGGACTAAATGTATAGACTTGCTAGGAGACTATGTTGAGAAATAAATTTATTTATTTATTTTATTCATTGTGTTTATTATTGATTATCATTACTTTTGGATCACCCCTCGTACATACACGCAGTCACGCCTATATCATCATCTTCATCATTTCAGCCTATCACTAGTCCACTGCTGAACATAGGCCTCCCTCATAGATTAATACAAAAGTTTATAGCTCTCATTTTGAGGGGAATTTCGCCATAGTTGCCACGCTTGGCAGGCGGGTTGGCAACCACAGTTTATTTAGTCTGATGTTCCAGGAAGATGCTGCTGCCCATCTGCTGGTTTTAATTTTCCCTCTGTCGACTTTTACGACACCCACGGGATGAGATACGAGGGTGGATTGAAAAGTACTCGGCCTAACACAGATCCATTCAATTCTAAAAATCAAATCTACCCACATTATTTAATTCAGTTCAAACTAGTTCATTGTGTGAAGTTCGAAACGTGTGCGATAATTAGTTGTGATTTTATAAATTTATTAACAAAGTAATCGGTCATAATTTCCGCGAATGGAGCAAATCGAGCAGCGTGCCGTCATTAAGCACCTCCATAAGAAGGGGCTATCATCAAAAGCCATCCATGATGACATGGTCAGTACATTAGGCGATTGTGCTCTGTCATATTCATCCGTCAAAAAATGGATAGCAGAATTTAAGCGTGGTAGAGAGAGTGTGAAAGATGAACCCCGCTCTGGAAGGCCTTCGACTTCAACTACTGACGAAAATATTAAAAAAGTACTTGATTTAATAATGGGAGACCGCAGATTAAAATTAGAGAGATAGCCGAGATTATAGGCATCTCTTATGAACGAACTGAAAACATCATTGTCAACGAGTTGGGTTTCCACAAGGTGTCTGCGAGGTGGGTTCCGCGACTGCTTTCAGTTGAACAAAAAAGGACGCGATTGACTATTTCACGCGACTGTTTGGAGTTATTTGAAGCCGATACAGATGATTTTTTGAATCGTTTTGTTACTATGGACGAAACATGGGTTCATTACTGTACACCGGAAACAAAACAACAATCAAAACAGTGGAGAAGACCTGGTTCACCACCCCCTAAAAAAGCTAAGACGATTTTGTCGGCAAATAAGGTGATGGCTTCAGTATTCTGGGACTCGAAAGGTGTGATTATGATTGATTATCTTGAAAGGGGTCAGACTATAAACTCTGATTACTACTGCACCTTACTACGTCGTTTACGAGAGGAAATAAAAGAAAAACGTCGAGGAATGCTCAGAAGAAAAGTCCTGTTTCATCAAGATAACGCCCGTGTTCACACGTCAGTACAGTCAATGGCTGGAATTCACAACTGTGGCTTTGAACTGTTACCGCATCCGCCGTATTCACCTGATCTGGCACCATCAGACTTCTTTCTGTTCCCTAACCTAAAAAAGCACTTGGGAGGTCAAAGATTTTCGACAAACGACGAGGTCAAAGCAGCTGTAGACGCATATTTTGACTCTAAGGAAGAATCATTTTTTTTTAACGGTCTAAATGCTTGGAAGGGGAGGTGGCAAAAGTGTATTGAACTTGATGGTGATTATGTAGAAAAATAAAAATATAACTGATTTAGTATGTGTTTATTTTCTTGGTTAGGCCGAGTACTTTTCAATCCACCCTCGTAGATTCTCTTAAGCCGCTACCACACGGCTATATAGTAAGTTCTATATAAGGGTAGACAGAGGCCCGATACGTAGCCTACTTTTCGCCCTCGCAGGAAACTGGACTTGACGGGTGGCGAATCACATCGCCGCCATTTTGGTTCTAATCAAAAAAATCTTACTCCCTATTGCGTTCCGACGAGCAGTATAGTGTCAGCATTGCATATTATACACTCGGCGTCAAAAAAATCGCACATCCGAAAAAAATAATTTAAATACTATTTTAACACAACAGGCCAATGGCAATGTTGTGGTTTAAGGGTATCATTCGAAAGGTAATTTCATTAGCTTTCAGGAATTTTAATTGAATTTTACTTTTATAACGAGACGAAAGAGAAATTAAAGAAAAAGACAGGGTATGTACAAATTTGCAAATTAATAATTTAAAAAAAAACTTAATAAATACAAAAAAAGTTCTTAAAACCTAGTGTTACCCCCCCTTGCCTTGTTAACGGCTTCCATGCGATCTTTCATGGACCTTACAAGGATCGCAACAGCCTCTTGGGGTATTTCTTCCCACTCTTCAAGTACCGCATCTTGTAGCTCTTGAAGAGTGGCTGGAGCTGGATCTCGAGCTCGCACGCGCCGTTTTAGGTCATCCCAGAGATGTTCTATTGGGTTAAGGTCTGGACTTCGTGCTGGCCAATGCATAACAGGGATATCGACCTCCTGTAAATAATCCCGTACAATAGCCGCGGTGTGGCAACGAGCATTATCATGCATTAACATGAATCCATCACCGACATAACCAGCATACGGGACCACATGTTCCTCCAGGATTTCAGTAATGTACCGACCAGCATTTAATGACCCTTGCCCACGGCCACCCCGAGTCCGGGAAACGCACACAAGTTCCGTTTTCCCGTCGACGGAAATGCCGCCCCAAAACATACACGAGCCACCCCCGTATTCGACGGATTCTTCGAAGCGGGGTTGTGTGTACCTCTCCCCCTGTCTTCTGTAGACCCTTCTACGTCTGTCATTGCAGAAGAGACAGACCTTCGTCTCATCAGAGAAGAGTACGGTCCGCCACTGTTCTAGAGTCCACTCGCAATGATTGCGAGCAAACTCTATGCGATCTCTGCGATGCTGTGCAGTAAGTTTTGGACCTTTAGCAGGTCTATGGGCTTTTAAACTCTTTTTGTGTAACCTTCTTCTTATCGTAGAAACACTCACAGATGTTCTCCGAGTTGATCGAAGCTGTTGTTGCAACTCAACAGCATTTGTAAAACGGTTTCGTAAAGATGTCGTAACGATGAAACGGTCATCTCTTTCTGATGTGCACCGTTTTCTTCCAGATCCCGGTTTTCTAACATAACCACCAGTCTGCTGAAAACGTTGGAACACCCGTCGAACTGAAAAACGGGACAGGTTCAACTGTCGAGCAACGTCACACTGCCGCATCCCCGACTGCAATAGGGCAATCACTTGATCGGCTTCTTCAGAGCTGGTGTCCATCTTTACTTGTTCTTACTTGGGTTACTTGTTCACGTGTGTACACTGCAAAGTCTAAGTTACGACTGGCCCATATTTCATCCAGATCGACCCTTTTACACTCTTTTTAGGTGGTGTAACTAGCGTCCTTACTAACGATCATTTGACAGTGTTTATTTTTGACGCTCTATAATGATAAATGTTTTAATGATTTCATGATTTTTTTTATTAATAATGTAAAGCTATTCAAATACCCATTTCAAACATACCAATATTTATATAAATATAATTCGTTTCTCGCCATCACAGCCATTTTTCGCGCAAACTCAGAGAGGTGCGATTTTTGTGACGCTGAGTGTAGTATTATTCTGAACGAATATAGGCTGGCTGTACAATACCTTAGTTGCCTCTTACGACACCTCGGTAGGAAAGAGGTAGGTGCTATTTTCTCCTGCCGGACACCTAACGGCTAATAACATAATAAATAACCACTGGTTTATTATATCCAGCTAATATTTGAATTCTAGCGCGGAAACCGAACGATTTTTGAACTTTTTTCTATTGAAGCGTGATTGTCATATGGAAGCAAATGATATTGAGATAAATTTAGACGGGGGCTACAACAACTTGAACTATTCCGATCTCACCGACAACCAGATACTAAGCTTAGTATTGTACGAAGTTGAAAAGAAATACCATTTCACCGGTGACGGTATTTGGAGTAAACAGGATGGATCAATCGAACCTCAAATTCAAAATCAACGCAGACGACTGAACTGACAAACCCAATGACAGGTGAATATTAGTTATGAAGTTGAAATTCATCTGTTTAGTCTGCACATATAGAAAATATATATAGAAAAAATGTATATAATTATTTAAAAATAAGAGTAGTTAATAAAACACTCATATAAGCACATGTTTTTTTATTTTCATCACTATATTATTTATAAAATATTGTATACATTTTACTAATCGGCGAACTATTGCTTTTTAATTTTTTATTTAATTATTTTATCTTACATTTATCCAACCTATAAAATGTTTACATATATTTTATGTCATAATGTAATAAAAAACACCTAAAGACTATTATTAAAAAAGATTTCCTACCAATGTTCCCTGCATCGCAGCTTCAATAGTTTTGAATAAAAATAATTAAAAAGAATTTGATTTAGAACAACATTCTTTGAACACTTTTAAAATTTATTATTATATCATTTTCTTTAATACGCAGATAAGTTATAAAAATAAAATAATTTGTCTTTATGGGTACAATATAAAATTATTTAAAATATGAAATCGTATAATTCTCATAATTATGGTTAAATTGGCACAATATTCACGTATTACATTAATTATTTACAAATAATTACTGATAGGTATTCGACATCGCACATTACATTTACAAAAGAAGACTTATTTTAATTGGTCCTTAAATAAAACCTACTTAACTAATACATATTTGTGAAAACCAAACAACGAAGCCACGGGATCGTTAGACAGAGACACAAGATATAATTAATAGTTCGTATAGCAGAGATATCTAAGTTAAGGCAAAATCCATGTAAGGCTGTGTTGGTAAAGACCGAATAAAGACTAAGATGAAGAAGTCCGCCGTTTTCCTGTATGTAAATGCGAAAGCTTACTTGGCAAATATCTGTATTTGAGAAAGCATCGGCTTTTATAGCTATCGAGAGTACGGCATATCGAATAAAAGTTACAAAAATAGAAAAACATCATCATAGCTGATTCTCCTAATAAATAAAAATTGTAAAAAATATTCTTAAAATATCGTCTAAAACTGGCCGTAATTTACAATTTTGGAAACTTAAATCGGGGCCTAAGACATCTTAATTGCTACAAATGCCAAATACTTATTTATTAAAACAACGTATTTACTATACTATTGATATTATTATCTAATAAGGCACAAGGAATGCACAAGAAATTACATAAAAAACACTTATATACTACGTAACGTAACTGTAGGCAATCCCTTCACTACTTGATTATATGGGATGGATAACTCTTTGTAATGTAATTAAAAAAGTATCCTTAAACTATAGTTAATAGAATCAGGCGTTACTTTGCGGAAATCCATTATAATGAAGGAAGGTAAGTTACTTTGCTAATATCCGCATGCAAAATATACTCGGCGGCAGTCTGTCGTAGAGTCTATGACGCTTGATAATGCCTCGTTTTGGGGCGAAACACGTGTCGTGTTCTCGACTTCAGTGGTGTATATTATCTAGTGGTAGTATTGTAGTGGTTGGTGGAGGGTACCCGGTGGCGGTTCCTGGTGGCGGTGTTAGTTTGCTTGTGCACGCTACTGAGGGAGGGCGGGCGGTGCTCTTCAAAAAACTAGGTAATATGCACCATTTTTATATTTTGCATGCGGATCTTAGCAAAGTAACTTACCTTCCTTCATTATCCTTAAACTATTAAAATATTTATGACGGTATCGTAATACTACAAGTTAATTAATTTTCTTTCCGCAAACATTTTAAAAACAGTTTTCACCACTAATATACATTTCTCATGCATTTTTAATTATTTATTTACATTATCATTTATACTGTCTATTTGGATTCATATTATTGTTAGAGATCACCAAATATCGTAAATTTTGGTCATGCGTAGATAATGTTAAAAATTATATTTAATTATTTTGTTTTAGGTAAATGTGCGCTAACGAACTTACCATAGTAACAAAGAATAGCATAGCAAAGGTAGAAACAGTATATAATATAATACACATACACCAAAAAATAGAGTTTATTTGTGATTTCCGAATTTTTGCTTACTTAACATAATCTGTCCTTAAAAATTATCAATCTGTCTGTACGACCGTAGTTAATTCACAAAGTGTTAATGTAGTAATAAATTTGCGTAGATTGTCATTAGTAACTCTGTGTGCAATTTTAAATTATTCTGATATATATATATTCTTTATAGTTTTGTATTTACCATATTTCAAAAGCCCGCGCGAACAAAATCACGCGCATAATTAGTTCAGAATAATTAACCACAAATGACGGTGTCGTTTTGATGTATTTATTTAAAAAACGTTGCTACCTTCCCAATTTTTTAAATTAATGATTTTCACCAGCTCAATTATTTTAAAAATACGTCTATTTAATATTAGGATAGTTCTATACAGTTTTCTATCTTTGAATTTAACATTTTAATCTTTACGACGTGGAACGCCACCCGTCACGTCTCGTTTCCCGCGAACCACCGCGAAAAGTGGGCTACGGATGTGGTTTCTGTATACATCAATGGGAAAAAGGCTTTATGTTTAATATGGTTTAATCTTTACACCATTTAAATTATTTATTCAGTTCAATGAATTAATTAATCCAGCATTATGGTTTCGTAAATTTATATTTTTTTACTTACCTTAAATAGCATTGCATTTATCATAATGAAACTAAAAATTAAAAAAAAATATATATGTAGTTTCGGTATAAAAATATATGGTTCCGCTCCGAATACTCCTTTTCGAAATTATTCCTAACGCTAAGTTAATTTCGAAAAGGAGTATTTCAATTCAAAAAAGGGGGCAGAGATGTATATGCCTGTCCGGGACTGGGTTCCATTTTGACCACTACAGGAGGAGCGAGTTCAGAGTGCCGGTCCATTTCGTAGTGTTTGTCGTGTGGGACCATGCCGCACTTTTCGTAATCTTCGGGAGGTGCTGCGTAACGAGGCGGCTCTTCTTGCAATGCACACGCTGAATATTTATCCTCGTGTTCATGGCTACGGTAATCCAACTTATCGTCATGTGCATGACCTTCCATTTGTGGTGAATGAGCTGCTATCATAGGGTAATCACGCACGCCTAAAGGAGGTGGACTACCCTCGCCGTATTCATAAGAATGTCTTGGAGCAAACATTTGTCCATCGTGTCCGTTGAGAACTGTCGTGTATGAATACGCCGCTGGTTGAGAATTGAATGCAGGGTAGCCACTTCCGCCAGACGATAGTAAATGATGTGAGGATAACTCGTACGAGTGTTGATAAGACCAGCTGTCAGCTGGAGCTGGCAATCCATTCTGTGGAAATGCTGGTAAATTTCCTCCAATACCTGGGAAACCTCCGCCTAGTGTAGTCGAACTCGGTGAACTAGAACCAATGTATCCGGTTTTCCTTGGAGGTTCGCGCTTACGCCATTTTGCTCTTCGGTTTTGGAACCACACCTGTAAAAAAGTTATGTAAGTTACTTTTTATATAGCTCGTTAAAAAAGTTATAGAAAGTGAATAATAACAAACATTACAATAAACATAACACACATACAGTCACGCCTTTTTCCCACATAAGGGGAAGGCAGAGGCCACTCACGTGACCAACTTTTTGCGTGACGGGTGGTGGGACCACGTCGCCGCTATTTTGGTAGGGGTTCAAAAATTCTTAATCCCATACTAAATTAATTAAATAAAATAATGAAATGTTTGTTACGCACCTGTACACGTGATTCCGATAAGTTTAATTTTAGAGCCAGCTCTTCCCTAGCGAACACATCAGGATATGGCGCACGTTCAAACGCTCGTTCCAGTTCTTCCAACTGGTATGCAGTAAATGTAGTCCTGAAAATAAATACATTTTTTTTGTTCATAACTAGAAACTTATGTCGTCATATTATTTATAACACCATGGTGATTTTACCTGGTACATAAACATAAAAGTGGGTTGTTAAAGATATAATACGTATATACATTCTTAATTTGTTTTGTTATATTACCCACTCACGCTTCGGTACGGTAAGTATCTACGTTGTTTAAAGTTAACAGAAATAACTTAACGCTGGAACAGCCCAATGAAACTAGATATTGTTTCCAAATGGTTTACACTTTAAAATGTCTAAGTCGGCGCATAATATTAATATTAATTTACAGAATTTTAATCTTACGTTTGAAAATTCAACTGTATTCCTTGGAATCACTCCAAGTTACAATGGGGAGCACACATTGAAAAATAGGTCCGAAATTAAGTTCTGTCATTTTTGCAATAAGGAAGATTAGACAGCTGACTGATGAGGCTACAGATAAATTAGTCTATTTTGCATACTTCCACGGTATTGTCATATGGCGTATTACTGCGGGGATCCGCAGCTGGATTGGGAACAGTATTTATTTTGCAAAAACAAGCATTTCGGGCAATCTTTAACTTGGGACCTCGCGAGTTGCTACGAGAACTGAGACTAATATTTTGACACTTCCGTTTTTGTTTATTTGTGAAAATATTATGTACGTACGGAAAAACATTAATTTATTTAACAAAAAAATTACTGTATCCTATGGAATGGGTCGAGGCGAGAAGCTAGAGGTTTCTATGTTTAGGTTGGCTAATACTAGAAAGTCTTTTATTAGCAGATGTATAAAAATTCCTAAAAGTGTAACATAAAAAACGGACACGAATTTTAAAAAATTATAAAGAAGAGATTGTCCGATAAAGCGTATTATAAAATAGATCACTACATAGAGGACAAAAATGTGTGGATATAACTCATACTCTGCACTTGCAAACCCCCTGGCCACTAAATTTATGATGTAATTTTTTTTTGGAATTCATAAATGACATTATATAATATGGCATTGAAAAGAAAGCCCCCAGAGTTTCTTATCGGTCCTTCTCTGAGAAGGTCATTATTGAACCGGTGTAGATTTTGACGTTCTTAAGAGCTATAAACAAGCCTAAATTGAATAAAGAAATTTTGACTTTGACTTTATCATAAAGATATTTAGTTGCATGTTAAACTATAAAAACTAAACATTGTGAATAATACTCAAAGTTTTAACATTGATATGCAAATCGTTTTTATCAGTCGGCGGCACATCAAACATCTGACGCGTGCAATATGGCTGCGGGCGCACGCGCAGAAATTGATTGAGCGTGAAACGAAATTCACCCCTGACGCGAGCCACCATTTCTAATTGCCAACCAATTGACAGTACTTATGATACTTGATGAAATGCAGTTTTTTATTAAAACGTCTCTTTCGTCTGAGTGTATTGAAATGAGGTGGAGAATATTACGTACATGGTCGAACACTAATTACTCGTACCTTTAATACAACTCTACAACTACATACAACAAAGAAAACTAATTGTATAGTATACGCAGCTTATGTTTCCCAATTAAAGAGACTGACTTTAAGATATTTAACTTATCGTTTTAAAAGAAGTAAATAATGTAATAATTGTTTTACGAATCTACTGCAGAAGTTGTACTGTCGGATGTATTGTGTTAAATAATTTCGGTATCAAATAATTCATGTAGAGATGTAAGAAATAGGATTGCACTGCCACTGTATTTATTAAGTAACAAGATCCCCTGCTTTAGTACAGTGGTAGATGATGCGATAAGTCAATTGACTCCCCGCGGACATACGGGTAATTAACTTCAACCCGGTATGACGACGCCTATTTATTTGAACCGCAAAGACCCCAGCATCAAGTGCTTTTGTTATATAAGAAAACTGTAAACTACAAAAAACCATAAGAAGATAAATTAAATGTTTTAAATTTTTATTAACGATAAAATGTATTTCTTGAAATGATAAACCATGTAATAATCCGAAATACGAATAAAACGCAGAAAAAAATAGTTATGGGCAGACGATGCACTTACCATTGCGTTAACGTTTTGCTCATCTCGTCGCTTTCGACTATAAAAAATATATCATAGTAAAGATTACAAACGAACACAAAGCTAACCTGAGGGTAGGTGATACTATCCTGGACCTTTGATCTATATACGAGTATATATGATAAATCAAGATGAAATTAGTACTTCACCCTTCAAGACTATTCTCAATACTGGTGGTCCATCGCAGTGGCAGATATTCCACCAAGCAGGCAGTGGTATGTAAACATTAATATTTCAGTATGAAGATAAGTGTAGCTAATTTAACTACAGGGCATATTACTTTTTCTTTATTTGCTTGAATAGACGAGACTAGGATTTATCCCATATCGTTGGTGCGTGGTACAGACAGAAACTTCATATGCACAACACAACCAGACCCGATAACCATCAATTTTTGTTTTTGCACTAATGTTGACTCCGGCTGGGGTCCGACCCCAGGACCCGCGGTATTGAAGTTAAGTACTTTGATCACTGAGCCACGCACGGTCCTCGCATATAAAAATTAAGATCCGATTTCACCGATCGCTTTGGAAATCAAGTTTAATAAAACCACGTTTTACTTAATTGAGTTCAAATGTATCATTTGATCTGGGTTTTCGTCTAACCGATTTCACCAGCTCCATATTGATCGCGTTTAGAAAAACGAAGTTAACATGAAATATCGTCACAATCTAAAACAAAAACTCGATGTATTTCGTATTTTGCGACATCAAACAGCCTGTTTTTATGCATAGGTTACATATGTATGCAAACAATAAACAATACGAATTAAAAATAATTATTGTGTTTACATAGTTGTGCAATCGACAATGACACCCCTCTCAACGCGTTTAGAGTTGGAACGTTGAAAATTGGGCGTTTTGAATATTAATCGCGTTTAGCTTTAACTGCGTTCATTTGATGTTGATGAAATGTAAACTGTAGCATTGAACTTAGTTAAACGCTTAAACTTCGTTTAGCTTTAACTAATCGGGTTTATTTTCAACGGTGAAATCCGCCCTAAGAAATTATGTCTCAGTGTGAAGAGTGCCTCACAGAGTTTTCCAATTTGAAGTTCTGGTTCTGGGTGAGACCGCAAGCAGGCGTTGCACTTACCGTCAGGTGAAAGTTTTGCTCGTCCCGTTACTAACCACCATAAAAAAACATGGGGTTTAGGTATTCGGTTCTCATATGTCTTATATCTATATGATTCTTATGTGCTATAGCCCGTCGCAGGCTAGTATCTAATTGCATACACACATACAGTCACACCTTTTTCCCATATTAGGGGTAGGCAGAGGCCACTCACGTAACCCACTTTTCGCCCTCGCGGGGAACGAGACGTGTTGGGTGGCGAACCTCGTCACCGCCATTTTGGTACGAGTCCAAAAACTCTTACTCCCCATTGCGTTCCTACGAGCAGTATAGTGACAGCATTGCATATTATGTTGTTACTCTGCCCGAACAAAGGCTGTCCGTACATTACTTTAGTCGTCTCTTACGACACCTCGGTAGGAAAGATGCAGGTGCTATTCTATTCTGCCGGACACCTATCTAATTGCAGCGCATCTTAATGAGGTATTTTATTGGTAGTTGGATTCGTAGCGCCAATTATTCTGCCGTCAAGCACTGGTGTGCAACAAACCTCTGTGTTCCGGTTTCAACCAGATGCACTTACGAGTATCGTGTGGTAAATGACTTGCTATTCTTGTCACATATTTACAATTAAAAAACAATCGTAGAATTTATATCTCAGTATCTGTTTGGTGACCGTGTGTAACTAGTAGCCAGAGTAGCTGTACTTCTACGCCGCTGGTCCTGGGTTCGAATCACAGTCGGAGTCGTCATTTGTGCAAAAATACAAATCGATGGTTTTCAAGTCTGGTTGTGTTGTACATGTGAAATGTATGCCTGTAAAACGCACTCACGGTACAAGGAAAACCTAGTGTCGGCCATCGTTTCTATAAAAAATGAAAAAAGTATTTCTATACTCTATATAGTATAACGTCGTTAAGAATAGCAATTTATGTATCGAACAAAAAATGTCGTTAGAAGATATTTCAACCGAGGACCCACGATACAGTTGACAGGTACGTCGACCGCTAAGCCACGCGGTCTGTCAAAATAGCCATATGTCGTTACCGCTTTTAGAAACTCATCGTATTAGTTATGCAACCTATAGACAGGAGAAGGGTGCCTGTTCAAAATGAAACGTTATTGGTTTTTATTAAGTTTTAATAAAAATATATATTATAAATATTTTGAACTTAGTAAGTCATAATTTTTCAAATTTTATACAAAGTTTTAACGTTTTTCACTTACAGCATGTAATTAATTATCTTTAGTAATAGTTTTATAAGTTACTAGCTGATGCACGCGACTTCGTCCGCGTGGAAATAGGTTTTTTAAATATTTCGTGACAACTATTTATTTTTTCGGAATAAAAGTATCTTATGTCCGCCTCTAGGATGCAATCTCTGTGCCAAATTTCGTCAAGATCGATTCAGCAGTTGAACGGTGAAAAGGTAACAAACAGACAGAGGGACAGAGAGAGCTACTTTCGCATTTATAATATTAGTATGGATGATCTAACAATGTCGAAGTTATTATTTTTAAAGAGAAAAATAATAAAATATTTTTTAGAAATATTTGATATACTTACGTCGTACATCTTGAATGATTATTCATATAGACTTTAAAAACGATAGAAGCACTTTTAAATTTTAATGTAAAAAGTTGCCATCTAAGTTTCAAGGTATGTACTGTAAATTTATATTCGCAGTTGCGTTAAATCGTTGTAGCATACACGATTGCGTAGCGCGTAGCAGGTTCTTGATTATGAGAGCATTGTAGCACATACATACAATTGTAGCATATACACAGAATATTCTCGTTTCAGTCGACACACCATAACAAAATTTATGAGATTAAAAAAATATGTGTCTATGATATTAACAGTTGTAATCGTCTTTACATTCTATTTTCTTACATAAGAAAATTAGATATTAATTAAATCTTTTGCATATTAAGTACTTGATTATTCAGAAATAAATTACAAGCATTCTTCGAACTTTTCTTATTTCTTTTGAATTTCGGTCTTAACCAGAGTTTTAATGAAAAAACGCCACGTAATTACAGTTAATTTTACGGAAAGACTTGAATAATATACAAAGAGTTTCGATCATATGATCTGTATGTAAAAAGTAATATTTCTCACCTTGTTTTCTTCTTCTTGATGCCGTTGTTTTCGTTCTTTTTTTTATCACTCTTTTTAGATGGTGGCGGTGGCGGCGGGGGCGGATGCGACGTATGCTGCGTCGGCGTCTCTACTGGTTGTAGTAGTAAAGGCTCTTCTTTTCGCTTTTGATCGTTACTAGCTGCAAATACTGGGAGATCGTCACGATACTGCAGCTCGCCGCCTGCACCAACAACAACCTGCACATGGCGTTCTTTGCCAAATTCGCTGAACATATGCTCCTCAAAAGTTGGCTGTTCCATGCCACCTCCAGCGGCGGCTTCGAAAGCGCATTCATAACGTGAACCAGCGCCGCTGGCGCTGTCCCCGCACACGTACATGTAGCCTTCGGCGGCGGGCGGGTGCGTGCCCGCTACCTCCGCGCCCACCTCGCTTGACTCCGTCGCGGCGGCTACACGCTCCTCTTCAGCGGCCTCGCTGCCGCTGCCTCTACTGTCTCACCCGGGCCCGCCGTGCCCGGATCGCGTACTTATTTATCGACACAGATATTAAACAATTTAACTAATTTAACCTAACACACGGGATCGATGCTCGCGCCGTTCGTATCCTCGTGTCCGTCCCGGTTAAATGGCTTTAATCAACTTTAACGAACTAACCGAATTTGCTCTACGGTTGGTCAATTTATATTACCATAATACTGCTCTCGACGGACGAGTTGAACCAATGATTGCAGCGCTCGAGTTCGCCGAGAGCAGACGCTTGAATGATAATTTCGTTCGTAGCGTGAGGGCAGACGTGAGATATTACATCGGGTATGGCGGTCGCTTATGACTATGATATTGAGTCGACAGAGAACCAATAGCGAGACGAGTCGGCCACTCCCCCAGACACAGGACCCCTTGCACCGACACGCCGCCGCCGCGAACTGCGGGCCTAAGCGACAACGGCCGCATAGCCCATAGATTAATATATTGGCATAGCGACCGAATGCACCATGCGGGATTCCCACAAACTCACCCGGGTTTTTGTTTATTTTACATCATAGGGCGCGTACACCCACATCATTATTTTGTAAGTCCATAACGCTTCATTGTAATTCCGTATCGATGCTACTTGTATGACTGACCCGTGATTTATAATCGTGGGAAATTATAGCACGTAAAAGTCCATGTCTTATTTTAGACTCAAATTTACAGTACAGCTATAATATAATATAACAACATAGTAAATGGTATCCAGTCACAACTTATTAAAAATCAATTACATGCGTTTAGATTTAAATCTTAGAAACCAAATCTAAAAAGGCGATTGAGGAAGTCGCTCGCAGCGGCAGTGTCGCACGCGCACTGAAACCGACGATCGACGCGGCGATCGCTTAATTATTAATTAACAGTTATTGCTGGGGATTATTAATAAAACATTCGCCCTGACTATTGGCACTTAGATTAGCGTCGAGGGAGTAATGGCGCATTTCAACAATTTCGGTTGTTATTTAATTGAAGTCAATTTAGATGATCAGAGTCTATTTAGGTTGGTGCTGGCGCTCGCCAGCGGGATCTCTGCTTCATTGGGCTTATTGGTGACTTTCAGACAACACGAATTGCACTCGTTGATGCACTTCTCGACGCATCTGCAGTTTGTGGAACCGTGAAAAATAGGTGATAATCGTCTGACATAAAATAAGGCGTGGAATAAAAATGCGATTATTTCCATCGTAGGAATTAACCCATGGTGTTGTGTTTATGTGATATAAATGAACATTATGTTATCGACATTCTCAAATCGTCATTGATGTCAAAGTGTGATAATGCAACAATTGTGAAGGTTGTGTAGCTAGTGATCTTTCGAATCCTGGTACAAGAAACTGGTGAATAAATTGCTTTTTACGAACACTATTTGCACGTCTATTCGGAAAAGTGTAAGTTAATTCATAATTGGAATATAATATTACAAACGAAGTCTTTATTTAGATCTATCACAAAAAGTGCATTTGATGTTTATTTTTGTAAGCAATTTTTATAGAGTATGTACTAAACACTCTTAAACGCAAAATTATACGTTTAAATCGTTAGAACTTTCACGAAACATTACTTGAACATAGCTATAATAAGCTACACAGAACATAGTATTAAGTGATAAAAAGTTTTCAAAATTTAAAACATGAACGGCTTTGCTCAATTAAATTTTATCTTTTACTATTTTCCAATTTTACCTTTTAATAGAACCATTTTTAAAATCTATTTGTGAAATTAAGCAATCGGTTATTAAGGATTGTTATTTGCGATATGGTTATATGAGCGGAAATTATTTGTTGCCCGTATACTGGTATGGTACCATCTATCGACATTAAGATAGTATGCACTCTACTTAAAATGAGAAGCATGCTAAGCTTGCCCGATATGCATATAATAAGTTGTGGTCGTGGTTTTTTTCGGGTGTAACTATTTTCTAATTTGTGTATAATCTATTGAATTATAACGATAAAACATGCACAAAGAACTTACTGAATTTCAGGGTTAATTCCTATAATCTGTGCAATTTCAAGTCAAGACTAATCATTAGAATTGGTTTCACTAGCGTAAATTGTCTTCTTTTTGATTATTCTATAAAAAAGCTATGCCCACACAGCACATGCACACATACACAACCTAAGTACCAACAATTAATTATTTGAACAAATGTTGGTCCCGGCTGGGATGTGAACCCAGGGCCTACGGCGTAAAAGTCATGTACTTTAACCACTAAGCTAGGTGATCGTCGTAATCGCACAAATAAAATGTAATAAATCTTAACGATTCCGAAAACAATAACAGTCGTTTCTATTTTATTTATTTTGATTCAGTACTTATGTTGCGACAGTAAAAGAATATTTTGAAAAAGATTTCATGCAGTTTTAATAAAACAATGTGTTGATAATTAGACGTTTGCAGTTTAGTGTGATCCATAAAAAAATGATTACATTGACTTGTTCAAATCATAGTCGAAGTATTTTGTGCAAAAACCATACAAAACACAAATTGTTGGTTTTTTGGTCTGGTTGTGTTGTGCCTATGAAATTGATCTCTCTAAATGCACACATGATACAGAAGAAATCCTACTGCAGGTCATCGTTTATTTATAAAAGAAACATTTTTTTTTTAATTTATTTCCCGCAGTTACTGCATTTGTTATGCCTGTCTATGTAGCTGATCGCTACTATTCCTCAGAACAATGTTATAAGGAACAGGAGCAATGTCTGCTAAACTACAGATTGTGTATTTAAATATCACCCGGATACCAGTTAAATGAAATTTCATATTATTTACATGTCCTTCTTTCTGTTGTTGCTTTTAACTTTAGTTAACTGTGGTGGTTGAATTCGTATGCAGAAATCCGTATAGGTAGGTACCACCGCTGGATATGAGTGTGCAAACGATATTACTGTGTTTCGGTCTGAAAGCTAGTGTAAACACTGGGCATATGAGACTTAAGAGCTGATGCCTCAGGGTGACGGACGCAGTGTGGTGATACAGCATTTGTTATTGACAGACGTTGGACTTAACATCAGGTGAACGTTTTGCTCGTCTTTCTCATATAAACAAAAAAAGTTATAATGAAGGTTTTTGAATATCTGATACGCCGCTTCAGCGCTGCTCAAGCGTTTCCTCACACTTGAATGTCGTGGTCGTACATTTTTAGCGATCTTGAATAAAGTACGATAACATAGCAGGCATTTGTTAATTCACTAGCCAAATTCTTAGCCTAAGGTAGATTCGCCGCGATCACTTCGTAATACCTGATTTCTTGAATGCGCAGGTTAGAACGCCAACTCCGATATAATAAGACCAAGAGCTTTTAGCTGCATAGTTCTATAATTATTTCTGTTTGTTTTTTCATATAAGTTCAGAGATATATATTTTGTTAAATACGCTAGACCGCAAAAAAGGGTCGGTTAGAAAATCTTCAAAATCTTCAAAAGTGCCTGACCTACTTTATGAAATAAAGACTAAATTAATTAATATTTAATTCCACATAAAATAATATATAAAACCTTTTTATCACACAGTGTAAAGTTACACCATTGCATATTCTGATATTATTCTGCCAGAAAAAAGGCTGTCCGTACAATACCTTAGTCGCCTCTTACCACACCTCGGTTGGAAAGAGGTAGGTGCTATACTACTCTCTAAACGTTCTAGGAAAATGACTATGATCTATGTTCTCTGCAACACAGAATCCGCAATGAAGATATCCGCAGCGGAATGAGGGTAACTGACAAAGCTAAAGTAGGAATGATCCGAATGTATGCAAAATACAGATGGTTCAGGATCGTACTTATTGCCTATATGAAGGTTCTCTAAACTCTCTACTCTCTGCGAATTGACTCGAAAAAAAAGGTTGAGAAACGGGAGAGCATGAACTTGGATCTCGTCTATCTGGGTTTGAAAGTTTATTGCTCTGAGTACCGTGACACCAAGACCGTGTGTTTCATTTACTTGTATCAGCGTGGTGTTACATAAGGGGTGGCGCGTGGCCTAGTGGTCAGAGTACCTGACTTTTAAGCTGCGGGTCTTGGGTTCGAATCCCAGCCGGAGCCAACATTTGTGCTAAAACATAAATTGTTGGTTTCGGGTCTGGTTGTGTTGTGATTGTCCCCGTGTTTCTGACACTGCATCCTAGCCTACTTCCGATCTTATCACGTAAACGCCGAGTTCCAAATCCAAAACACCAATATTTGTGAAAGCACAAAATACTGCTTTTAAATCATAGATGTATTGTGCGCATTGCTATGATTCGGACATTGCATCGAAAAATGCGTTCATTTGACTTGCTTTATCAGATGTCATCAGGGTATGAAGACGAGCTTCATTGTTTTCGATTTATAAATATTCTATTCCGTAACTGTATTACTGACTACCGATGCTTCTAGTAAAATTATAGTAAAATTCATCAAATCATTGTAATACAATCTAGAAAAAAAAGCTATTGAATTGGGCTATGGACATAGCCCCTACTTTCCATAAAAATTATACTTTTCGGTGTTATTTGGTCCTAAACCCCTCGACAACGTAGTACAATTTTCAAAAATAATTATTTTCTACTACAAATATATTATTGAAGTTAGTTTGTGTAATTATAATTAGTCGGTTCACAGGTTCTGTCACACCCATAATTAATTTAAATGTCGAGTACTGGCCCGAAATGTTTGAACTGATTTGGAATAAGGAACTTTTGCGCCATCTTAAAATAAAAAATAAATTGATTTTGTTCCATTTAAAATAAACGGAGTGGACGCAATAGGAAGACAGAATTTGAAGACCGTAAAAGGAGCAACCGACCTCTTACGTTGAGTACACCAGCGGTCATCAAAGCATTGCGGGTGTGAATCCAACGAAATCTCGTCCTCAAGCAAAAAAATTAATTGAGGTTAAGCAGAACTGCGGTCAAAAGAGTGCTTAATGAAGACCTAAGATTTCAAGCTTATTGACGAAAAACAAGGCATTATCTTAAAGAGCGTCAAAATAAAATTAAGGCTCGAGAGATCTCGGGCTTTGTTAAGAGAAAGTTACAATAAACAAAAAGTAATAAACAAGTGTATGCCCACAACAGTGAAGAAACTAGCAAGCGTATGTCGAGAATACAGTGTGTGCATTTATCTTCATCATTTATTATTGTTGTTTCGCTTAGAGTCTAAGGTGAAAGGTGAGTGAAAAAGGAGTAAAAACTGGAGCTGTTGTGTATCAAAGTACCGTTCTTACAGACGTAGACCCTTTTCTCAAACTATGTTTGAAAATAGACATTTGGTATTCCAACAAGATTCAGCGCCAGCTCATCGGGCAGCAACCACGCAAAACTGGCTTATCACCGATGGAATCGACTTATTCAGGCACGAAAAGGGGAATCCTCCGGATTCCTCCGGATTTCACAATATGACAATATTTGTAGAAGAAAGCCTGCGCTAAATTTCATTAGAATTTATAGTCTCTCAAAGCATCCCTAATTAAAGCAGTGGCTGATATAGACATGAACATTAGTCGACAACTGGGCTCGGAGGTTGAGGGCTTGTATTCAAAATCAAGAAGGGTATTTCGAATAACATTAGTAAAATTTTAAACTACGTTTAGCTACTTTTGTTTTCATATATGTATTTAATACAAACAACAAAACACGTACAATTGACGGTGGCATTAACTGACGATAGCAAACTGTAAGTCTAAGACTGTACGGTACTGGTTCAATTAGCCTAAGAAAGATTAACTCGAGGCTGCAGACTTGCTGGTCTGATAACAGTCGCTTCGCGTAATAACTGCTTTCTAACTTGAATACGCAGGTCAGAAATCCGACTCTGATGTAATAGGACCCAAAGCTTTTAGCAGCATAATTCTTTAAAGTAGATTATGTTTGGTTTTTCATTTATGTTTGTTAAATCTTCTTCAGCGGTCAGTAAAAGTGCCCTGGTGGACATAGGTCTCTCCCAAGTCTGTCTAAGGAAGATTCGCCGTAATCAGACACTTCGCATTTTAGACTCTGGGCCCGTCACCAGCCTAGATAATTTAGGTCTGGAATAATTTAGATGTTTATTCCACCATGGACATGACAGAGACAAACAGAGGAAATGGTATTTTCTGACATTTGCTCAAATCAACTTTTAAGACACCCACGGGATAAAATGGAGTGATCCTTCTACCTCCACCACCATACTCACGCATTGTTGAATCTATTTATAACTGAATAAAGCTACACTAATTCAGTACTCGTTCTAAAGGACGACGCAAATATTTTTTTTGCGCTATAAGTGCTAAGTTTGTTTACATTACACAAAGTTACAATTTTTTTCGCGTTACAACGTTTTGAATAAGTAAAAATTATTATTTCAATTAGTTTAGTCAGACATACAGGATACATTTGTTACATCGGTTCGGGAAACTGAGTCTCATCTTCTCGACGAGTATACCTCAAATTCTGAAAACGAAACTAACCAATGCGCGTTGCCGGTGATTGAAAATTCAATACTCGGTGTTTCTTACGGATTCAATACCGTGAAAACGGTATCTGAGCAGAACTAAGATAACTGACACAGAAATAGGATCAACAGGCTGAAGTAGCAATGGGCTGGCCACAGCTCGTTGAGCACAGGCGATGAAAGGTCCGTACCAGCAAACACAGTAGGACGATCCCTCCCCCTGATCAAGCTATGACGTTCTAATTTTATCGGAATGCAGGTTACAGTGGTGTGATTTGTGATTGACTGTAATGATGATAATGATGACAATGCACTTTTTCTTATTGTACGTACATATAAATTAAAGGTAAAATTAATGGAGTTTGTGCGTTTACAACAGGCTTGCTTTGGTGGTCCGCCACCGACCCCTAACTCAGAAATCAATCGTTAAGCCACCGTGGCAGCCGAAACTACATTTAAAAAAAAATGATGCCCCGCAATAGGGTTTCTCCAGAGTCGTGGGTGCGTTTTACAAACATAAATTCCACATGCACAAACACCGCAGAAGCCAAGAGCTTAGCCACTGCGCCACCCAAGCCGTCATAACACTTTATTGAAATTTAAGACGAAAGCTTTCAACAACTGTTATTTACCGAGGAAAGACATACGCATTTACACGCATTAGATATATGACTTTAAGCAATGATATAATGATGCTGAAAGCAATTTATATTTTTAATGCGCGTTGTCAGTGATGTCATGTATAGAACCAAGTCGCGAGCTATGTAAAATTACATGCTCGGTGTTTCTCTGAGATATTGAATCCGTGAAAAGGGTATACGAGCAGAACTAAGATAACTGACACAGCAATAGGATCTATGAATCTACCACCCCGTCTCATCCCGTGGGTGTCGTAGAAATCGACAGAGGGAAAATTAAAACCAGGAGATAGGCAGCAGCATCTTCCTGGAACATCTGAATAAATAAACTCCGGTTGCCGACCCGCCTACCATGCGTAGCAACTATGGCAAAATTCCCCCAAAACGAGAGCTAGAAATGGCCTATGAAGGCCTATGTTCAACAGTGGACTAGTGAAAGGCTGAAATGATGATGATGAATGCATCTTATGTTCTCAAACTTTTTAATAAACATAATATTTTTTTTCATCCCCGTTTCAGACATTGTAAACACAGAAATATTAAACCGGCCACTCTTGAGGTGAAAAGATTTTTGGTTTACAGGAATATATATCTTAAACTAAATATAATTAGTAACTGTAATAATTGTAAGTTAGTATCGTTGACAATAATACGACAGTATGTGTTGTTATTTATTATTACTTTAGTATAGAATTATATATTTTTATATTCTACGTTAAAATTTATAAAATAAATAAAAAAACTAAGGTACTCGTATATCTTATTTTTCTTAAATAACGTTTAAACTTACAAATGTCCATACTTTAAAGATAATTGATGGATATTACAATAACAAAATTCATATGAAAATCTAAAGATGTAAAATAGTAGTTTATGTTAATATTTATACTTTCGTTTATGAGTATTTTTTACTCGACAAGCTATCTATATAAAAATAACTTGTGTAATTAATTAATAGTTTTGCTGTTGATGCGTTTACATTATCCCTTGAATGATTTACTGTGAAGTTTGGTAATAAGCTTCATTCTAGTGTTTTTCCTAGAATTTTATATTATAACTAGCTGTGCCCCGCGGTTTCACTCGCGTAAAAAACCGTATCTACTCCATATGTACCATATTTGAATCGGATTTTGGGGTTTTAATTTATTTGCGTGAAACCCTAATTGTTTTCTAAAATTAAAGTAGCTTAAGTTACTCGCTATTATATCAGCTATCTGTCAGTGAAAGTTTCGTCAAAATCGGTCCAGCCGTTTCGGGGATTAGCCGGAACCAACATACAGACAGACATATAAACATTTTAAATATTGTTTTTCTTATAAGTACCGTATATAATTTCATAAGCATTGAGTAAAAGCTGTTATTTTGTTTTTACAAACAGACACTTCAATTTTATTTATTTGTATAGATTATCACATTTTTATCTTAAAATTTATTGCTATGAAGTCACCTTAGATCGAGATTTGAGCGTCTTGACGCTCTTTACTATGGATAGTTCTGCAAAAAAACAACTGCATCTACTACTTCTGCTTTTACTGTTTTCGCATTATCCGTAGGATAATTCGCTGCTATGCTACGCATATAAGTATTTCAATATTTAATCTAAATAACGTAAATAGTTTAGATATCTTAACTTTTTTTACGGCATTTACTATCTAGTCTAAAAAAGTATCTCATCTTAAAAATATTAATTTTTGCTATTTTAGATGAGTACGTACTATACGTACGTACACGTACGTAGGCACGACGGCTTTTTTCGCTATTACAACGAAGTAGACATGCAATTTAATGATAAAATAATTTTAAAGCTCGTAGCAGTATTAGGTATTGTCCGATGAATCATGTGACTACACGCGTAGGCGCTTCACATAAAATCTCACTGGCGACGGCAGCTCGACGCAGAATCTGCCGCTCGCTCAATTGGGCTCAATTGCTTTAATTGACTTCAATTGAAATGACCTCGCGCACCGGCTCCCGCTTCTAGCCTGACACTTTTACATCTATCTTTTTGGAGCTGACATAAAAGCGCTAGTTATCATATATATCATTGACCCCAATAAAACTACCCACAGATACAAAAAGTAGTATTTGTGAAAATGGCATTTCTTTGACATAGTTTTTAACATAGGTTAGGAACATTGTACAAATCACCGTATGGTGGCGGCTTAAGAGAATCTACCACCACCCCCTCTGTCGACTTTTACGACACTCATCCTGTGGGTGTCGTAAAAGTCGACAGATGGGAAATTAAAAGCAGAAGATAGGCAGCAGCACCTTCATGGAAAATCTGATTAAATAAACTGCGGTTGCCAGCCCGCCTACCAAGCTTGGCAACATTGGCAAAATCTCCCCAAAATGATAGTTTCAAAGCTTTTGTGGCAATCTATGGGGGAACCTATGTTTAGCAGTGGACTAGTAATAGGCTGAAATAATGATGATGATAATCAACTACGTTGATGAAATATTACATAAAGTACATAAAGAAGAAACTTTGTGTCCCCTTTGGAACTGATGTAAAGTTGTGAAAATTTTACTACCCAACTAGGAGAATCTTATTATTTGCAGCGTTAAAATTTTATTTTTGAATCCAATTCGAAACAGGATTGATCTTTTATGTAAACTTCATGACGAAAAAAATATATAATAAATTAAGAATCCGTCTAGGTAGGTACCACCCCAGGGCCAGTTATTCTGCCGTGAAGCAGTAGTGTGCAAACATAACTGTGTTTCGGTTTGAAGGGCACTGTGAGCTAACGTAATCACAAGGCATATCAGACTTAAGAACTGATGAAGGCACGGTGAGGTGTCACACAGAAATGTTCTGGGTGAAACAGCATTTGTTATGGGCAGACGTTGCACTAACCATCAGTTGATGTGTTGCTCGTTTCATCACTTTATACAAAAAAAAATACATTCAATGCAACCTTTTTGTGTCTACTTATGACAACACTGAATTACATAACTGACTACTCTAGCTATTTTTTTAATGACAAATTACAACGCACCTGTTACATTAATTAAAAACGGTACATTTAAGATTTTTTTTCATTCAACTTTAAAGCGCACAACCAACATTCAACTGGTGACATGCATTGCGTTGCACTAAACTCAGGAAACGTCCTAACATCAATTACCACGATTGCAACGGTACGCAATGACCAAACATCTTTAAAAAGACACGACACATATTTTGGCACGTGTCCTATCCGGCGTTCAATTGACGCTAATTAGGAAATAACGGTGCGCGGCGAAGCTGAGCATTGTGATCATCTTCTGTGGGATGTCGTGTTATTACAACTTTTGTTTTATTTTAACATCGAATACTATGTTATTGATTTTTTTTTTAATCCTGGTGCTTTGAGAGCAGAACCTTATTGAAATAAATTGAGTTCTTTTTCTGTTATCGATAGAACAACATTAAAATTGGATTCTTTTTTGTTTTCTTTAATTCCATTTGCCGAATTGATTATAAATTTGACTTTTTCTAATTTTTAATTTATGAATTTTCTTTTTATTCTATTTCCCTTTAAATTAAGTTTCTCATTAAAATTGAATGAGTAGTGTATTGTATTGTGGCCACAGTCGTAGGTAAACTTTTTGCCAGTTTCAAAGTAGCAAAGTGGATAGGTTCGAATATCGACTGTAAAAAAGATAGTTCTCTTTTACTGAGGGTATGTTGCACGTAAACAAAACATTAAGCCCCGGTTTTTTTACCTATATCTGGCAAAGTATCAACTTTGTCCCTTTTGCGTCCGAAACGTTACATATAGAAACGTTGCACTAAATTCCACCTTGAAAATTTACTCTCATCGCGTCCAAAGAAGTTTACTTCAAAAGTATTAATATAAAGAAACTAATAAGGAATCACCCGTGGTAGCCTCGGAGCCGGGCGCTGAAATTTTTTCTGAAATTTTAGTGCTGATTTATCACATGCTCGTCGGTAAAGGAAAACATCGTATGTCTGAGGAATAAAAATATTTCGAGAGCATATACTCGTATAAAGTCCGCTACGCCAGGAGAGCCTGCCAACTTTTTTTTAATAAATCAGGAAAAGTTAAAAAATTACCACTATGCATATTTATTAGGAACAATATATGCAATAATTGCAATTTCTACTTTTATACATTTGAATAAAAAATTTGCATTTTATTGAAATGGCTGCTCTTTAATGTAAGGTTACATGCTTCTTCTTTTTTGATTTCTTGTCTTTTACACCGCTCCAGAAACGAATGAATTCTCTACCAGAACCACTACCCTTTTCTTCTAATTGCTGGGTAGCGCCTGAATAACGTAATTTCTCGGTACCAAAAACAACATGAGATCTGCCCCAATTATCATGCCCTTCTACAATTTCATCTTCCGTATATGCGGAAGGTATTGTAGTTGCCTCGTCATCAAAACGTAAACGTTTCTGAACCGACGGTTCGGACCTTTCCGAATGAACATCACAACTTACTACCACTTTCGCAGAATCTTGCTTACGTGAATGAGAAGCCTGAGGTTCATATACTGTACTTAACAATTCCTTCTCATTATCAATATCCAAGTTATATTGTAGGTTTTTATTAACATTTTCCTTGGGTTTAGAGCTATGATTAATTGGCTCAAATTGTGTGGAATTGGATCTAGACTCCTTCATAAACTTTAAAACATTCAACTCACTAGCGTGTTTTTGCTTAATCGTATCTTTTGCTTTCTTAAATTTTAGATTCACGTTTGTGTTGAAAAATTTTTCTTCCTCCGCTATCCTATGCTTTATTTTATTCTGATCGGTTTGTTCTAGACTGTCCCCAGTTTGCACATGTGCATCAACGGTTCTGTTAGGTACTATCTTACTTAATTCTAATTCCGCGAAAGAATATAGTTGTTTTCGTAGAGGATGTAGTGAAGTCAATCCGTGTTTTGTACCTTCTTCATCTGTTTCATTTTCATTAAGTTTACTTTTTGAACAAGTGGCTAAAACTAATTTCCAAATTTTCTTAAAATAGTTTTGCTTCGCTTTTCCACGAATGTCTACATCTAAAATGTCGTCGTCAAAGGTGTGACCGCTAAATACCATTTTAGATTCATCATCGTCATCATTGGGGTTCCGCATAATAGTATCCAGATTTAAGCTATAAAAATAAGCAAAGCAATGATGCTTATTATTAAATACTTTTTTAAAGATTTTAAGTACGAATTAATCAATATTTACGGGAAGGCAGGTGCTCCACTTAACCAAGAAATTCCCCTTTTTAGATCTTAGGAAATTAACATTTTCACCTTATCTTCAACCGAAAAGGTGTCAACTCTTACTAAAAATCTGTTTAAAAATAAATTTAAAAAAAATAACCTATGGGTGTCCCATGGCTGAGCACAGGCCTCCTCTCATTTTTGAGAGGGCTTTGGAGCTGGGATGAGTCCGCCACGCTGCTCCAATGCGAGTTGGCAGACTTCACATGTCCTCGAAATAATTTTTTCCTTAGACATACAGATTTCCTCACGATTTTTTCTTTTACCACGGTAAATTTTAGAGATGCCGGCACTGTTAATCGAACTCAGGTCACTAATAGGGACTCAGGGCTAATTTAACTAATAATATTTAGTAATTAATATTTTAACAATGCTTAATTAAATAATCCTGTAAACTGATAAGATAAATTGAACTAACATGTTTTCAGATCTATCGGTGTAGATGAAGAAGGCTTCAGAAACCCTGGGCACGCAGCGTTTTATCCAGTACTGAACAGTATAGAGCAGAATGAGAAGTACTGCCATAAAGGTGCATGCGGCTAGGTACACGTTGTGCTGGAGGACAGACACTTCGCCGCACTTCTTTCGGTCTTCATCGTATATATCTGGAAAAAGAAAAATAAATTCATAAACTTTCATAACTGTGCCTGTTTTATTATTGAAATATTCCTCCTAGGTTATGTGCCTAAACTATGTAGTACGTATAACTAAATAAATTATTTTTAATTTAATCTAAGTAACAGTAGATAACAGACTACATTCTGTACATGCTATAGTAAAATATTTATAATACAGTTGCCAACCACAGGCCTCCTCTAAAATAACCTGGGGGAGACCTCCGCGATGCTTCTGTGAGGACTTCATAGATTCGCGATTTTTTTTAAATGTCTTATATTCAAGCTTTCTCATGGTCATACCGAAATATTTATAGAATTAAAATTGTCTTTTATGTGATAATAGCACCGAAATTAGAACTCGGGCTACAAGCGGTTTTTTTTTATGGAAGTAAATAACTATCAGTGCCCTTTAGATCGAAATAATGTTAGCACACCGGTGCTTGACTGCAGAATAACTGACACTGCGGTAGACGGATTGCCGCATAGAAATCCTACCGCCAGTAAACAATAAAACACCCGGCCACTTGACTACCAATTTCTACCCAAGCTACCGCCGAACTTTGTATAAATAAGCATTGCTTTAAAGTAACAGCATAATCATATCCCACTACTACGCACAGGCCATGCCCCATTTTTGATAGCGCTTTGGAGATGAAAAGAGTCCGCCACGCTACAGCAATGCGGGTTGGCGAATTCTAACGTCCACGAAATATTTTATTTCTCAGACATACAGATTTCCTCACAGTGTTTTTCTTCACCGCTGGGAACGTGGCAACTCAGCACTTAAAATTGCAGAACAATTTTAGATGGGGGTCGAACTCAGGTAACTCACGTACTATGATACGATATTTAAGACGAGCGCTTAGCGCTCTTGTAAGCATTTTTTTTTGTTGTTTAGAAACCCACCGTACGACCCACAGTTGGGCACTCCATCACAAGCGCTCATAGAGTCGATGCACACACGTGCACCAGATATCTGACATTCAAGATGGGCCACCGGGCAGTTAGTCTCTGTGGCCCTTAACGTACGAGCTGGTGTCATCACCAATGACATTTGTTCCATCTATAACGTACATAAGATATGTATGCAGCCTTAAAAATGAAAAAGTAATAAATATAATTTTCTTTTTTACTAAATTAAAGGAATAAATCCATTTTGACTATGCTATGCCAGTCCAATCATAACCTTAATTTTTATTTTATATTGTATAAAGTGACGAAACGAGCAAAACGTTCACCTAATGGTAAGTGCAACGGCCGCCCACAACAAATGCTGTGTTACCCAGAATATTTCTGTGTGACACCACACTGCGCCCGTCACCCTGAAACATCAGTTCTTAAGTCTCAAATGCCCAGTGATTACGCTAGCTCACAGTGCCCTCACACCGAAACATAGTAATGCTTGCACACTACTGCTTCACGGCAGAATAACTGGTCCTGGGGTGGTACCTACCTAGACGTCCTGCATAGGACCACCACCAGTAAAAGTAATTAAAAGAAAATGACTCATACAATAAACCCATATAAGGTGTACTACTCTTTGTATAACAAATATTATGCATTACCTCCTACGAACAATCTCATAGAGTTTTTTGGCTTCTCTTGATGATGGAGTTCTAACATATTCTGAAAAATCCTTAATCCTAATTATTTAATAAATAACGAACTGCTTTTTATACATAGAATGAGTGTGTCGATTCATATATAATGCATACCCAGGTCGTTCCGTACTTAAAAAGTTAAAGCGAGCGAACGGTGCCTGGGCTTCCACCACTCAGTTAACGTCTTTTTATATAAGTTACAAAAAACATTCTTCCCCTCGAATTAGACCAGTAACATTTATGCCCGCAGTATGTTTTGCGTTAACTAACTTCAAAATAATATTGGCTTAAAAAACATTTAACAGTTGGAAGTACATTGTTATAATTTTTTGGTATAAAGCTTAATTACATCGGGCTGATTTCTAAAATGTATCGCGTATTCCCTAATTCAAAGTATTCTATAGAGATTTTAACCCCAGAAAAGTTCCAACAGTACTAAAATTACGAGATGCGGGTAGAGGAGTATTATGCATTTGTAATATTTTTACACAAGTTATTATAAGACAAATGTTATCCTCATGTCGGAATTTCAATAAAAAGTATAAGTAAAATTTGAGCCTGAACCTGAGAAATAATGCATATATGCAAGTAACAGGTCAATAAGTTAAATCGTTATTATTTTATATCGTTTTTACATATCGATGATGCATATGCTATTGATATTCTATATTTTATTAATAAAATAAAAACACAACAAATTAACTACAAACCGTGAAATTGCTGATCGCTATGACGATACGAGAAGTATTGAAAAGGTAAACATGACGAGTCTTCGGCTCTCTGTAATCGCAAATGTTGAATAATGTTGAGCCAACATAATTTCGCATGTATCGAAGTGCAATACGACCTTGAATCTTTAACAATTCGAAGAAAATATCGTTAACAGAATCATGCTACTTACTCTACGGAAATCAATTACAGTGAACGAGACAAACAAAGTTTATTTGCTACTATCGGCTGGGAATTTGCTTATACACGCTATTGCGGGCGGGAGGGCTACGTTCGTCAAAAACTAGATATAACACATCAATAAAAAAAATTTATGCGGATGTTAGGAAAATCTTAATTGCTTCTCTTCTTTACCGAAGATAAGAGTCAATAGTAACACGCACATTATATTTATGCATTAACTACGTCACTGCGTATGCAGAGCCTAATTCAAAATTAAATCTTTGGCTTCAAGAATGATGAAATTTAACACTATATTATGTAGTCAACTTTCGACTTATTAGAATAGTGTTACTTCTGTTGTTTAACGTTTATATATTTTATTCATGTCTTTCCGTCACCGGTAGACCTAGATCTACCCCAAGTTTGATTCTCGATGCCGGCACCAGAATAGAACTCTGCATATCTGAGACCTTATATCTCATTAAAAAATCACGGATTTGTCAAGTTCGCTTAACCGCACTAAAGCAGCATGCCACGGCTGGGCTAGGTTGCACATATTTTGTTTTATACATACATAGCACCACGAATAACGTTTTTATATATGTATCTGCAAACGCAGATTTTATGCCTTTAGGAATCATTACGTCTCTATATTTAAAATGAGCACCCTTTTTGAGACTATCGACGGCAGCTGAACAGAATATAATATACTTCATACACGACAAGTACACAAACAAGTAAAATAAAAAATAAAGTAAATGGTTTAATTTTTTCTTTTATTTGATAAAAGTGACGGAACGAGCAGAACGTTCACCTGATGGTAAGTGCAATGTCTACCCATAACAAATGCTGTGTCACCCAGAACATTTCTGACACCACACTGCGCACGTCACCCTGAGACATCAGTTCTTAAGTTTCATATGCCCAGTGATTACGCTAGCTCTCAGTGCCCTTCAAACCGAAACACAGTAATGTTTCACATTACTGCTTCACGGCAGAATAACTGGCCCTGGGGTGGTACCTACCTAGACGGATTCCTTCATAGGAATCCTACCACCAGAGAGTTTAAATGTCCATAAAGGCATAATTTAAAACGACAAAACAACAAATCGACACCATCACTAACCTAAACAAAGACATTATCAGCCCTACTTTCATATACTGTAAATTTCTTCAGTGCTTTAGAGGCTTAGGCTTTATTTTCCAAATAAAACTTTCGGGTGGGTACACTTAGAGACACGAAATAATAACAGTTGAATAGGTGTGTTCAACGCTCTTGCTTTTAGTTGTATTCGTAGTAAGCATAATCGTCACGATAGGCAGGCAGATTGGCGATTGCTGTACTAGATACCTAGCACAGTAGCGTCTAAAGTCCGTTGTACTATGATCAAAAGCCCGTTACCGATCAGGATAATTAAGTTACGTTACCGGTCTGGCTTATTGGAAAGAGTAATTCTGCCAACCTTTACTATTTGTCCACTTTTAAGCTAGGCATTGGACGAGGTAGGATGGCAAATTCTCTTACGCATATAATATATTACATGTGACTATAAAACAGATATGATTTTGCGTGGATCACAGGTTCGAAACAAATAACAGATTACGTAGAGCGTTTTTATCCATAAATATTTCTACAAAGTACTAAATAAAATCGTTATAGTGTACTTAAAACGAACCTCATCGTCTTTCAGTTCTACCAAATTTGAAATATCTTGCATATCCACGAAGTCTTCAACATTTTTGGTAGTAAAAAAGGAGTCCCTTGTAGTAGTGAAAAACCGAGGACGCGCAATTTCTAAATCGATTGGTTGTATGTATCGCTTCTTACGAACTAATCTAGAAGCAATTTCAAATTTTTAGTATTAAAATTAATACTAGATATAAATGTTAGTTTTAATTATGATAGTTTGAGGCAACACCTCGACCGCGTGGCCTAGTGGTTACAGTACCGACTTCTACGCCGTGGGTCCTGGGTTTGAACCCCAGCGGGGCCAACATTTATATAAAAAACACAAATTGTTGGTTTTCGGGTTTGGTTGTGTTTTGCATGTATAATGTATGTCTGTAAGACGCACCCACGATACAGGTGAAATCCTACTGTGGAGCTTAGTTTTTTTCTTCGGATGATGGCGGAATATGGCCCGAAATCGTCAGATTTATACAAGCCTGACTGGTGGTAGGATTCCTATGCAGAAGTCCGTCTAGGTGGGTACCAGGCCAGGTATTATACCGCCGAGCAGAAGTGTGCAAACATTATTGTGTTTCGGTCTTAAGGTCCCTGAGAGCAAGTGTAATTACTGGGCATTTGAGGTCTGTGTGTGTGAAGGAGTGTGGTACCACACAGAAATGTTCTGGGTGACAGCATTTGTTATGGGCAGACTTTGAACTTATCGCCGGATAAACGTTCAGCTTGCCCCGTCACATTCTTAAAAAGCATTCAAAAAAAGCGAAACCTCTGGCAGTGCGATCGGAATTTCCTTGCCACAAACTATCAAATTAATAGCGACTGCCCTAACTCTGATCTACATGTAGATGTTTCGATTTAATAATATTTCCACATATTTCATAATTGATCCAAATTGTGTAAGATACATTTGTGTAAAAGTTGTGTATATTAAATAAATGGTCATCATCGTCATTTCAGCTTATCACTAGTCCACTGCTGAACATAGGCCTCCCCCATACATTACCGCAAAAGTTTGTAACTACAATTCTTGGGCTATTTTGCCATAGTTACCGGGCTTGATAGGCGGGTTGGCAACCGCCGTTTATTTATTCAGGTGTTCCGGGAAGATGCTGCCCGTCTTCTGGTTTTGATTTTCCCTCTGTCGACTTTCACGACAGCCACGGGATGAGATGGGGTGGTTTATTCTCTTAAGCCGCCATCACAAGGTTATATACGTACGAGAAATATTGTATAATAATTAACATATTTTCTGAGTGTTGACAGAACCTGAAAATACAACACTTCATCTCGTCCGGATTACGTCGTAAATATTGGTGGAAGGTGGAAAATGCCAGACAAAAGTCCTGACCGCAACAGAAACGCACTGAATAGCGCAAAATTGGTCACGGATGGTACATCTGGTACTATGATCAAAAACAAAATGATTTACTGTTTTATTAAATTATATAAAAGTAGGCTACAATTTGTTTTCTTACTTCTGATTATTTGCGACATACGTGCACCCAGTACCACATTCAAGAAAAGAGCCTACTCATTTTTTTAAGGCTGGCAATTCAATCACAACATGAGTATCATTAGGTTCTATCGTAGCAACTTACCCATTCTTTCCTCCTTTTTCTGCTCTTATAGTATTATTGCTGTGATTACTAGCCGTTGTGTCGTCAATTTGAGGTAATGATCGGTTTAATAGGACAGCCATCACAGGAGCAGCTTGTACCACATTCTCCCAAGATTCGTGGTTAACCATGGATCCGGTTATTAATTCTGTACTAATAATAAACGATAATTAATTATCGTATTTATGCAGCGGTCTTCATTAGTTGTTTTTATCTCGTACGGCAATAAAGTATAAAATATATATATGATATAAATTTATAATATAAATTTATAAAAATATATTAATGTCAAGACCCTTACTTTTTAATAACATTCGTTGTACTATTTTTATGATTATTTGGTATTTCTTTTCTTAAATTAATACTTTCATTTATTTTCAAATTATGTAAATCTGAAAAATATATGGTTCTGTTAAGGAATATCTAAAAATATACTCTGGTCGCAGGTGAGTTGTAAGTGACTAAAACAGTATTCAAATGGAAGTCAAACTGTGATATATTCCTCTACTGATTTAAGCGCAGAAGATTATTTCGTAGAGAGATGCACAGAAAATTATCGCTCTATGTAAACACGACGTACCTGTTCTCCATTTCAGATTAGGGGCATCAGTTATATTTTGCTCAGAATTCGTCGATTAAATCAACGATCCGATCCACACATTCTATTAGATATGATTTTGGCAAAATGTTGGAGAGTGCTGCATAGATCATTTTAAAGTCTGTTTTACCGCATTGTCTTTGTATTTCATTATTTCCTCCACAACATTGGCGGAAAATAAAGTTAGACAGAAATGCTGTGTGGTGTAATGATCGCAATACCAGATGCACTCGCACTTTACACGCGACTATCCGACATTGATCTGGTATCATTCGAGTAGGTAATTCCACCACCAATCGGTAACCATACCATTATCCAGGCATTTCCTTCCTTCGACTCTTACTACACCTACATAATAAGACGGCGTGGCAAATCTTTATACGCCTCCACCACATGACTAAATTATTATTATATAAAAAAATCATTAATTTTATTTAACATTTACTTATATACAATATATTAAATACTAATTAGATTGGATAGATTTACCTAGATTAAATGCTGAGGTATGATTCGTGAATGTTTGTAACGTGTTGTTTTTGTCTTTTTCAAAATGCACGTTATTGCTTGCAAACGAATCACTAAACGAACTTGTTTCAGTGTCATTCATTGTATATTTGTAGGTTTTTAATAAAGATGGGTCCTTTGTAGATTCTGTAAATGTCACTGAATGGACGGGACTATAGAAATTACGTATTAAAATTTGTGACAATTCGTAAAAACCATGACACCCTAACTAGCTGCAATTATATACTTACCTAGTCATTATCATTACATCCGTTTTTAAATTAATAAGATCCATTGAAAATACCTTTTTGTTTGTATTGGTAGTTGGACTGTTATAATTATTTAAGGATATGTTTGGAAGCAAATACACTGGAACCAAATCATTTTACTAAATTAAAACGATGAAAATAAGAGAATGAGTCGAATGCAGAGTATCGGGAGGAGGATAATTGTAGGGTTTATTTATTATAGGTAATATTGTTATCAAGTTTAAAAATAATTTTACATTTTATTCTACGGACTTCAAGTTTTCTATTTCAACAAATGACACGAGTGGCTTATGGTAACTTAAGTATGAAATAAATGCTTTGGTTTGGATTTGATCAATACATCTTTAAAATACAGCGTCAATTACTGTTTTAGATCTTGCTGGCGAGCGAAGATTTGGACGAATTCGAAAACATAAATATAATAGGAAACACTGTATACTGTATTCTATGTCATTCTCTCGCAAGCTAAACCTTAAGATGTATATATGTTTGTCTTTTTTTAGTATCGCTTTTCGTTTCAGCAAGTTTCAAATCGAAACGATTCTGAAGAAGTTTTCACTTCAAAAATAATACATTTTAAGTAATATCGATCTTTACTTTATTATATAAAAATTATAGCTTTATCAGACGATTAATAATTATTTTGTAATCCATATTATCGTATATTAACTTTCCGCGGAGCCCCAACTCATTTACTAACATTTTATAGCGCCTATTTTATTACGTTTTCTATAATAATCATGGGGTAGAAAACGTAATAAAATAACAACTGTAACATAATAAAACATTATCTAGATAACATTTATTTATTATTTGAGTAAATACTCATTTCTCATATAATCTGATAACAATAAAAAATATTATAGGGGTATAGTTTTTGACCTTTCTATGTTTTTTCGGTATAATTAAAATTTATAATAATATGATGTTTTCATTTCTTGAACCCCCTGCCTACCTTCAGAACCAGCCGACCGGTTACAATGCATTTATTGCGCATACGATTCTCACTTTTACCATGGTTCCCCCCCCTATATATAAAATCACTGTTATAAATTCACAAGAACATATGAAAAGTAAAACTTGTTCTGAATTTTCCAGAGCGTTATATTTTTTAGTTCAAGGAAATTGCTATTCTAAGTGAAACTTTCTTTTTGCTTCATTGCCTACTGATTTGAAACACACATCAACCTGAAGACTTCGAGGTTTACTGGCTGCTGGTAGAATTCCTATCCAGGAATCCGACTAAGTGGGTACTACCGCAAAGCCAGTTATGCCGTGAAGCAGTAGTCTTGTATAGTTGTCATATAGTTTCGGTCTGAAGGGTACCGAGAGCTAGTCTAAATTCGTATATGAGACTCATGTCTCAGGGGTGTCACATACAGAATTTTTTTGATGACACAGCGTCTGTAATGGGCAGACGTTGTACTTACCATTAAGTGAACGTTTTGCTCGTATCGTCATCTTCTCCTATAATAAACTTAAAAAGAAAAAAGAAACTTAGTTGTAAATTGCGCATATAATCTACATAGAATTTCACAAGCGCGCGCGATTCTATTCATGTATTCACATCTGATAGATGCAATATGGAACATCAGATGCGCGTTTTGCGCATAAAAATATGTAATAGTATTTCAAATTTCGATTATTAGTTCCTTCTGAAATTTGTAAATAATGAAAGTTGAATCTTTATGTCTAGAAAACCTTCGATTTATAAGTGTGTGATACGCAATTCGCCCGCCTCGTGTAATGAATTCGGAAATTCTTCTCAACTTTAGAGAGGCTTAAGTCCAGCAGTGGTACAGTGGCTGACGGACGGTAGTATGTACCTACTATTCACGTAGATATAATAAAAATTGCTTTTATTTATAAATATATTTATTATATATTTATATAATATATATATATATATATATATACACCGTAATTTTTAAGCCGTTCTGGAAGAAGAAAATACCGAGACAGAATCAATAGTAGAATCGATTACTGAAGTTTAATCTTACTGAAAATGAATATAACTGTGTTTAATTACATGGATAAAAAATAAAAGTTGACCTACAGTTTTTCGAATATAAGCTTAGTACTGTCGCAGTGTTTTAGTGGGACCGCACACGCACCGGCCGAGTTCAATATCCCGTGCGAATCAGCTGATACCTACACTAACACAAAGCTCGGGTCGGACACGATATACCTTTCTGCGTACGTTTTATCATAAATATTTATTGAGAACTAAATTGGTAAGTATTTAATAATTAAATAAATTTAGATTTGTTTGATTATTAAAAGATGCGCCAGACTAGGAATATTTCTAAGTCGTGAGTGCGTTTACAGAAAATTTCCAGAACCGAAAATTAAAAATTTATGTCTTTACAAAAACGTTGGCTCCGGCTGGGATTTAAACCCAGGGTCCGCGTCATAGTATTCGCAGTAGAACGTGTTCCACTAAACTACGCAGTCGTCACGTAACTGAGTATTTACTCCAATTTTCTTTTCTTTCTTACACAAATTTAGGATCGTCGGAAATACTTTATTTTGTGTTTTCTGAGATGGCTACTTTCGTGACAAAAGAACATAGGATAAACTGACAGTGTCAAGTGCACTTTTTAGTATTCTGTTTTTTTTTCTTAAAAAAACTATGATCTACTCTAGGATTTCTCTTATATCAGGCACAAACACCCATACCCAGTACAATTATCTGTAAGTAATACAAATATTTGTCTCGTGCGGGAATCGAACCCGCAACCCATAAGCCAATCACTTATCCTCGGCGTCCACATAACCGCCCAAAACATGGAACTGTTTGGAAAACCTAACAGAGTTTCGTTTTTCCCAAGGTTATTTGCCAAATAATTTACACTACTCTGTATCGGAGCAATTGCTTCAAATATGTCAACCTTACTACTAACGATACACAAAAGTGTTTATTACATTATCTTTTACATTTTATGTAAGTTTTTACTTTCATGGTACATGTAACAGCATAAATTTGTAACATTAGTTCTCCTACTTTAATACACTTACTACAGACTTATTTTCTTTACGAAAATTCCGTAACACAAGAGCGACAACACGCTGAACATCCAAGGTCAAATTCAGTGCGACGTTTTGAATGTGAGAAACGAGTTCGGCGAGACGTTTAATATGACGCGAAAAGTACGCAAAATAGGTACTTAGACAGAAAGAGAAAAAGAAAGAACTATGTAACAAGTCCGAACGTCACGAGACCAGCGGGCAAGAAACATACGAAAATGTTAAATAATCAATGTGAAATAAAAAAGTTAAATCAAATTTTAAGAATAATATTATGTATTCTCAAAAAAGGTAAGCATATTTTACAATCCGTATTGGCCTCGTCTGTAAAACACCTGTGATGGTAAAGTGCCTCTGGAATCTTGATATGCGACTTACTGTGCTTTTTTTTTTTTTTTTTTTTTAGGACTGATGGTCACTGTTAGCCCGAAGGCTTTTACAGCTTCGCCGGATTGAAAGGTGGCATAGCGCTGAGGGCGCTTAGCCGAAACCTTTATTTATGGATGACTGGCGCAAGGGCCCCCGAGAGGGGACCTCGGCTTGGACCGTCATCCTGTTCGCGAGAGTAACAGACTCGAGGGTGCCCAAGGGGGCCGGTCTCGGCTCGGTCAGTTACTGCAATCGGGAGGGCAATATTACTACTACTATAATTATTAATACCATGATTATTATTAGATAAGTTTACCACCAATTCGGAATGCGTTTCCGCTGGAGAAGAAATGGCGCAAGAAACTCCAGCGACGCTTCTGTTTATGACACTACTGCTAGGGGAAAACCGGCCTGAGATGCGGCGGTATCGCGAATAACTTTGTCTGATACGCCCACGCCGACGGCGGGGGCGGTATGATGGTGATAATGGGTGTTTGTGTAGTGTTGAGTAGAGCGCTTGGGCAATAGTGGTCGCGTCGTCAGGGTCCTCGAGGACGTGCCTCGGTCTCCTTTTTCCGCGGGTCGAGTTTTGGTGTATCGCGAGGGGGTTGTAAGTGGCGGCACTGACAACCAGTGGGTTGGGGTGCGTGGCGGCAGAGTCGAAGTATCGGCGAGAGGCCAACTTTAGATATTGGGCTATGGTAGGAAGCCCTAAATCGATATGAAGGTTAGCATTACGCACGAACCACGGTGCTCCCGTGGCTTTACGCATGAATCGATTTTGTATTACCTGAAGTCGGTGAATTTGACGCGGGGAGGCATGCACAAATACGGGGCTTGCGTATGTCATAATTGGCCGAATACAGGCTTTGTAAAGTGTAATTTTATTACGTAGGGACATTTTGCTATTTTTATTTAGTAACGGATGTAATCGACCGAGTACGAACGCCGCTCGGTTCCTTACTCGGTTAATATGTGGACCGAAGCTGAGTCTCGAGTCTAATAGGACGCCTAAGTATTTGACTGTCTTTTCCCAGGGGATTGGACGATCCAATAACTCTATTGTGGGGAGATGCTGCGTTATGCGCCGCGAGAAGTACATGGCTGCACTTTTGATTGGGTTGACCTCGATCCTCCATTTCCGAAACCAGTTCCCGAGGGTTCGGGCTGCGGATTGGAGGCGTTTAGAGATAGTGTCTGGATTACGTCCAGACACATATAGGCAGGTATCATCTGCGAAGAGGGCGAGTTCGACGCCGCTGGTGTGCGGTATGTCGTTCGTGAAAAGGGTGTAGAGCACGGGACCTAGGACTGAGCCTTGTGGTACGCCGGCTAGGATGGGATGTGATTCGGATCGCACCCCCTCGACGCGGTAGCGGAAGGTTCGACTGCGTAAGAAATCTCGTATGATGAGTACGAGGCGATCTGGCACACCGAGTCCATATAACTTGTATATGAGCCCGTTGTGCCAGACCTTGTCGAACGCTTTCGCCACGTCGAAGAAGAGCGCTCCGGTATGAAGCCCGCGTATGAAGCGGGATTGAATGTGCTCCGTTATGCGGTGCACCTGCTGGGTACATGAGTGTTTGGCACGGAATCCAAACTGCTCGTGGATGGGGATCCCTCGAGACTGCATGAAGTCTCTTAAGCGGGCGAGAAGTAGGCGTTCGTATATCTTGCCTAAGGCCTTGAGGAGGCTTATAGGCCGATATGCGGTGGGATCGGACGGGACTTACTGTGCTACGTTATTCAACACTTTGTAAAAATAATTAGATCTATGCCATTTCAAATCTACCGGAGTTTTTTTTTATAAGAGGTGTAACAAAATTTAAACTATAGGTACCTTGGAGAAACACTTTTTTTAAATTAAAAAATAAATAAAATATCTACGTACTATAAATATTTATCTGGTACAAATAATTTCATTTTAAAAACTTTCGAAATTTGTACACAATACAACCATGCCCGAAAACCAACAATTTGTGTTTTGCACAAATGTTGCAACCCGCTGGGATTCGAACCCAGGACCCGCGGCGTAGAAGTCAGGTACGCTAACCACTAGGCCACGCGAAAATAAATCCCGTGCTTTCTTTATTGTTCTGAAAGCGAAGATAAACTATAAACTTTAAATGTTTAAAAAAAATTAGATCTGTTTTTATTTCAAAAAGAATCGTATCTTAAAACAGAGAAGTCATAATAAAAAAATTGCTTTTAGCAAGATCAGTAGTGTATACGCTCGTCTATCTTCAATATTGAAATTAGTTTCTAAATTAAAGAAGAACATTTCAACTATTCTTTATTAATAATTTTAAATTACGATTTTACATGAGAAGAAACAAACCGGTTTATACCGGCCTAGTCTGAGGACAAGCCCCGCGAGTGTTTATGAGTGTGTTGAGAGCAATTAGTCCTATTAATTGATCGTAATACAAATTAAATTATTATTTTTACAATAAAGTTTTTACTGTCTGTACCAATAATGTCATTTACGCATTTACTCGTTCTAAATAATCAGAAAACTTACTTTCAAAACTGCACTAAATAAAATAAAATGGCGAATTATTAAAACGTTATTTTTGTTTAATTATCCATGAAAAGTAAAACAGATATTCCTTTGTTTATTAATAAGAAAACATTCATGATATCATTAACAAAAGAACAATATTTTAACAAACTATTAAGTTATAAAATTGCAAATTTACAATATTTATAAATATTATAGTTATTTGACTGTTCACGGAGCCGCTTGTAGATGGCACTGTTGCAGTATATTGCAACATTCTGGTTGGACTAAATATAACTATTTATGCCACTAGTTAGGTCTAGACAACATACTTCTGTTTAAGTTTACAGTGAGCTCAATGCCCATACAAAAAATATTGGCTCCTCTACATGTATATTCATTCTACATTGAATCTTGTCAGATACGTATATTATTATGTTACGAAAAGTTTTGAAATAGTTTGCTAAGATGGCGCTTACGTTAATTAATTTTTCGTTATAAGCGTATTAATTTCACTTTAAATGAAATCGATTCCTATGGAGTAAACTCCAAAAATAAAACAAATATTCAGATAATTTTTAATAATAAAATATTATTTCATTATTTTATTTTTATCAAATAAAATTATTCTAGCTATCGAAACAGTGGTTTTTGGTAAAAAAGTTAGGTAGAATTTTAGTAATAATATCGGTTAATTATTTTATGCGTAATTAAAAATTGTAATAAACCATTTACACCATTTACAACTGATTGGATTTGAAATTAACATAATAAATATTTAGTTAAGTGCATACCTGAATTGTTATAACTGTGCAAACTGCTTTCTGTTTGGTTGTAAACATAAACGAGCACGTTTTCGCAAGGTTTCTTTCAAATGATTTATTCACACTCACAGTATCACATCACCTTTTATCACCTTTTATCACTTTTAGCATCCACAATATGCCGTTTAATTGACTAAATTCCGCGCTTCTTCCGTATACACAAGTATTTTTAATCAGATCACAAATAAAAGTGCATCGATTAATAAAAAGAAATAATTAACATAAGCACAGTTACATTAAAAAGTTCAGAGCTCACACGTGACTAAGTCACTTATTTACCTATTTTTTGCATTTTGCTGTTTTACGTTAAAGATGGCGGGGAGTGACTTCGCCTCCAATAGCATCGTGGACAACGCGTGAAACGAAAATGTTTTAAACAGGGCTGTTTCAAAAAAGATTTTTAATTATTATAATTATTTTTATCGCTGCTGCTTTTATTAATCTGAATTTATTTTTAATATTGCCAAAAGATTCATTGGATCGGGTATATTAAAGTAAAAGCTGTGACCGAACATAAAAAATTCATAGTTTATTTTTATCTCTTTAACGTCCCATATATTTTTTTCGAATCATTTGAATAAATAAAATGACGATGATGACATTTTTTTTTAATTTTGAAAACGTCCATTATCACATTGCTTAACTTCTGACTACTTTTATATTCATAAGAATAAACGTACAACCGCATGGCCCGCATTATCATATTCAATTGCTAGTTGCTCCTTACGTTGGAATACATTTACTTTCGACTCATATTTCCGTTACGATAATTGAAAAACGCGGATACGATAACGTTTGTGAAATATTTAGGTAAAGCGAGCCACCCAATGTGCAGTTGCAATTATTGCACTGCATCTACGCTTACGTTAGCTCGTGCGAAAAAAATCTTTTTCGCTCGAGCTAACGTAGATGCACAAAACCGTTTTTGTTTAATGTTGTGTCATGTTTAATTAAATTTCGAAACGACACAGCCCTAGGGCTTGGCGGCCGGGAGGGGATATACAACAGCGCTATACGTCGCAGTGATCAGTGTTGCCAACTTAGAGGTTTTCCTTCCAGATGGGGAAGAAAATATGGTTTTATAAATGTAATGTGAAATGTTTATAAAATGTATGATTTAAAAAAATACAGCGAGGCTGTGAAGGATTCTATAGTAATGGAAGAAATATTATTAACA